>CACRXP010000012.1:580146-649749 GCA_902702965.1 Spirometra erinaceieuropaei
CACCACCAAACTATATACTACTCAACAGATTTCTGCCTCTAAAAGGTTACGGTAGGTAGGCGGAGAATTCTCAGTTAATAACCACGGCCTGCGATTTAACGTGAAGTAGCGATCGACGTTTTCTGGTGTCGGGAATTGATTTGCCGGAAACCGATTTGTGGTTTTCAGTCATGAGTTGTGGTTCGTACCGACCATCATGATCCTGGATCTTCTCGAGACCTTCCGGCGGCCGTTTTCGCTAGCGTCAACAGAACTGAAGTCTACAGCAGGTGACTCTTCAGATGCTCTGCGGAAGGTCAAAACTTTAAATTTCGACACCTTTCGTCGATTAGGTCACGAAATGTATGTGTCAAGCAGATGAGAGAACAGCCCGAAACTGAACCGAACGAGCTTTACAGAGACGCTATGATTACCTCAGAGTCTCGTTTTTCGATCTGGGCGGTAAAGTCCGCGTTGGACGAAGCAGCTCCGAGGGCTTGCAGCTTTTCATAATTTTCTGAACAGAGTAAAAACAAACAGAAGCATCCGTGCTGTTTACGCGTTCAAAAGTAGTCAGAGAACAAAAATTATTCGGAAACTGAAAATGTTTTCAGAAAAGGTAAGATACCTCTCTAAGTTTATAACCCAGAGAGAAAACAAGCTGCTACCAAATGAGCGCAATAAAATTTTTTTTGTGGGTGTCTTCTGTAGAATATGATTGAATGTGTTTGCGATTCTAAAGTATAACTTAGGCAGCCTTGTAACATTAACGATCTTGCAAAAGGATATAAAGATATTTTAGTCACATCAGGATGTCGGCTTTCGGGTGGGCATCTTTTCTGCAGCCTGTAAAAGCTATACTCCGTAAAAATGACTACTTAGTCGGTATGAATGTTTATAACCGATTTTCGTCGCCCTTGTAAATTTAAATATATTTTGTGGAAAAATGCATAAAAATGTTCACGTTTTTTCATTCGGTAAAAAATTACGTTTCTTTTCGATTTTATATTCGGAGAAAGGGTATAATCCGGGTTAAAAAACCTTTCCGATTTCGAAAACATTTTGAAGCCAACCTGCCGTCACACATGTATTCAGGGTTTCCAAACTACAAGCCGCGTATTTTCCGTGTAAGAAAGGTCATATATTTCTATACGCTGTGAAGAAGATACCATATGTGCTTTATAAAGTTTTGCCGTGAATTCAAACCATATATAAAACTTCACAAGTGACATTAATAAATGGATGGAGATGATGCCTAGTGGGAAGAAATTTCATGGTTTTAAAAATCCCATAACTAGGAACTTTTTAAGGCCAGACGATACTCTGTCATCGGGCAGAAAATTTCGAGAAAAGACAATTTTCTACCAAATGAAAACGGAAAAGAATAATTTTGTGTACGTCTTCTGTATCATGTGTTTGGACTTATAAGGACATCGAAAACCAATTAAATATGCATGCGACTCAAGTAGTCCTTTTTACAGAGTGTATCGAAAGAAAGTTTACTCGAGGCCGACATCCTGGCGTGACTCAAATATCATAGGAGTATGCTAATGATAATTAATATTGCAACCCTACTTCAGCAATCTTTTCGGATTGTAGACATATTGCATAATTTCCGTCGACGTTCCATAAAATAGCACACATACTCCAAGTCTTGCCGACCCTTAAACGACAAATTTGGCACTGTCATTAGACTTAAAACACGAGGAAGAGCTTTCAGGCCTTTTTGGACAAGAGGCGCTGACGACAACCGACAGCGTCATTATCATTATTGATAAATTTCATTATTATCAACACCACCAGCACGTCCGCAAGAAGAACAAGTGTGAAACGCGCAGATAACACAAGTAGGAATGACAAAAGTCAGGAAAATGTACCTTTTAGGGTATTACAGTCCAGCCTCAGTCGCAGGCACTCTGCCGTCTTCTTTTCAAGGTCATTTTGCACTTCAGCTAGGCTGGCGGTCAGTTGTTTAACAGAATCATCACCCTCCGTCCGCGGCACTTCCTGAATCTATAAAAAATTGGGGAACCAACATGCACTTAAAAATATCCAATCCGGAGTGGAGGGGTTAGTGACAACGCTCGCCATATAATTCAAGAATGTCTACTTCCCCAATTGCACTTCGAGCTGGCAGAGCTGAGGTGAACTTATGTTCCATTAAAGAGGGAAAATTTGACAGAACAGTTTCAGTTTAAAGTCAGTTTATCTTCCATCATTAATCTCGATTCCTGTGTCTTGTTAAAGAAAGCCAAAAAATCGATTTTTTACGGATCTTGCCATTATGACGGGGCTCAGCATCTGATCTGGCGGGTGTTTGAAGTCGAACCACATTGTCCACCCTCCCAATACATAGAAAATTTCCTTTCGTTATTTTTTTCGTGCGAACTGATGACGTCGTTCATCGACTAGGTGAGCAAATTGCTGAAGGAAATAGAATGCGCGTTGATTGCCGAGAGTAAAATATCCACGGAGATGCATTTCCGTTCCTTTTTGCGATATGGCGGTCGAAGAGCCCTTCATTGATGATTTTAAGCATCTCAAAACAACAGCATGTTCCTTCTGCTGCCGTTGGGAAGACGTGTTTTCACTGCCTTGACGTTTCGAATTTGCGCCCGAACACATCGTCAGTGGCGGAATCAGGGAGCTGCTTGGGCTGCAGCATTCGTAGGGTTCGACACCTATGCATGCACTTGGTTAACAAGCCGCGCCAAGGCGTTAAGTATTGCAGCTTAAAAACTACCCTTTTAGCTTCGTTAAGTTTATGGGTTCTGAAAAGTACTCCAGCTTCACGGGATGCAATATGAACACTATAGTCTAGTATTGATGCCGAGCCACAGAAATCTGTGATTAATAAATAACGATCACCGTGTGATCGGCATTCAAGACGGACTGTGCTGTAGATGGACTGTACAGAGACGGGATTCCGATAGGATCATGACGTGTTAATCGAGCTATGTAGAGTCCATGCCAGCCCAAAATACCGCCATAAATATGTGAAGTGGTGCGATGTAGGCCTTGATACCGTGTCAGCCGCTGCGCAAAATCCTATCTTCCGTCGCCCAAAAAGTCGACTGAGAAAAGAGAGCGAGACCGACGCTGGGAATCCATTCGCACGGTGCATCGACGCGCTCCTTACTATGATAAATCTTGCGCATTCAATATTACCAGGACGCGCTAAGTTTTGTGGCATGGGAGGCCACCTTTTTCAAGACAAAGTCAATCTGTGACGGTCTTTTCCTAATGCGCCCAAAACGGCGCTTCCACGCGTGAGGTCCAAGCCGTCCCCGTCAGGAGGTTGGTGCATGCAGTGGGAACCAGGTGGTGTGTGGCACGTGTAGACGGGCTGGTTGCCATCGAGAGTGCATCCACTGTCAGTCATCACGACATTATCTCTTCATCAAAACACGGTGGGAGAGGGAGGGGAAAGTGCGGTAGGTGCTGTGCAAGTCTGTCCGACTGTTAACTAATTCATGCGCCCACTCACACGGTAGAAGTTGTTGTTCGCGACGGTTGGACCGCCGAATGGCCCCTGAAAAAGTGCGACATCTGATTTCTTAGGATAAGGGTCTGTGGCAGTCTGCTCGGTATGACGCGAATGACCAACCACCCGTTGCCTCATGACTACTTGAGCTTTCTATGACACTCGGCTCGCGAAGCCGTGACGTCAATCGGCATTTTACTCCTCACGGATTGGCTGCGGGAGGACACGTCTCAGGTGCGCGTGTGCATCTCGCGGCGACAGACAGAAAAAGATGGCCCGCTCTCAGCCTGGTAGAAAAATCACTGCGGTTGCCTTTTGATCTGCTTGCATCCTCCCGGCCAGAGGAATGGTGTCCCGCCAATTCTGTCTTCCCAACTCTTTATTCGAGAAAAGTCTCTCTGCCGATAAAAGCAGAGAAACGAGTCCCAGGAATCAGTCTTGAAGAAAGAGACACGATCGCTGGCAGAAGAGCTTTATTCGCTCGACGTTTCGGATTCCTGCTATAGCCCATCATCTGGGTGGTTCATATACCAGAGTTCGCAATATTTATAGGACGCAGTCGCCACGCTATCGCATACCTATGCAAATTCGATCTCGGAGGAGCACTCGGATCATTCTTCTGCCGTGCTGAAATACTGCTCGTCTCGCCAATGCTGTGTTTACCGGGGGCTTGCAAAAAACGCATTTAGGTAATGCATTATTGTCGAGATATCTGTGCAGAAACCGGATCTGCGCACATCTAAAGGCCTCTCGGATATGGCTTCTGTTCCAGCGATCGTGTCTCCTCCCTCATTCCTGCTTCCTGTGACTCGTCTCTTTACTTCTATTGGCACTTTATTTGGGCGCGATGCTCTTCGATCGGTCCGGCGACAGAAAACCTTTGTCCTTCGAGAGGCCTCTACGTGTGCGCAGATCCGGTTTCTACGAGCTGCGTGTCCGAGTCATAGAAAGTGGAAGCAGTCATGAGGCAACGGGAGTTTGGTCGCTTGCTCCACGCCCATTAGACTGCCACAAACCCTTATCCTAAACAAGCAGATGTCGCGCTCTTTCAGGCGCCGATCGGCTAGTCAACCGTCGCGAACAACAACGGCCACCGTGTGTCCTACTGAGAGGGCGCAACATCGTTGAATTACGCGTGAAGTAGGTGGTGGTCAGGCAAACTTGCACAGCGCCAATCGCATTCTCCCCCTCCCTTGCCCACTGTGTTACGATGAGGGGACAATCTCAAAATGACTGAGGTTGGGTGCGGTCGCGATGGCTGACAAAGGCAACCAGCTCGTCCACGAGTACCACACGCGATCTGATTCCCACTGCATACACCAACCTTCTGCGAGGGCGGCTCGGAACTCACATATGGTGATCGGGTCGAGCGGGAATTCGAAACGTCAAGCGAACAAAGCTCTTCTGCCAGCGATCGTGTCTCCGTCTTCACGACTACTTCCTGGGACTCGTCTCTTTGTTTACACTGGCAAAGTGACTTTTCTCGAATAAAGACTTGAGAAGACAGAATCTGTACGACAGCATTCCTCTGGCTGAGAGGATTCAGGCAGATCAGAAGGCAACCGCAGTCATTGTTCCATCAAGCTCAGAGCGAGCGATTTACGCTCTGTCCGCCACCGCAAGATGCACAGGTGCGCCTGAGACGTGTCCGCTTGCAGCCAATCCGTGAGAAGCAGAAGATCGATAGGTGTCACAGTCTCGCGAGCCGAGTTTCAGAGTCATAGAAAATGAAAGCAGTTAGGAGGCAATGGGATCGTGTCTCATTCTTCACAAAAACCTCTTTTATTTTGATCCAACTGTGAGAAACTCGGCACCTCGGTAGGATTCGAACCCACGCAGTAAGGGGAAGGCTTTAGTGCAGCCAACGCTCTAACCACTTGAGCTACGAGGCCCCGCCGGACGACGCGAGTTTAATCACATTTGGGTCAAGATACCCGCCCAACCTACTGCAACGTCTGGAATCCACCAAATCTGATACAGTAAGTTGACTACCCAGGCAGGATTTCCTAAGCAATTCACCTGGAATCCACCAGATGACTACCAGGCTCAGGTAATTCACAATGTTTTGAGAGATTTTGAATAATTCATATTGACCCAAATGTCATTAAACTCGCGTCGTCCGGCGGGGCCTCGTAGCTCAAGTGGTTGGAGCGTTGGCTGTATTAAAGCCTTCCTCTTTCTGCGTGGGTTCGAATCCCATCGAGGCGCCGAGTTTTTCACAGTTGGGTCAATATGAATTATTCAGAATCTGTCAAAAACCTGAGAAACAACCTCTTTGTCGAGCGGTACACCTCGACGGATCTACAAACAGTGCGTCGCAGTCACCATCACAGGTATACCAAATTGAGTGAAAGGAGAGAAAAGCAAGAGCTTGAGCGCTTGTGGCACTTAGAGGCGTATAAAATTAGGAACTTTTCTAAAATGCCTTGGGGAAAATGCCTTACCGGGTGTGCATTACGATAAACGTCCTTGTTATCACAAGATTTACCTGTTTGTCCGCCTTCAGGACTTTTATTTGCCTCCTCAGTTCGTCAGCCTGCCGGAGGAGGGCATTTGTCCTTCCCTTTTCGTAAGCAAGCAGCTTTTTAAAACAGATGAAATGAAGTGATAGTGATTGAAAAGTCAAAAAGCAGTCAATACATTAGCTGAACGAAGTTTGACTATGCCCAGCTCGCAAGGAGTAAGTTTCGTGAATTATAAAACACTTTAAATTGCGTCGTTAACGCTGAAATTGCCGGAATCCCTTGGTGGACCGTCGAACAAAAAAGGCGCTTTGATGGACGCCACGTTGTTGCTTAGCATTGAACTATTTCCCAATGTCGGTGCTCACCTGGGAAACCTGAGATGAGTTGATAGGTCAAATTTGAGCATCTCATCACTTACAGTAAGTGAACTAACTCATGAAATGTCAACAGAAATTCCGAAATGCGTTTTCGTGTCGAAAAGATTAATTAAGTAGGCTTGTAAAACTAGTCAGCATGCAACATAATTCTATAATATTTCAGTCACCTCAGGAGGCCGGCTTTCGAATGAACTTCCTTCCGGCTGCATGCAAAAACTACACTCTGTAAAAATGACTACTTAAGTAGCGTACATTTTCTCATGGATTTTCGATGCCCCTAAAAGCCCAATTATATTTCATGGAAAACATGCATAAAAATATTCACTCTTCCGCTCATTTGGTAGAAAATTACGTCTTCTTCCAATCTTACACTCGAAGGAAGGGTATAATTCGGGTTTCAACGAGTTTTCCAATTCCCGAATAATTTTGAATCTGCTCTGCCGTTACACTTGGATTCAGGGTTTCCAAACTGCAATCCATGTATTTTCCGCGTATGGAAAACCACACATTTCTCTACGGTATTAAGAGAAGACCATACGGGGTTCACAAAGATTATCATTGGATTTGATCCATATTGGTAAATGCCACATTGATAAATGCAGAGATATGGCGATTTATGAACGGCCATTTCACGGAATTTAAAAGTCCCACAATTGGAAACTTTTAAAACCGAATTATGTCCCTCCTTCGAGTATAAAATTGAAAGAAGACGTAATTTTCTACCGAATAAGCCAAAGAATGAATATTTTTTATGCATGTTTTCCATGAAAGATAATTTAATTTTTGAGGGCATCGAAAATAAATGAGAAAAAATACATGCTACTTAGGTAGTCATTTTTACAGAGTGTAGTTTTTGCATGCAGCCGGGAGTAATTTCATTCGAAAGCCGGCATTTTAAGGTAACTTAAATTTTGTAGAATATGTTGCAGGCGGACTCATTTTCGAAACGAAAACGCATTTCGGAATTTCAAGTGACACTTCATGAGTTAGCCCACCTACTGTAGTTTGCATACTTTGTTTAAATAAGTCGTTTGGGTCCCTGACAAACAAACTTGAATGTCCGAACCCGTTGCCATGACTGTCTAGTGCAAGTCTTTTGTTTGGACCTCGTGGGGTCATTCTTTATGTTTCCCGGAAGCTTCGTCTCACGATCTACTTCCGTTGCTGAACATTCATCTTTAGCCTTCATTTGCCGACTTTTTTGATCATCGCGCTAATTCTTCATCTCACACTAAGACGGCTGATTTTCCAGCCCTCCGGCAATTCCTTGTTGCCGAGCCCATTCGGAGGAGAGAGTTACTGGCGTAGAGTGGTTTCATGAAGTCGTGTATCTTCCCTAAAATAATGAACGAAGGTTTGGTTGCGTTTTTTGTATTAGAGTTCAGTTTTTCAAATTTGGGCTAAGACCCTTGGCTGAGGTCCCGTAGCTCAGATGGTTAGAGCGTCGGTCGTACAAAAGTTATGCCCTTGATGTCGCCGGTTCGGATCTCGCCGAAGTTTCCGAGTTTTTCACAACTTAGGGGATCAGTTGAGAGTTCAGTTCTCTCAGTCATTTTAGGGAAAGTCAGTTCCTACCAAAGTTGTATGTATGTGCGAGAAAGTCCATATGTCTGTTTAATAAGCCTCAATCCGAAAAACTTTTTAGTTGGCACCTGCTTAGCTGGGCCTGTGCTCATAACCGGTCGCCTTTCGGAGATTTATATTTGATATTGTGAGTATTTAAATATTCGGTTATGATTGCTTATATGATCCTCCGGTAGGACACAGGATAAGGGCCACCCCGTAACGCAGATAGTTTTGGGCTATATCCCAATGAAATTATCGTCAAGGTCAAGGTTAGAGTAGGCCTAGGGTTAAGCAGGGGTTGGGGTAAATGTTAGGGTCACGCTTAAGGCTAGAATTGGGGTTGTGACACGGTGTGAGGCTCCGCGATATGTACATAGTTGTTTCAATAAAGAAACACTTCCTGCGCGGACCTGGGATGGTGATGGTGTAACTGCGTGTTAGTGAAAATGGCCGGTGCCTTCGCCTCTCTCTACCACCGACACCCTCCCTGAAACTCGTCGTAACGCCGCCTATTACTCTCTTGTCGGCACCTTCCACGGCCCTCCGCTGCAGTTGCCCACAGCGATAGATTCACCTCCGGTTGTTTAGCGGACATGTCACTGTCGCCACACTGCTGTAACTCAGTCCATCATTATCGTATATTCCCTGTCTCTATCTCTTCCTACTATACCGAACGCCTCTTCTTCCCTTTCACATGGATGATTTTTGCGACGTGTTAACGACTCTATTCAGATCGGTCTTAGTCAGAATCTATTTGCAGAACTCCGCCGACTCGGTGTGTGCTATTCTTGAAGTTCTCGGACGCTACAACGGGAATAGGTACTCCTCTTGGAATGCACCACAAGGTCACCTGTGCTAGGGCGGGGGGTTCAGATTTGAGTCCTCCCGGGGGCCATATAAGATATCGATTCTTGGGAGGTCTGCACAGTAGCCTTATGCATACAGACTCATCGAAAAAATGAGGGTAAAGGAATGTAAGAGCGCGGGCTGTCTAAAAACACGGGAGTTGCTAAATCCTTTTAAAGGTAAAGGGATGAATGGGGTTAAAAGTGCCAAATCCGAAGCAGAGGCTATTTTGATGTTTTATCAGAAAAGAGACCGGCGCCATGAAACCTCCGGAAACCAGTGACAGAATAAACGTAACTCGTGCACTACTTTTTGGTGATGATCGCGTATGAGGTTCCACCCAGTACTTACTTCTATGTCATTTGGAGAGGTTTAATTTAACACCCTGCTTTACGCTCGTTCTGGCTTAGGGCTAGGAGGGTTGTGGGTTAGGACTAGACTTAAGGGTCAGAAGTTAGGATTATGATTAGGATCGTGGTTTCGCTCTAAACATGGGCTCAGGCTTAGACGATAGACTAGCAACATTGTCAACTTCAACTACATACTCACTGGGGGTCATCAGGAGAGTCAGATTTAACGATATATGCTTTACACTTTATCCTTCCATGTGATTACTCATGACGGGCTGAAGTCAGTTGACCTGGAATTTTTAATAAATGTCCTCGGTTTTCGTCTTACACACCCGCTTACGGCTTCTTATTTCCAGTACTTGCAATTGCGCGCCCGCGTTTTTACGCTTCACCGGTGTATTTAAACGAGCTAATGACTTAGTCATAGATTGTACTATCGGTCGGTTTGGTTCGCCCTACCCATGACGGTAACTCGTGCACTACTTTTTGGTGATGATCGCGTATGAGGTCCCACCCAGTACTTACTTCTATGTCATTTGGAGAGGTTTAATTTAACACCCTGCTTTACGCTCGTTCTGGCTTAGGGTTAGGAGGGTTGTGGGTTAAGACTAGACTTAAGGGTCAGAAGTTAGGATTATGATTAGGATCGTGGTTTCGCTCTAAACATGGGCTCAGGCTTAGACGATAGACTAGCAACATTGTCAACTTCAACTACATACTCACTGGGGGTCATCAGGAGAGTCAGATTTAACGATATATGCTTTACACTTTATCCTTCCATGTGATTACTCATGACGGGCTGAAGTCAGTTGACCTGGAATTTTTAATAAATGTCCTCGATTTTCGTCTTACACACCCGCTTACGGCTTCTTATTTCCAGTACTTGCAATTGCGCGCCCGCGTTTTTACGCTTCACTGGTGTGTTTAAACGAGCTAATGACTTAGTCATGGATTGTACTATCGGTCAGTTTGGTTCGCCCTACCCATGACAGTTTGACTATCGCATCCGACGATGTCACTGTGTGCTCCACGTGAATTGGGTGTAGACTTGCGCGGCATCTGCCGCACCCTCTCTGTCCGCCCCACCTGAACCTGCTTTCAAGACAAAGTCAAGAAGGCCGGGGCCGGGGGAGGGCACAGGTGGACAGCGCGGCAGAGCCTGCACCTTGGCGTCCCCCTTCACACCCCCGGTACATAAAACATTTGGTCGTAAAGCCCTATTACCACACACGTACTACAAAAGTCCTTGTCTCACGTTTTTTTCAGTGGGGCCGAAATATCTGGACTGTCACCAGTTTTCTTCGCCAAGCGTTCTCAATATACACTGCGTGACCGATCTCATGAAATGTTGGCCGAAATTCTGAAATGCGTTTTCGATTAGGAGGGATTATTTAGGCTGGGATTGCAATACTGATTATTATGCGGCAAAAGCCTATAGTATTTCGGACTTACCAGGATGTCTGCTTTTGAGTGCACTCCTTTTCGTCCTCCTGCAGAAACCACACACGGTAAAAATCGACTACTTGAGTAGCATGCATTTTTCACACTGATTTTTGATGGCCATATAAATTTAAATATATTTTATAGAAAATATGCATAAAAATATGCTTTCGCTTACTCCTTTGGTAGGAAATCACATTTTATACTCGAAGAAAATGTATATTTAGGTTTTGAAAAAGTTTCCCAAGTTCCGAATAATTTTGACCCAGATGAGAGGATTCATTAGCGTTTAGCGAATTCAGTCTACAAAATGTATACTTTCCGCGTGAGGAAAATCATATATTCCTCTATGTCTTTAAAAATATACTATATAGAGTTCATAAAATTTTGCAATGGATGCGGACTATGTTGTACATTACATAGGGGGCATTGATAAGCAGATATTTACGATGTCGTAGGAAAGGACATAATTAAAAATCTTTTCAAGACTGAAAGATAACTTTTCTTAGGGTATAAAATGCAAAGAAAATGTGATTTCCTACCACACGAGTAAAACAAAGCGTATGCTTATGCATGTTTTCTATAAAATATATTTGAAGTTATAAGACCGTCGAAAACCAGATTTAAACAACGCATACTACTTAAGTAGTCAGTTTTTACCGAAAATGGTTTCTGTAAGAAAACAATAAGAAGCGCATTCAAAAGCCAACATCCTGGCAAGTCCGAAATACTATAGGATTATGCCACATAACAATCAGCATTACAATCCCACCTTCGTAATCCTTCCAAATTGAAAACGCATTTGAGAATTTTGGCCAACATTTCATGAGATCGGTCACTTAATTTAGCTGTCTGGGAAAGTCGCCCGGCATACCTCACTGTGTGAGCTGATCCCAGAGCTCTCTTTTTACTTACCGGTATTGCTGCCACAAGTAAATATTGCGCCCAACTGGAGAGCATATCTAATGAGTTCGGTTTTTAAGTAGTATAGCCCACCCCGAGGTAGCCACTCGGACAGCTCAACTTCGCGAACAGCAAAATAAAAGTTGTTCCCAACGTAGCCAAGTTATTGCAGGGGAAAAACGATTTCAGTTTAATGCAGAATAAACACTCCGCGGTTAGGCGAACCGAAGACCCCCATGGCTTCGTTTAAAAACCGTCAAAATTACAGAATTGCTGTTTCAAGTGAGGAATGAGAAATACCTCTTCATAGATCTTCTCACAGCCGTTGCTGCCGCGACATTTGTTGATCTACAGGGCAGCAAGGGTAAGAAAGACGAAAGAAACTACCACTTGCTCCAGCGCTCCCACAACACGCTGAGACTCCGATATGACCTCCTGTCGAATCTGTGCATGTTGGAGAGAGAAGAAAGAGCTAAAGAGATGCCTCCACACCCGGCCAGACAAGCACAACCTACCACAACTGACGCATCTCTTGAATCAATGTGAGGGTGTTCTTTAAGCCTGCAATTACATGATCCCGGTCATCTAAAAACAAGACACGCCTGATAAGAATCGGAGTGATTGTGCGGGATCAGTAGCAATATCTAGTCTCAACTCTCCTGACCCCTTAGGTTGGCAACTTCCAGACGCAGTTCGTTCAGTACGATCGAGTCATCGGTCCATTGCTTTTCACTTTCAACCTTCGCCTCTGCCAGCTGCGATCTGAGCGACTCTATCTCAGCCAGGTGACTGCAAATTGGAGGGGAAGTGTGAACATACCTCATTTCCCGGTCTGAGAGCTCCGAGTTTGCCCGATGTAACTCGGCAATCTTATCCTTCAGTTCAGCTTCGTGCTCTCTGAAATTGCAGAAAGGGAAAGTCGACTCTGAAAAGGCCGGTTGACAAGTCAGGAAGAAAGTCCGAAAAGCAGCTTTATGGGAGTATATAAAAAGTCCAGGTGATTGTTCATAGAGAATACCTACTTATTTGATTTAGGTAAGCATGTTATATTAGGGCTACGGTTGCCACTATGTTTACGAAAATTAGTTAGGGTTGGGTTAGGTTTAAGTCTGCCTGCCGCAAATGACGTTGCATAGCCGGCCTTCTTCGACCAGTTACCTTAGATTGCCCACTTTCTGTCTGTTTGCACACGACATAATTCACATATTTCAAAGCGCGCAGTCTGTTCCGCTCTCTCGTTGGAGTAATAAAACAAACATGGGACGGAAATACGAGTTTTATCGATGCCTCCCACAGATTTCCTTAATTACCGCGTCCATTTGCCCTACTGACAAAACTAACATTAACATCGTTCCAGAGTCCCTGTGCTCCATTTCCTCAGTGGTGTTACGTATTCAGTACTCGCCAAAGTCTTTAACGATAAAGTTAAAAGGGGAAAGCAAGTAGAAGAATATTTAAAAATACGAATGAAAAATATTCGAATGCAAACTCAATCTACCCGTTATGACGGATTGTATCTAGTAGCCTTTCTTCCAGTTCTTGTGCTCTTGAGTTTACGCTGTGAACTTCTGACGAAAATTCTGAAATAAGTTGAAAAGGAGTACGGTGACTTCATTATTTTGTTTGAATTTAATATTGCGCGGGATGATGATTGAGCTCCCGGTTTACCTGGGGTGCCGAGCTCCCTTGGTCGTGTGTGGAATTGATAAGTGGACTACCAGAGGAGATATCAGAGCAAGTGCGCATAAATCTCAACTTACCGGAGAAAAAAGCCGCAGTTTGGGAGTATGTCTGCAGCCGGCATCAGTCGACGAAAACACCCGATAAGCTGAACTGGCTGTTGTCATAAAAACCTTTACGCCCCCATCGAAGCAACGCCTTGAAACTTATGCCGTGACATGCAGGGTGCATCTACCTATTCATAGACTTCGCGGGTGCTAACACCAATTACCGTCGTTTCCAAGCCAGAAGTCAAGGAGTCGGAGCACAGAGACATAAGTTATATTATGACAAGCCTACTAAAATCATTGGAGTAGGCGTTATTACGTTGACTTTACACATCACCGTTCGGTCGTTTGTCGATCTTGAATTTCCACTTAGTTGACGGGGTCCTCTACTTCTGGTTGCGCCAAGCCAGCAGTCGAGGAGCCGGAGCACAGAAGATGCGAGCCTTTATTGGCCTCAGTTTAGTCAGTATGATGGATGATGTGGTAAGCATATACCCTCGTCAAAGTCATTGTGATTTGTCCTCCAAGACAGCTGATGTGAGTAGGACGCGTTAGCGGATAACCCACAACATGAGGGCAGATTTTGCGGGATGAGAGTTTGGAGGAAATGTCCTCAGAGGCGTGGTTTTGCACCGTTGGTCTCCGAAAGACTTTCCATACCAAAATGTGTTAGCGGCAAAAAAGGCGACGACTGGAACAACTACTTCTGACAATCGTACCCCAAAATCTCACCCAAAGCCGTCTGAATTTTGCGAATGAAGTTGTTTCGGCTATCTCTCAAGTACTGCTTACCGGCACCATCAAACCAAAAAAAAAACAATGCGACGAAACAGTTTTAACCGCCATATACTTGCGTACTAGAACAGATCTTAATTATCTATAGGATTCGAGTTAACCCCAGGGGTAGATACTGCCCTTCCAAAAGGTTGACGCTCGTGCCGGTATACAGTGGATGGGCTAACTCATGAGATATCGGCCGAAATTTCAAAATGCGTTCTCGTTTCGAAAAGATAAATTAAGTAGTATTGTAAAACTTACCATGATGCAGCATAAATCTATAATGATCCAGTTACCTCAGGGTGTCGGCTTTCGAAAGAACTTATTTTCGGCTGCATGCAAGATCTATACTCTGCAAAAAATGACTGCTTTTGTAGCATGCATTTTTATAATTGATTTTCGATGCTCCTAAAAGTCGAATTATATTTCATGGAAAACAAGCATAAAAGTATTCATTATTTTGTTCATTTAGTAGAGAGTTACGTTTTCCAATTTTATACCCGAAGAAAAGGTATAATTCGGTTTCAAAAAAGTTTCTAATTGTGAGATTTTTTAAGAACATGAAATGACCGTTCTTAAAACGTCATGTATCCGCAATTACGAATGTGGCTAGTAAAGTTAACAATATTACTCAAATCCACTGCTTAATTTTATGAACCCTTTATGGTCTCCTTTTAGTACCGTAGAGAAATGTATGGTTTTCCGTGCATGGAAAACCATGTTAGGACCGTGAAATATCTGCCCATAAAACATCGTATCTTTCCATTTACTAATGTTTATTGTTAAGTGCACAATATGGTCCAAACCCATTGCCAAAGTTTATGAACCCTATAAAGCCTTCTTCTAATACCGTATAGAAATATATGATTTTCCGTATTTGAAGAAGAAGAAGAATCGAGCACCGGAACAATTCGTTTATTATCCTGAGCTTTCAGACTCGTACAGGAGTCCATCGTCAGAGGTAGTGGCAGAAACAGGACAAGCGGCAGTTATAAGGCACGTAGACCCAATCATCGACCGACGTCGCACGACTGGAGGTGACTACGAAGGGCTCTGTACGCCGGCGCCAGATCGATAAATCGATTGACCGAGTTCTCATCCGAGGCCCAGGCTTCAATCAATTCTCGGCCTGTTTTGTTTCCGGCGTGGGCAACTATTTTGGTGGCTGCGAAGTCAAACTCGTGACCCATTTCGTAGGTGTGGGCGGCCACTCGTGTCAAAATTGTCCTTGTAATTACACAGGACAGACTGGACGCATGCTCGGATCGCGCATACATGAACATAAGCTGGCTGTGAGGCGAGGCGACGCATTGTCACAAGTGGCCGCCCACACCTACGAAATGGGTCACGAGTTTGACTTCGCAGCCACCAAATTAGTTGCCCACGCCGGAAACAAAACAGGCCGAGAATTGATTGAAGCCTGGGCCTCGGATGAGAACTCGGTCAATCGATTTATCGATCTGGCGCCGGCGTACAGAGCCCTTCGTAGTCACCTCCAGTCGTGCGACGTCGGTCGATGATTGGGTCTACGTGCCTTATAACTGCCGCTTGTCCTGTTTCTGCCACTACCTCTGACGATGGACTCCTGTACGAGTCTGAAAGCTCAGGATAATAAACGAATTGTTCCGGTGCTCGATTCTTCTTCTTCTTCAAATATGTATACACCTGGAACTCGAAATTTCGCCTTCATTCGTGATTTTCCGTATACAGAAAATACACAGCTTGTAGTTTTGAAACCCCGAATGCAAATGTGACAACAGATCGGGTTCAAAATTCGAATTCGAATTATACCCTTTTTTGAAGTATTAAATCGGAAAAAGACGTAATTTTCTACCGAATAGGTGAAAGAATGGATATGCTTATACATGTTTTCTATGAAAAATAATTGCATTTTCAAGGACATCAACAATCCACGTGAAAATAGCACGCTACTTAAGTTGTCATTTTTTGCAGAGTATAGTTCTTACATGCAGTCGAAAATAAGTTCGTTCGAAAGCCGGCATCCTGAGATAGCTGGATCATTATAGAATTATGCTGAGTGGTGATTACTTTTATAACCATACTTAATTAATCTTTTCGAAACGAGAACGCATTTCGAAATTTCGGCCGACATTTCATGAGTTAGCACACATACTGTAAGTTGCCACTTTGTGTTGTGTATGTCTGTGCCTCGTTGGCCAGTTGAGGTTATTAGGAAGTGCCAATACAAACAAAATTATAGTTCCGGAAAACATTTAGGAGGATGGAGGCGCAATTAGCCTGACGATTCGAATTCACACTCCAATCCAATCGATGACTGGGCTGAGGATAATCGGGTAAACGCAACACCAAGTACAACAATTTGCGATGAATACAATAATCCCCAATTCTGACAGGTATGCAGTGGCATAAAAACTGCATCCTATATGTGCTGCAAAACGTCACACATGAATTACCCATATTTGATGCTATTTCTGGTGATGGATGCCAGCGTGAATCCGAAGCGTACGGCCAGCGATCGCCCTTTCTAATTTAAATATTCGTCATGCATTTCACGATATTCACAATATTTTTATTCTAGCTACCGTTTGATCTTTTCATTTTACCACGGAGAAGGCCGAGTTTCTATCAATCCCGCCTACTTCCTACCGATGTGGAATTGGAGTCCGTCGAACGTTTTAAGATCGAAAGTTTGGAGCTGAAAACATACAGCCTTATTGATTGCAAAACCGCAATTGAGGGATAAGGTAAAATAAATAAGGCGAAATACTTGTCAATACCTTTTTCTTTGGCATCAAGTACACCTTGAAGTTCAGCCAGTTTTCGCGTACTTTTTGCAATTTGGTCGTTCAGTTCCGTCGTTTCCGCAATGCGTCGGGAACGCTCTGCTTCGTGTGCTTTTGTCGTTTCATTTAACTTTTCTTTCGCTTGGAGAAAGCTGTCATTCAGATTTCTTATCCGTTGTCCAGCTTCAAGGAAGAAGGTAGACAAAACTTATGAAGTGCGCTTTCGAAAAAGCCGACTTTTAAAATGCAACGACGTCACCTTGTTGGCGTTTGCTTAAATTCCCTGCAGATTTAAAAATGGCGGCCAAACTCTGTCGAGTGGTATTTTTCAGCCCAGAGAAAAACGACACAATATGAGAATAGCACTGAATGCTATCAGTAATTATAAGTCATAAGATAGCAGGGAATACGATTCGACACGGTTGACTAGAAATGAATCGGCATTTAAATGCTGGTTGAAGTTAGTTATTTATACCGGGTCCTCTCCATCTCAAAGAAATATTTTGGATTATGTTTCAAAGTTATCCAGGGGGCCGTTCTTTCAAAAAATGGAGAAGAGAACATGTTCGCACCTTAAATGCTGCAGGTGAGTTCGGGATCTGATATTCAGAAGCAGATATTAGTTCTCAGACTACTCTGCAGCCGATGAAGAGACCTCTGTTGTAGTTTTTTTTCCCAATAAATGTTTCTTTCGACAGTCATTCCTTTCAACAATACATTGACTTGTGTTATCTGCAGTCATAATTAAAGTTCGTAAAAACACCTTTAAATCCCAAAAAGAGAAAAATTTGTTTTTGATGCAAGCTTTCGTCATTTCCTTAACGAGTAACCCGTCTAATTTCACGCATAGATCACACGTAGCGGTTAAGTAATGAAGCAATGTCGTTCGACGCTTGAAATTCAAGAAGCATCGCTTTTCTCGTCTTAGTAAGTGATGGTTGAGGACTTGTAAAAATCTGCCCCGGCGAATTTCAAGTCGGCGTCCCGGACACGACGAATGCAGCTTTTTCTAAGGCGACAATGTCTGCCAGCTCATTCGCACTTTGCAAACTTAGTTTTCCGTTCCGTCGGAAGAAAAGGTTTATTCAGAAGCAGTAACTGCATGCTCGCGCATTAATTCTCTCGGAGATAAAACAAGCCATCGTCAGTATGTTTGACCTCTAAGCAGGTTTTGGGGAAGGGGGAGGGGTTAAGATAACATCGAAGGATGCTACCGCTGTGTGGAGAATGGAGACTTACGGGAGGACGTGTGCGTGGTGTTCTTAGAGGGGCGGTTATTACACAATTGGATGATCACCTCGGATATCTGCAATTGTGCTGACAATAGGGGTACCAGCTAAAAGCCAAGACATGCGTGTTTCGGTGATCCTGTGCCGCTGACTGACGCAGCTGCGAGGGGTCCGATTCAGCAGTGGGTTCCACAGCGAAACACGCGATTCTGGGCTTTTTAGCCAGTACCTGTGTTATCAGTACGGTAAATTATTGCACAACTCTAAACTACTGGTTGCCTGTTGGCGATTTGTGACCTCTACGCGGTTATTACGCAGTAACTGATGGGTTTCAGCTCAAATATTCATGTCAAATTTCGGACCGGGCCTGAAAGGGTTTGTTCCGAAGGATTTACTCCACGTTCACGCATTAATCTTATCCCAAATTAAACAAGGGAAGATAAAACTGTAATTCATGTACCAGACAACAGACGGGAAGGCTGGAGAACTGACTGACGAGCCGAAACCCTCGTAGCTGCGTCAGGCAGCGGTACAAGATCGGGGAAACACGCACGTCTGAGTTTTTAGATAATATACTTGTTGCCAGTATGGTAAATAAGGACACAATTGTGTAGTACTGACTGCCTGTAGGTAGTTTGCGAATATCACGCGGCTTCTTTGCAGTAGGTAATGGATTTCAGTTCAAATATTCATATTATATTTCGGACCGTGTCTGAAAAGGTCTGTTCCAATGAATTTACTCCAAGTTCACCTATTAATTTTCTCTAAAATTAAGCAAGGCAAAAAGGGTCTGGCTTTTGAAGTAAGCTTTCGTCAACCGTCAGAGCATTAATAAGCAGACGTATACGTTTGAAAAAATCCAGTGCTATCTGCAAGCAGTATATCTACTCACCTTCCAAAAGAAGTTTGTTCGTATAACAAACGAACGGTTGCATTTCTCGCTCGAGATTGAGAGACTTTGCATCAGACACGTAAGAATGTGCCACTCGTTTAAGATTCCGAACTTCACTAATCAGATCGATTAACTGAAGCCGTTTGGTCTTCTCAGAGTCTCTAGTGGAGTAAATGAATTAAAAGTTTTAATTCAAGCCTTTCTGTACGTAAAATGCGCGCAAAAACACACGAAAACTGTGTTAACAAAACCTAGTTTTCATCTCAACCGATGCAATTCCCGCATAAGCACGAAATATATATCCTCCCTCACGGTATATAGACCTTCATTGCTTGCGACAGGCGAAAGGAGGTATGAAAAAATATACTAGTCAAAGAATTTGATAACGGCAGCGAAAAATGAAAAAAATCAACCATTATGGGAGCCATATACAGACGCACATAGAACTTCACGAAAATAAACGCATAAATCTCCTAAACGGATCCTACAAGATCGCCTTAACTTCACCAATTTGGGCACTTACTTTTCACTTGCCTCATCTCTTAATACGTCGAAGGCCCCGTGAGCACACACGCTTGCGCCGCAAGCATAACGTCTGGAAACTTCAGTACGTTGTTACATCCTTCCGTCGAATACTGGCACGCTTCTAGTCATGTCTCGTGTCTTTATTGCTGGACTACAAGCAAACTTTGAGCCTCAAATGAACTGCAAAATCTATAACCGATTTCAGTTAATTTTAATGCGGCATGATAACTGGCAGCAATCGAAGCATGTGCACGGCGAAGATCAGCGCACTTAACTGCCAAGCACAATGCAGGCATGCCCCTAATTATACGAATACGAAGATATGGTTGACGGTACAAGGCGTCGTTAATGTCTTTTACCGTTTTAGCTGCCCACACTTTCTGTACAAAGTGCGATATACTCCGAGTAATCCGAATTAACAAGGTTGTTAGAATAAATTAAACTTTATTTCTGGCAAAATTTTGAATGAAAAAGCTGTAAGCGGGTGCCGGTCTCGCAATCGCAGCAACTTCCTTCTCTCAGCGCTACCAACGATATTCCCTATCCCGTTAGCACCTCCAAAGGCCATTCGCTGGCATGTCGGTGTCACCACAAAAGGATCATTTAATGCTGTGCCAAACCCTATTTTCCTTATTTTCTACGGTTCTAATATGTTTTAAGCTCCCCCTCCTAAACATTTTTCTACCCTGTCTGTCTGTAAGTTCGGAATCTATCTAAGATAACATACATAAATCTGTGTGTGTCATTCTCAGTATCCCTCATCGCCGCAAAATGTGAACTTTTAGCCGTGTCCTCATGAACTGCATATTATTTGCTGCTATCGCGTTATGTCGGCGGTCATATACTGAACTCGCTGCATACATTACAAACGTCCAAGGGATATAACAGTCCGACCGTCGTAACCGACGATGCCCACTGTGTGTTCAGCAGCGGGCTGAGAGAGGGCACAGCGAACATGACGTGAAGTAATGTAAAGCCGTAGTGGGCTTGCAAATCGTCTTCAGAACTGTGTCCTTCTCCCCAATCTGGGCCCGGTGTCAAGACAGAGTTAAGAAGACGGGAGGGGGAGACGGCGTAGGTGGCTGGATCTATATCTACGCGCATAAGCACACCCTCTAGTTCACACCAAACACATGACGAGGATTTTAACTAACAAACGACAAGAGAGACGGTTGGTGCGATCGGATCTGCACCTAGGCATGCACCACAACCAGCTCGGATCCCACGAATTGGGAGTACCACAAAGGTCACATTAACAAAAAGTCATTGTGGCCTCACTCTCTGACCGCCAGTCCACCACATCTCATAAATACTTACTGGGCTGACTGCGAGGTCCGAGTTATCCCGTCATTTGGCGACATTCCATGCCACAACTATCATCGGGCCGTGATAGCCTCAAGTGGGCCATATTGTTTCTATTGAGGAAAATGCGCTGAGTCGTCTATCACATTCCCCACTCCCATTCCTTGGCTCTAGCCACCGTTCGGGCCAGTCAGTCGTTTGGTGCGTGACGAAAAACAAGTAGGTCAAAACGTTCAGTAATGTCCATATTTTTTACAACTAATTATAATCGCAATGCGTCTAATCACGAGTGTCTCGTGATCACCCTGAGATTTCCCCAAGTCTGTTATCGAAATGGCCCCAAAGAGCACATCCCTATATCGCATTCACGTCCCGGTAAGGATGACACACTGATGTCGTTATTATAACAACTAATTATCTACACATGTTCATGCATGAACGTAAACAGCATGCGGTCCTGCCCGCAGAGCACAACGTAGCACGGTCTACCGGAAAGTTAAAAAATAATTGAATTAAAAACGAAAAAGTACGGTAAACCTTCGAATCAGACTAAGGGAAAAAGAGCAGAGGTTGACTGGGACAACTGAAAAATGTCTCAGATATGTGACAGAACTGATTATTAATTTTAGAATAAACAAGAGCAAAGCTTACAGAAGAGTATTAATCCTCGACGAAAGAGCAGTTACTTCTGTTTCTTTTGTTATCACGTGGTCGCTTACAATCTTAAGTTCTGAATCTAGGTCATGGTTTATCTTGATTAGGTTTTCCGTCCTAAAATTTGATGTAACTGATATGCCTTTCACACTTTTCTGTAAGCCGTTCAATCTCTTCCCGACATAGTAAATTTTCCGACTTAACCCTCTCAAAATCTGTTCGCATACGTAAAAAATGTTCCTCCTTCTCCTTCATTTCATCCAGATTTTTGGATAACTCGAACACTTTTTCCTCCATGGACTTGAACTCAGAGAGGATAAGATAACTAACACCGCAGTACTGACAAACGGTCTCCATTCTATCCAGAGCCAAGAGCTCATCCGGCAGGGGAAAGCGAGGCCTGTAAGATATGCCATTTTTTTCCTGATGGAGGTCCATCTACATCTGGCGACCTTGAACGACAATAATACCAAAATGCTGCCGGCGTTCTTATTACACATTTTGCCAACAAAAACAAAACATTGGAAGTTCTATCAAAAACAAAACTGTTTGGTGATCTATACATTTCTACTTACTTTAGATTATGTATTTAAGAAATAAATCAGTACGAACCCACGCCAAGTTCCTAAAATCCAAAAAAAGGGGAAACAAAAGCAGATGAAAGGTCTCCGAGACACAAGAGGTATGCGCATTAGCAGGGGTTGGATGCTACTTGATATGACAAGGTGGGGACGTTATCCGAGTTCTTCGCTAAATGGAGAAACTGCAAAGTTAGTCAACGCTGAGGCAAACTGAAATGGATCACAGAATTACCAGCAGATTACTGAAGGTCGAAAGTTAAGGGCGTTGAAGTAGTGCGGCCATTAAAAGACAGAATCAGGGCCGCGAGAAGTTGGCAAATAGAAAAATGTAATATACTCTAACTCGGAGGAAGAACCGTTTTAAGGTTCAAATATCACAACCAACAAAAACAACAACAACAACACAAATAACTCAGATAGCCGATAATGAAAGAGAAATGGCTAACTAAAAGGATATCTGGGAAGGACTAGTATAGGATGGCATAAAGTTATGGCTCTTTTTTGCCTATGTTCAAAGTCATCTAACCAAACTCAAAGAAATAATAGCTGTCCCAAAAACAATCTCCTGACTACTTAGTTATAAGGGAAACATCGCATCTAGTATATATCGACGACATCCACATTGCCTGCTTACCAGATCAGTATCAGTATCAGTATATTTCGGAGAAAGTTGGTGTGTACCTTTGAAATCCCTATTGGTTACATGCAGAGGATATATATGGAGGAAATGGAAAGGAAGTAACATGAAAGAAATGCGAGGGGAATAGCAAAAACTGTACCGATGAACACAGAATGTCATGCGTTAACAGAGTTTAGAGGCACATTAACTTGCTTTGTTGGTCAAAATACAGCGGACAGTTAAGGCACACTTAAGACACAGGAAAAGAAGTAAAATTGTTTAGTCTACAGGCATCGTGGTGAATGCGAACAGCGGTGTGCGACGTGGCCCAAGATTAATAAATAACATAAACATATATTGCTTAAATGTTGGCAGTAGCATCGTTTTAACACTGAATTGTCCGCGTTGGCTGTCAAGGTGGCCGTAGTCCGGCGTTATTGTGGTGCGCGCTACAATGCTGATCTAGTCTCCATTTAAAAGTATCTACCGAGCCTGACATAACAACATCCTCAGGCAAGGCATTCCAAGCTGCAACCACTCTGTTGGAGAAGAAGAACTTTCGGGTGTCTTGCCGGGCCCCAGCCACACGCAGTTTGAGTGGATGGCCTCTCAGGTTAGTCGTAGTCGCCAACTCGAAGAAGTCTCCAAACGCGAGAGAGCAGCCCTGATTGCGCACGATGCGGAAAGCTTGTATCAGGTCCCCACGTAGCTGTCTGTAACTCAAAGGAAAGAGGTCAAGATTAGCTAATCGTGTTTCGTAGGGTAGTGACCACTGCCCAGATACAAGTTTCGTTGCTCGCCGTTGAACTTTTTCGAGTATGCCCAAGTCTTTAGCGGTCCAGGGTCGCCATGCTTGGATAGCAAACTCCAGATGCGGTCGCACAAAAGTTTGAAAGACCTTGGCGAAGCAGTCTTCATCGAAGGAGGAGAACGCCCGTTTGACAAGGTATAGCATGGACATCGCCGACTTGGCCACCTTTGAACATTGCAGCGAAGGCCTAAGCGAGGTTGTGATCCATACACCGAAGTCCTTCTGGGCGTCGACTTCTTGCAGTGGTTTACCAGTCAGACGGTAGACCGTGTGGTTAGGAGAACTGGTTCTGCCGACGCGTAGGAAAGTATACTTGTTTACGTTGAACGGTAGAAGCCAGTCTTTCTATCATTGCTCGAGGTGGTCCAGACTTGTCTGCAGTCGCGCCTCGCCAACTTCGCTTCGTATGGTACTCCAGATCTTTATGTCATCGGCAAACATTGCGACATCGCAATTCAGTTCGTTTGCGCAGTCATTGACGTATACGAGGAACAGCGTAGGGCCAAGAACAGAGCCTTGGGGAACACCACTCTTAACGGTTACCTCGGCAGATTGTTGGTCACCGACGTGGACGACTTGAGAGCGGCCGATTTAAAAGCTCCGAATCCACATCAGAAGCTTACCCCGCACTCCTGCACGGCTAAGTTTGGATAGAAGGCGGTGGTGAGGCACACTATCGAAGACCTTTTTAAAGTCGATATAGATAGCATGCACCATATCTCCTCTATCAACAGCCCTAGTCCAGTGTTCCAGACAGTAGAGCAGGTTTGTCACACAGGATCTGCCTTTTCGGAATCCATGCTGAGAATCGGAAAGGAAATGGTTTTGTTCAAGGAACTGCATTAGTTGTTGCTTTATTATCTTCTCCATAATCTTACAGCAAATGGAGGTGAGGCTGACCCGTCTGTAATTGTTCGCAGAGACCCGACTTCCGCCCTTGTACAGCGGCGTAATCCACGCCGACTTCCAGTCGGGTGGCAGATATCCGGTCTCGAAGGATGTATGGAAAAGCATGGAGAGTGGCTTAGACAACTCACCGGCGAGTTCCTTCAAAATCTTCGCCGGAATCTCATCGGGACCTGGTGATTTGGATTCCTTTAGCCTCAGCAACTCCGTCAGAACCATACCCTCACTGAACTGGACGGTCTCTATAATTGGGTTGTCTTCGAAGGATTGAAGGGCCGAAGGGTTGAATCCTGTTTCGCTACTAAAAACAGACCGAAAAAATTCTGAAGGGTGATCAGCTTTCGCCCTGTCGTCAGTGAGATGTTCGCCTTCAGCAGTCCTTATCAGGGGTATTGGGTCCTTGTTCCGCGTGCACTGCCTAATGTAACCGTAGAATAATTTAGGGTTCTCCGCGGCACGGTTAAGCAGATCCCGTTCGAATTCCTTTCTGGTTTTGAAGATAAGACCCTTGACTCGATTTCTTTGAATTTTGTACGCGCATATAGATGTGGGGCCCCTGTCAGAAAGCGATTTTTTCCACAGCCGTCGTTTTTATTCACTTCATTCTTCAAGGCTTGCGTAAGCCATCGAGGTCTGTTAGTTAACCTCTTCCGTGAAAGCGGACAGTGGTTTACGAACAGCTCGTGCAGAATTGCTCGGAACCGTTGCCAGTCTTCGAGTATGCTCCCAACAAATATGGACTCCCACTCAATGCGTAAAATTTCAGCCCTCATTTGATCGAAATCCCCGCGCCAAAGGTTTCTTCTAACTGCCCCGGGTTTCTTGGGCATGGAAAAAAGCGAGTAATCCCATATAAGAACGACGTGGTCACTTTTACCTAAGGGGGGTAGGCATGACACCTCATCAATGCTGTCCTGTGACTTCGTAAGGACAAGATCAAGGCAGTTGGCTTGTTGGCTTTCGCGTACTCTAGTTGGTAACATGACGTGTTGAGTGAGAAATAGCTTCAATGCCGTGTTCAGAAAACTCTTATCGAAGGTCTGTTCTGAGCTATTTGCATGGGTTGAGCTCCAGTCAATATGGGGCGCGTTAAAGTCGCCCATGATTAGGATATCCGGCCGCGTAGCGAACTTTTCGAGCTCCTCCAGCAGGCGAGCGTCGGCCATGTTGTCCCGTCTCGGCGGTCGATAAACTGTCAGGACATCGAGGCTAGGCGAGCTCGGCACTTTAATAGGCAACCAGATTGCCTCGGAACTGCACGAAAAGTTATCGGTCTTGTCTGATACATTTAGCCCATTTTTTACATACGTTAGTACGCCTCCTCCCTGACGCCCTTCCCTATCCCTTCTAAACATCTGGTAGCCAGGCAAGGCCAGCTCACGGTCGTCCACGTGTTGGGTCAACCAGGTTTCTGTAAGAGAGATTACGTCAGGGGATAGGTCGCAGAGGTGGATCTTCAGCTCGTCGAACTTTGATAGCAAACTCTGTACGTTGGTGTACAAGAATTTCAATTTCCGGCTGACGGAAGATGTGGTTACATTTGGGTTAGCGCCTTCACTTAATATGTCGGCTGCGCGGTCATTCGGACAGGACCTGTCCAAAGGAAGAGTGACGGACGCCGCCGTACTTGGTTCTTGTATATTACTAAATTGTTCTCCCCCTCGCTGAGCCTCTTTCTTACTTCTAGAACCAGCTGACGACGCTTGAGCCGTTCGGCTGGCGAGTAGTCCGGTTGAAAAAAAACACCGGGGTTGGAGCCTTTAATCCTGAATCGCCTGGAGTAAATGAGACTGGCTTGGTCGCTGCTGGTCAGCACAACTTTAAGAGGCCGGGGTCGAGTGGACACTGATGGATTATCTGCTCGTTTTCCAAGGCGGAAGGCTTTGATCACTTCAGTAGCCTCCGTGGGTTCCAAAATATTATTGAGAAGACCTTGGAAGAGTGATAGGTCTTCCAAAATTCGCTCCTTGGGAGTAATTGCACTTGATTCAGGGAGCCCCTGAATAATAAGACATTGTTCTCTGTCGGTCTCTTTTTTATTTTCTACGGAATTGTGGTTCCCTAAATGACGTAACGCTCTGGGACTACGCGCTGGTGATGGTGGAGCAGATGCGCTTACGCCGTCTGTTTGTTTGACTCTTATGTTGACAATCTTGGAAGAAGTACTTGGCGGAGAAGACTGCGGAGAGAAATCTGTGGCTGTGATGGATGAATCGATTCCACCGCTCGTACTAGGTCTATCAAGCTCGGACTGTTTCTGAGAGTCAGCAAAGGTGTTTGAACGCACACCATTTGTCATGAGGGGCGGAGCATCTGTCAATGTCTCTGCTTCGACCGCTAAAGAGGCATCTTCCGGAAGTAGCCGTCCGTTTTCTCGGCCATTTTACAGTTGGATTTCTTTTTCTCCTTAGTTTTTGGGTTGCCTTTCTGGTCGTTATTTTCTCGCTTTTTAGCTATTCCTTCTGGGGCCGCTATAATAGGTGCTGGCGTTCCTATTATGCTGGGAGCTTTTGCCCTACTTCTGGTTACTCGTCCAGTAAGCAAAGTGCTAGCGTTAGCTTGGTCTAGACTGCATCGCAACTGGGCTTTTATCTTTGTGATTTCTTCCTCAAGATAGTTGACCTTGGCGGCTAGAATCTGGCATCCACTGCAGCTTTGGCCTGCATTTTCTGCGTCCATACAGTTAAGTAGACTATGTGATACCGCTCGCCGACGTGCTACGGTGGCGTAGGGATTAGCGCACTTGACTAAGCAAGGGGTGATCGCTGGATCGATTCCACACACCGATCCATTTTGCGGACGTCAGTGCGTACTTCAGTCATGCTGTGAAGTTATGGAAAAGGAGCAGGCCACAGGAATCGAAGGAAAAACGTCGCCTAGGGCCAAATAGAGAAAACTGCGTGTATGGTTGGGTTTGTCGGCGAATCTCAAGAAAGCAAGGCCTGGAGGTGTTTTTAACTATGACTTTTTGGTAATATGCCAGGAGTACAAATCTAAGCAGCTCAACAAGCAGTGTAGAAATTATCGACTCAGCCTTTAGTAGGTCCTGTTCCCAAGGTACGGTGGACAATTCGAGACGATATGAAGGATTTGTAGGCTGTGTTGGTTACGCTCAGATTGCCAGCAATTGCAGAAAAGTGTCCTAGTCGTACGATGAGGGCAACGATAACAGCAAAGTTGAGGGTAGTAGGCAACAATGCGTTTGAAAATCCAATTTCTGATGCCGGACCAACTGTTTCCAGTGAGGAACTCGATTGAAAATGCCCTTCTTGCTCCTCAAAATTCAAACCGCGCGCGTATAATTCGCCCAGATGTTTGGAAGTGGCAGGGACAACGTTATCGTGTCGCCAAAAATTTTGTACACCTAACGCATTGCGCGCTATTTACGAAAAGGACACTTATAATCTTCGGACTTAAACAGATGCCAGTTAATTAACCGCACATTATAACGGCTAATGGAGCCGAAACTGGACCTAGCCTCCTATTTTCCCAACTTTTTGTGCACCAAGTCTTTTGTTAGCTAAAACCCATAGACTCTTAAGTTGTCTGAAACTCATTAAATCAATTCAGTATATTTTAGCACAGTAAAGGGTAGTAGGCAATGTCTTTGAAGGCCACATTGAATGCGTTACGTGCAACATTCAATTTCGTATAAACAGGCCACCAAAGTGTCGCAGATAACATGCGATTTTATAGAATAATATTTTAAAAGTGTGGGACTGCAGCCCGCAATTGTTGGGGATAATGTCAAATACGAAAAACATAGATGCTTTGGCAGATTTTAAATAATTCATATCGATCCAACTGTGAGAAGCTCAACGCCTCGGTGGGATTCGAACCCACGCAGTAGGGGGAAAGCTTTAGTACAGCCAACGCTCTAACCACTTGAGCTACGAGGCCCCGCCGGACGACGCGAGTTTGATCACATTTAGGTCAAGTTTTCCGCATGGAATCTACCAAATCTGATACAGTAAGTTGACTGTCCAAGCAGGATTTCCTAAGTAGTTGATCTAGAATCCACCAAATGACTACCAGGCTCACGTAATTCATAGATGTTTTGAGAGATTTTGAATAAGTCATATTGACCCAACTGTGAAAAACTCGGCGCCTCGGTGGGATTCGAACCCACACAGTAGGTGGAAGGCTTTAGTACAGCCAACGCTCTAACCACATGAGCTACGTGAGCCTGGAAGTAATCTGGTGGATTATAGAAGAATTACTTAGGAAATCCTGCCTGAGCAGTCAACTTACTGTATCAGATTTGTGGATTCCAGACGTTGCAGTAGGTTGGGCGGGTAACTTGACCCAAATGTGGTTAAACTCGAGTTGTCCGGCAGGGCCTCGTAGCTCAAGTGGTTAGAGCGTTGGTTGTACTTAAGCCTTCCCCTTCCTGCGTGGATTCAAATCCCACCTAGGCGTCGAGTTTTTCACACTTGGGTTAATAAGAATTACGAAATAGTAGTCAGTCGAATTAGCAGCAGGTATGTGCAACGCACCGGTGTGTTGTAACATAGATTTTTCGCCCAGTTGGACGGTGTTTTTAAAGGAAATATGTATCCCGTTTTTGTTAAAACGTCCCTGTTGAGCCTGCCATTACTATTTCCTCCGGAATTCCATTGCGGCCACAAACAACTCGTCGTTAAGACGAGTACGCGCGCACATCTAGGTGGGATCAGCCTCCCGACGTTTGACTGAGTTCCCACGCTTGTGTGTCGTTGTGACCAACGCGAACAAGTAATCGAAGCACAGGCCACAGTCCCGATTGCTGACAGTCCCGTAGGCATTGATGAGGTCGCCCTGCATCTGCCTGTGCTCAAGAGGAAATGGTTTATGCGCATCAAGTCACCATTTGTAAGGTTAAGTCTTGAGGCCCTTAACGAAATCGGTCGCCCTTCTTTGAAAACTTTCCAGCAACTTATGACTTTTTGGCCATGGACATCACGCCTAAGTTCCATTCTTTAATGATGAACCTCCGTATACTCTTCCAGATATTTTCATATCTATATCAATGAACGTTCATTAGCTGGCAAGATGAACACCCGTTGCCTTTTTTCTCGCCCTTGCGCATTGAAAAGAGGGTTACAGAGAAGACTGAATGGTTATTACGAGGCTTCTTCTGTCAAGGAGGCATTGACGATCATTTCCATTTGGGCTCTCCTTCGTTTTAAATAGAAGTGTGACACGTTTCTCAAAAGGAGTACCCGTTCATATTTACCCATTTTGGCTAAAAGACAAATGCCTGCTTTCCGCATGCAATTATGTACACAGCCTGTCTTTCAAATGTTCAGTTATCGGCGGTTTTTCTCGGACTGGACTAAAGTGAACTTAAACTTAAGAAGCCATCTATCGGACTGTTCCCATAGGCCGTTAAATACTTCTTAAAGGTCCAGTTTATAACTATTTAATTTGATTGCCTGCCATATATTGATGTCATCTGCTAACATGACTACATAGCATTCACATCCATTCATGAAGTCATTGCCCTAAGTTAAAACAGTATTGACCATAGCACAGAGCCCCAAAGTACCCCACGTACAACTGGCACTGATGCTGACTCTGTGTTTCCAATGCGAACAGCCGATCAAGAAGCCATCTGCCAAGTTTAGTAGGTTCTCCCCTATTCCGGACTCCAGAAACTCGTGGAGTAAGCGGCGAGGTGGAACACACTCAAGGACTTCTTTGAAGTCAATGTAGATGACGCTGGCACTTGTGTCTTCATCGAACTAGTGGTCCATTGATTCGTTGAGCAAAGCATGCTGGTCAAACAAGAATGGATTCGTCAGATGCCGTATTGATCTCCTTGGAAGAAATCCCTGTCTTCGATAAACTTAGTAGTGGATTTTCTGATGATCCCCCTAGCCACTTTGTAACAAATCATGCTAGGCTTACTGTCCGGTAGTTGTTAGCACTTGTTCTGGTCCAACCTTCTGAATGGGATATATGTTCGTCATCTTTTAATCGGAAGGGACAATTCCTCGGTCAAAGGACAACTGAGAAATATGTGAAACCGGTCGGAAGTGCCCGTAAGCAAGCTTCTTTAGAAATTTTGGCGGCATTTTGTCCGGACTTGGGAACTTACGTTCTCGAAACAGAAGAAGTTCCTTCCCCACATCCTTTCCCATGAAATCTATGCTTTCCATTATTGCACCGTTTGTTCCAATGTAAATGTCAACCTGGTTGAACTTCGTTTTATCTGGGGAACGAATGCGACTAAGCGGCTTAAGTATTCAGCCTTACAATTCTCTTCGATAATGTCCTAATTGTATCTCCTTTCAGCACTGTGATTTTCTTCTTTCTTCTTAAACGGCAGTTGATGTAGCTGACGAGAACTTTGGATTATTGACAGCTCGTTCTATAATCCGTGTTTGATACTCCTTTCGCGACCTAAGGATATTCGACCTTATGTCGTTTTGCTTTGTGCGAATTTATCCGTAGTCCCAAGGTTGTATGGATGCTACGTACCTTCCCAAAAGCTTAAATTGACATCCGGACATCCAATTAGAATGAACCAGCAGTTAATTACTATAATAACCTTTTCATATCAGCAAAATTTCCTCGCCAGAAATTCAGTCGAAACTCAGCTGTCCCAATTGATGGCTGAGTGAGCAGTATTTTCGAAACAGCACGGCATGGTCAGGCGGTAATTTTGACCTAAGTTACTCGGCATTAGTTAGGTCTTTTGTAAGGACGAGGTCCAGATGATTTGGCCTTTGAGTCCCTCTGGTACTTGTTGGACACGAGAATTTCTTTACGAGAAAGAGATTATTCGCCAGTTCGAAGAGTCCAGGTTGATCAGGTTGAAAATTCGCCTCAAACCTCTTAAAAAGACGTTTGAACTTTTTTACTCAATAATGGTGATCGGACAAATGACTCTAGAACATTGTGCAAAATACCCACTCCAGACCGCAATCGAACACTAGGAGTCGATCGGCACGACGGATAACGTTACCATTAGACCAGTGATACGCGGAGGCTTAGTTAAATAAATGATGGACCATGTAAAAACAATATTAATGCCTGCAGTGTGTGGTGCCCTGCTATCAGATTTATGCCCGTCAAGCGGACAAAAAGTTTAATGAGTCTGATGGATGTCTCATACGACGACGGAACCTGTACGTCATGTTTCAGACTTATTTGACAACTTTCGAAGATGCAGTAGGAGTTTAGAGGTCCAGAATGGAGGAAAAGAAGTTATAAATCTTACTTATCACTTATATAAATAAAGAAACGTCTCAGGAGGACACCACATACCTCTGTACGGTCCAAAGAAACGAAGGCCGCTTACATGCACACAGACAGGCGGAGAAAGTCTGCTAGGAGACCTGCGAGCGGCCGGCGGAAGCTTTAACTTACGCGGCGCAGAAGAGATATCGGAACGCCATGCGGATGAAAACCAATTCAAAATATCATATAGAGACTTCGGATGAGATCGAGGCTGGTTTTTTTGAAGAACAACTCAGCGAGACATAAAGAAGTACTGTCACCAAGAAGATGATTGAATAATTGACGGATTTGGGTTCAATCAGCCTAATACCCGCTTCATTCGAAGGGCTATAGTAAGTACTATTACTATCTCAGTTTTTTCGACCGGTTCTTACGTGTAGTCCTCTGAATATAATCAAAATTTTAAATGGGCCAAGGAAATCGGCATTTTCAAGTGGTCCAAGATACCGCTGTCGCTAAAATCGTTGCCTTTCCGTTGAAGAAGTAAGGCGCGTCCTCAGTCAAATTAAGCCAGACAAATCTCCTGGATCCGATGGGATTCCTGGACTGATGTCTAAGCAATTATCAAAGGAGTTGTAACAGCTTCTTCCGACTCTCTCTGAGCCGCCAAGGAGAACAGAAGGACTACCCCGTAATGAAAAACAACCAATCCCGTTTTCTTATGTAAGGGATTTAGTAGAATAGCAGCCAGCAACTTCAGGCCTATTACCTTGACTCGCCTCTCGTGAAAACGATGGAATTTCCAGTAAATAGTGCTGAACAGCAGTTTTGTGAAAAAGATAACACCCTACAGAATTTTCAGCATGGCTTGCGGAAAAAACGTTTCTGCCTCTCAAATCTGCTAACTTGTCTGGAGTTCTGGACCTGGGCTTTAGATGATCGAGGCCGATGTCGTGTTGTGACGGACCTAGAATTGCGCAGATTTGTTTGAATGGCATGAGCCCTTTTGGCGCGAATCTAGGGTGTACTCGATGTAACCGTTTGTTGGTGAAAATAGCCGACGCCCTTCCCGCTATTACTCCGACCCCCTCCCTCCAACACATCGCAACTTTTTCTCTCCTTACTCCGGTACCTCCCACGGCCCTCTTCTGCAGTCACTCACTGCGCTGCTACCCCCACCGGTTGCCTAGCAGACATATTGACACCACCTTTCCATCCAGGCGGATTATCATACCTGCTGCGGCTCTCATCTATCTGTGAGTTATTTATCATTCTCCGATGCATCTTATTCCTGGTTTCTAGTGCATATATTTCACACTGTTTAACTTTTCCATTCTTTTTGCTTGAATGAGAATGATGATCCGTTTAACAGCTCTCCAGCTCGGTGTTAGCTAAGATTCATTCCCAGTGCTTCGTTGCCTCGATATGTGCTATCCTTGACGTCTTCGGTCGCTACATCGGCAACAGCGGTTGGCTGGAGAGGAGTACACACCATCCCCCTATATGGAACAGTTCCATCAGCACTTAGGATATTGCTGAAACTCGGGTGGAGGTTATTTAACGGAGCAGGAATGGCATTGGGTTGTTTGAATGGTGATATTGTCTGCCAGAGAAGGTGACTGGCATTTCTTCCCTCACAACCGCTGACATTGCGTCCCCTGTTCTCACTGTCCGTTCGTTGCTTGTGTTCTCTATCGTCAGCACACGCCCAGACTTCTACCCTCAGTTGTCGACTGTTCTGCAATCCTCACTGGTTTCTAGCTGATATGATGTGGTAACTTCCCACTCCAAATGAACAATTTGTATAATAACTTGCCATCTCCTTGTATTTATAATTTTCCTCATGTTCTATTCTATCCGTTTGTTAACCGTAACACAGACTTCATACGCCATGAACCCTTTTCTTATTATATCCCTATATGCATGTCCGATGTGGTGTTTAAGGACTCTGTCCAGTGTTACACAACCGGAAATTTGCCCTAGGTGATCTTTTCGACCGTGTGTGTGTGTATGCTAGCCTTGACGTCTTCGGCCAATACAGTGTACACTCGATTTCCATAAAGTATTTGATACTGTCCCGCGCAGACAACTTCTGCATAAACTGAGCGTCCTCGACACCCGGGAGATCTTCTGAGAGGATGCGTCAGACGACAGTTCGACAGTCATTGCCGACGATGCCCACCGTGTGCTCCACATCAAGGTGGGAGCAGGGACGGTGACTTGTGCGTGAATTAGTTTATAATGATAGTAGACTCGCGCAGCATTTGCCGCACTCCATCCCCCTCCCCACCTTGACCCGTTGTCAAGACAGAATCAAGAAGACCGAAGGCGAATGTTACGGTCAAGCCCGCACCTTGACGCTCCACTCCATATCCCCTGGTATACACAGCAAATGACCAGGTTTTTAACCACCAACAACGATGAGGGCGGGAGCGGCAGGGGTCCCAGTGTGCGCCACAACTAACGGCAACTGGGTCTGCTACCGCGCCCCGAAATGTTGGCATTTGTTATGGTTTGCGAATCCAAATACGCCCGTCGAAATCTGTTATTGCCCCCTGTTGGTCCGGCGCATCTACCAGGTGGCCCGTTTGAGGGGGACGGCTCGGTTCTCTGACTCCTACTCCTCATTCTTTACATTAGCGACAGCCTTCAGAAAACATCTGCGATAAAAATATCTTTGCTGTCGTTTCTAAGCCCTGGAATGTCATTAAGCGCCGAATGACCAAAAAGACCTCCGAAGTAATCTGCACCGACTGCAAACGTGATCCAAGAAATGGCTCCTGGAGTTCAGTGTGCAAAAGTGTGCCATATTTCATCTGCGTCTAACTGCCATTCAAATGGCAACATGAAGGCAAATCACCTGAAAGACATAACTGTTCCCGCAGAATCTTCGAAGAAGGATCTCGGTATTTGGATTCAGCGCAACATGAAACCTGCACTGCAGTGCACCAAGGCTGAAAAAACGCCGTGGATATCCAGGCTGAACCTTCGATCTGAAGTTTTCGCGGAAAGGATAGCAGAGAAATGGCATGATCTCCCTAAATCAGCCGTGGAGGCAACGTCCCAGCAGCTCTTTAAGAAACGCTCGAATTATTAAATATGTCCCCTTCTTTCCCTTGGCAGTCTGAATCTGAGCTAAATACCCCGTGAATCCCTGGCCAGGTTGCTTTTAAAACAGTGCTACTTAAATCATGCAAGTACCGTTTTAATAGCGACAATTTTCACTGTTCGTGTACAGCTGTATATAACGAAATGACATGAAACCAATAGGGTTTTCAAAGGGCTTACCTATTATCCTTACACAAATTAAAATAAACTAAATTACCCGAGCCGTTTATTGTCTAATTGTTTAAATTACTTATCTGTGCGTTGAAATCTCCGGCTCTCAGGGCTTCTTGGTTTTGGGCCACTTCTTTAATCAACCCAAACATTGCCTCATCAACCTCTGGGGGTTTGCATGAGCGGCCTGTATATGGTCAAGAAATTCATATTTGGTACTCCACGCCTATTGAGTTTAAATCGGACCGTTTCGTAGTCACGTGGGCAAGCAAGTCTGCATTCGCATACGATGATTTCTCTTTTAACGTTGATGGCTACTTCTCCACCTTCTTTGCGGTCAGCATTGCCGGAAGAGTTGGTATCCACTGATAGCAATTTCGCCATCCAATATCTCCGCATGTAACCAAGTTTCTGTAAGGGGAAAAACGTTCGGATGCATATCAGATACCCGTACGCTTAATTAATCTGGTTTCTGGGTAAAGAACTACGCGCTTTTTTATAAAGGGAGGGGAGTTATGTCCGGGAAGATTTTCGTACGGTAGTTGTATAGGGATTGTAAAATATTTCATGTGCCATATCCAGTCCACTGTCTCCGTTCGAATTTTTTGCAATCTGCTCGAACTGAATGTCAATGTGTTTATCGCCATTTGCGCCGAATTACTCTGCAGCAACGAACGCTGCTTGATTGTAGTCTCACTGCACATCACACGCAGCGTCGTGGACTTCCTCCGGAGAAATTACCCCGGATTCTGAGGCTGCTTTCGCCCAGCCTAGGTCTCCTGACGACTTCTGTCTTGAGCATTGTTCCATCCTCCCGCTCCGCAGGTGAAAAATCCCGCTGGAAAAACCGTTAGGTGAGCGGTTCGGAGTAGGATTTTCCTGCTCAACCGTAGCTGAGCCTATTCCTCGTTCTTGAAAGGAAGCTTAAGTGGTCTTGGTTGGCCTGACCCATCCTTTGAGCCTTTTATTCGGACCATTCAAAAGGGCATTTAGAGCGGTGACTGTCTCACTCCCCCTTTAAAAAGGACTTACGATATTTTGGAATAATTCCTACGTCATCGTGTATTCTTACCTTTGGGGTGTCGGAAGTAGATTCAGTCATGTCATTGATATCTATGTATTTACTGCGATCGTCTTGAGGACCCTGTGGTTTTTTATTTTCAGAAATTACATCATAGTTATCCTAGCTGTCGCTGCTTTCTGATTCAAGGGGGTATAGGGCGGGAAAGTCAACGCATGTGCCTGCGCTTACCGAGACTTCTCGGTCGTTGCTTGCGCTGTGCTCAAACTCCGTCCCTTCATACCAGCACTCTGGCTTGCGGTGATTTTTTGGGATTTCCCGAGATAATTCTTCGTTTTCTGACCTCTTATAGTCGCCCGGTTTTTGCACTGGAGGCTGGTTAGCGGTTTTGCCACTCCCTGTAGACGCATCATCATCCTTCTCATTGGTTGTTTTAGCTGAGAAAGCGGTGTTTGTTTACGTCCTTTTTTCTTCCGAAATGTCTGTTGCCTCCGAGTTCGAATATCTCCCTTTTGATTCCTCCTCTTAATTCCTTCGTCTATAAACACTCTTTCCCATTTGGTTGCAAGCATCTTATCCTTTGGGATATCATACTTGGCGATAGTAAATCGCTATCCCTCCTTAGTATTTAAAACAAACTTCACTTTTATCATGACACCAGTTAGAGTATCGCTAAACTTTCCTTATCCTCTTCGATCGACTTTCTTCATTTGTTGTGAAGTTAGGGATAGTGGGCAGTGGCCTTCCGCGCGTTAGATTAGGACACAAGGGTAGATGTCGTTTTCATCGACTTCAAGGAAGCCTTCCAATAGTATTCATCGTAGTCGGTTTCTCTACAAGGCCCAAGAGCGTGGGATAAGGAGGAACCTACGAAGCTGGGTGGGGGACTTCTTGATTAGCCGATTGCAGTCTGTACGCAGTGGCAGTGCAAAGGGAGTACATCAGGGTTTTGTTCTTGGGTCATTAAAGGCTTTATTTGATGTCAATACAAGAGTGGACTCGACTGTCCGGGATTCATTTTTTCAGATGAAGTGAAAATACTGCAAAGGACCAAATGCAATAATGGTGGACGGACTCTGTAGAAAGGATTTACTCGACTACAGTCCGAAAAGAAGAAGGCGAACTCAACGTGCAACTTCCCCGACGGAAGACGCCTGTCAAACGTGATAGGACAAAAGGATATCGGAATCACGACATTTTTAGTCCCTGAAACGCTCCCCGTAATCTCTCAGGACGGTCAAAATGGCGACTAGTGTTCTCTTATCGATTAAAAATTTTTATAAATAAGGAGTTTTCTATAAAAGTATACAAAACCTTTCTCCGTTCAAATCTGGAATGTGGGATTCTGGTCTAGGATCCCTTGGCGAAAATGGTTTTTGAGTTGCTGGAAATGACTCGAAGCAAGACGACGGAATTCATGGATGACCTTAAGTCCGTATCATGCAAATGTGAACTTAATGCTTTTAACTTATTTCCCACTGAGTGAGGACATGTCGGAGGAGATCCGAGGAGACCTACAGTGCGTGACCCGTCTCATGAAATGTTGGCCAAAATTCTAAAATGCGTTTTCGACTAGGAAAGATGAATAAGATGGCGTTGTAATAATAATTGTCATGTGGCATAATACCATAGTATTTCAGACTCGCCAGGATGTCGGATTTTGAATGCACTTCTTTCTGAACTCCCGCAGAAACCGTACTCGGTAAAAAATGATTACTGAAGTAGCATGCATCTTTCGCATGGACCTTGGATGGTCGTAAAAATTCGAATATATTTTATAGAAAACATGCATAAAATATGCTTTCTTTTACTTGTCTGGTGGCAAACCACACTGTCTTTATATTAAAATCCACGGACTTGTGCAGCGTCTACTGCACTCTCCCTCTCCTCTTTCGCCTTGCTCCGATGGCGGGGTGACGTAAACGCGACCGGAGGTGAGGTGGGCGCAGTGACTGACATAACTAAACAGCTCGTCTACGCGTTCCACACACGATCTGCCCTACACTGTGTGTACTAAGCCGCAGTAATGGCGGTCCGGATTTCACGTGCGTTAGATTGTTACAGGAGGCACATTGAGAAAGAGCCATTGAAGACTAATTTTCAGTCCTGGGAAGGGCCGAATCATCCCATCAGCTGGCAGTCTTCTAAGCCGCGATTTAAACGTGTCAGTTTTATCTCAGGGAGTAATGTGCCCATTTCAACCGTCGCCCTCACTCGCTCTTCTATATCCCATGTACTAGTCAAATTTCCGAGCCTGTAGACCGTCTGGCTAGGAGATTGGGCGCAATGACTGACACGGTGTAAGGGCCTACTTCGAATGCATGTCATCTATACAGTGTCGGCGACTTGCGATGGCAGAGGCCATAGGGTTAGCCGACCCAGCCTTTTGCTCGCAGAAAATGTTTGTACAGGCGCTAAGGCTCCCTTGGGTAAAGACAAACCCAGCATACATGTTCACACCTGCCACGTCGAGTTATGGCACCGAAAGACGGACAGCTAGTAGTCAGACACCTTCCCCCGCCCCCTTCCTGTACCCCAGACAGAATTAGAATCTGACCACTGAGCTCCGAACGCCCTTCAACCCTCTCCCCCAATATTGATCTTCATCGACCGTTCAACTTTTGCTATTTTGTCCTTATATTACTGTACAGGCCCGATGATTAATACTCGGAAATGTACGTTCGTCGGACTTGACTGCTTAGATTCCCATATATTTGCAGTAATAGTCAAGAAATTGCGCGGTATTGATGCAACCCGATCAACGCGTTTCGTGAGCCAATCCGATACCAGTTTCAATTTAGCCCATTTTTAGCACAGCCCATTTTAGGGATCAGCAGGAGAGAACATAAGGTATTTTTGGTGCACATTTGAGATTCTACTTCTACCGGGGATGCGGCAGCTTTTCACTGTATAGCTTATTTACCAGGATGATGTGAAGTAAACTGATGGTATTCCAGAGTGAATAACAGTTTGAGCGTTACTTTACTATTTTTTTTGCTAGTAAATTGAAGACGCATCACCTTTGACAATGTCGGATCACGAATATACCTATCTCAGAGCGGGCACGTCTAACTCTTGGCAGGAATGGCCGATGACAGTTATCCCTGGTCCACTTTAAAGATACTCCTGTATGGATATTGCATTCCCAGGGTGATTTTCAACCTGCAGATAAGGGAGACAAAGAGAGAGAATAGCACACCTAATTTTGAAAGTATCATTTCCAACAAAATCAGTTCCATTCATTTTAACCAGGATATAAATTTGCAAATAACAAAAGAGGTAATAGGTTTTTCTGGAATTGAGTACTTATTACGGGGACAATTCATATCCCAGTTTCTGTACTTCGCTTTCTTTCCACGTAAGGTATTGTGCCAGAAATGGCAATACGGAATTCAAGGGAGCCAGGATGCATGGGACGGGAGGACTCCGCAGCGATTAGTTCGGATTGAAGGGATAGACAACATCATTTAGAATTCGATCAGCAAATTTCTTGACCGTTGTGAATGTTCTTGTATTATAATATCGACTTAGAAGATATAAGAAATACTAGCAGAAAAAAAGCATTTAACGTAACCGCTCTAAATTGAGCTTATACTTTTAAGGAAGACAGTAAAAACAACCGGAGAGTATAGATAATGTGGTTCAAAATGAATGTGCCGATTAGGGGTTGAGGTGTGTGATAGGGATGTAAAGAACGAATGTAATAAAGGAGTTTGCGAATTATAATGATAACGACCTCAGTATGAAAGGCGGATGAGAGATTTAAGGACAGAGTGATGCCAGAAATAGGATGTCTCTTTGGGAGAATGTCCAAGGATTCAGGAATGGCAGAAGGTATTTTCTATTGTTATGTAGGAGACGATTTTCCAACGATCATGCAGAAACATTATCCAAGCCATCCATCAGAAACTGAAGATGAGTATGATTTTCGATAGGGTGCCCAACCAGCATATCATCAGCACATTTAACACAGGCAGTCACTTAGTGATTTCAGATCAGGAGTGTTAAGGGAAAAGAGGTGAAGGGATAAAATGGAACCTTAAAGGACTCCACAGTTATGGGAAATAGCGATAGATTTCCGCTTGCAAAATACACACATCACTGAAGAATGTCTTTTGCCGAGTGCCTAAACGGCGCCATCCAATCTTATGGATTGGGGAAAAAGGTCATTTCATTAGGCGCCGATCAGGTAAAGACACTTCTCCCGATTCGGTGCGTTAAATGCCTTCAAAATATCTTCGTAGAAATCCTTGTGTAATCAACCGAAAGTTCCCCTTTTTGATCTCCTCAGCAACTAATCGCTAGCTTTGAGCAAATCAAGCCGAATCAAGCCCCACTGGCTCAGTCCAAAAGTTGGTATAAATATTTGCGTCAAAATATACCAGGTACGAATAAATAAGCGCGTGATACACACAAGCTACTGACAAATGGCCAGTAACATGCCCATGTTTCAGAATTTACCATATAGGCGGCACACTTATGAGCCAACTGGTTAGTTGGACTCCTCTCAGCCGTGGCATGCTGCGGCACAATACCGACAAGATAGTGTTTGGGCCTGTAGCCAAAACCTGTGCCGTCATAACAGTCACTTATACCACACGTGTATTGCCAAATGAACAGTAGGTGGGCTAACTCATGAAATGTCAACCGAAATTCCGAAATGCGTTTTCGTTTCGAGAAGATTAATTAAGTAGAGCTGTAAAACCAATCCTCGTGCAGCATAATTCTATAAAAATTCAGTTACCTCAGGATGCCGGCTTTCAAACTAACTTTTTTGGCCGCATGCAGGAACTAAACTCTGCAAAAATGACTAATATTATGGCATGCATTTTCTCACTGATTTTCGATGCTTTTAAAAAGTCAATTACATTTCATGGAAAACATGCAAAAAATTCATTTTATTGGTCATTCGGTAGAATATTACATCTTCGTTTAATTTTGTTTTAAATAGTTTCCAATTATGAGATTTTTTAATACCGTGAAATAGCCGTTCATAAAACGTCTCTGCATTTACTAGTGTTGCTTTCAAAGTAAATAATATGGGTCGAATCCACTGCTAAATACTATGAGCCCCATATAATCTCTTTTGAATACCGTAGAAAAATTTACGGTTTTCCGTACGCGGAAAATATACGGCCTGTAGTTTGGAAACCCTAAATGCAAGTGTGACGGCAGGTCGGGTTCAAAATTATTCGGGAATTGGAAAAGTTTTGAAGTCCGAATTAAACCCTTGCTTCGAGTACAAAATTGAAAGAAGACGTAATTTCCTACCGAATGGGTAGAAGAATGAATATTTTTATACATGTTTTCCATGAGATGTAATTGACTATTAGGAGCATCGAAAATCAGTGGGAAAATGCATACTATTTAAGCAGTCACTTTTTACAGTGTAGTTCCTGTTTGCAGTCGAAAAGAAGTTTGTTCGAAAGCGGGCTTCCTGAGGTAACTGAATTATTATAGAATTATACGTACAGTGATTGGTCTTACAACCATACTTAAGTAACCTTTTCGAAACAAAAACGCATTTCGGAACTTCGGTTGGCATTTCATGAGTTAGCCTACCTACTGCATACCACGTGTTTATTGCCAAAACCTGTGCCGTCAATACGGTAACTTATGTCACACGTGTATTGCCAAATGAACTCGAAAAAAGGCAAACTCAATCAGCCACTTCGTGGGGAGTGACACTGTCGGTAAACGTAAACGCCCAACTTGAAGTAAATCTTCCTGCGAAACCTTCTATTTTGAAAATGGGTTGGTTCTACTAAGGAGATTAAGAGCAGCAAGTTCTAGGAATGCAGGAAGCAGTCATTAATAATTACAGACGTGTTTTTTAAATCAGCTTCCAAGCTGTACTTTAAAGGAATTCATAGTAGTTTGCTTTGCAGTGAGGTTGATAAGTTAGCATTCTGTCCCCACGTGCAGTAAAGCCATTTCAGCAGAATAGCGTAGAACTCTTTTGTTTTTTGACAAAAGACATCACGTCTGACCGAATCCGCAGTCGAGGACGGTAGGGGACCTATCCCACCAAGAAACTTGTCTACTTTTTAACGTGAACTAATCACCATGACGACATGCTATTGTCATTTACACAACGGGAACAATAGCAGAGGTAAAAAATTGGAAAAAGCCAGACTAGAATGCAGGGAGCGTGTTGGAGTCACGAGGTGGGCAAATAAGGCTAATGAGTCGTAACATAATTAAAAAATAAAAAATTGAAATTATTCTAACAGATTTTATAATTGCAGATTATGCCAGGTGCGCATGAGGTGCCTGGAATATCAGAAATAATATCAGAAAATAATATCAGAAATAATTTATGGTGTCGCCTATAATATGGACCGAAACATTTGTAGTGTTTTATGGCCTTCTGAAAACTGGTATTAAAAAAGCCCATTTTTCTGTTGTTAAAATATTAATATAACCACATTGGTGTCAAAATGTTGCAAAAGTTTGATAGGTTTAAGCTATTAAAGAACCTCTGGCTGCGAATGGAAATCACATAACCTGTCCGATACAAAATATTATTGCTAGCATGCAGAAAAGTAGCATAGGTAAAAGAGCGAGATATGTGGAACTTTTCGTATAGGAAATGTTAACTGATCTCAAGAACTTACAGGTCTTGGTAAAAGTCCTTGCCTATTATATATGATGGGAAGGAGGGCCTTCGCCAATCAGATTTTGGCATTTGGACTTGCAGTTGTTTCTTGAGTCCCAGTCTAGAGCCATCGCAAGCAGTTTCATAGCAACTGGGAACATATACAGGAAGAAGTACTGAATAAGACAGACTGGGATGGCCATTTCTGGCGTCGTCAATTTGAGCCTTCAATCAGCGTTTTTTGGTTTTCGAGCGTTATTAAATCCAGCAGTCCACCATTGAGCCATGGGCTCGTTGTCCTGTTGGTTGCCCTCGAGATTATTAACTTAATACAACGGCAACAATGGCAGAGCTAAAAAATGGGAGAAACCAGACAAGAGTGCAGGGTGTGCGTTGGAGTCACGAGATGGGCATGTAAGGCTAAGGCGAACCAGCATAATTAAGATTAATTAGGAAAGTTGTGTAGTTACGGGCTACACCGATGTATATATGAAGTGCCCAAAGGAAGTTCAGCAATTATAGTAAGACGACCGACAGGTGCAGTAGCAAATACGCTTTGGAAAGGCTTTCAAAAATGAGTTTTCGACGCATACTTTATAGAGGGCAGGTGATTCTCAGGGATACATAATGGTGTCGTGTATAGTCAAGGCCGAGACATTTGCACCATGTTTTATGGTCAGCCAAAAACTGAGCATAATAGTAGTATCTTTAAATATTTGGGCATTTATTTGACATCAAAATGAATTAATTGTCTTTTGCTACAAAATCGATAAAACCTCACTTGTGTCAAGATATCGTAATATTATGAATGGTTTAATCTGTTGAAGAATCTTTGGCTGTACTCACGCTCAACCGTTGCATCTTGTGCGAATGGAAATTCCATAACTTGTCCATTACAAAATTAAGTTTCTACAAAATGCTTTTTCCAGCATGCGGAAAAGCAAAAACGTTGAAGAAATGTTAAGTAATCTGGAGGGCTTGCACGTTTGGACAAAAATGCGTTCGCCGATCAATTGCTCCTCGAGGCCCTCGAAAACATTTGCATAGCAACTGGCATTATGTACAAGAAGGAGTACTGAATAAGACAAGGTAGCCCGGGATAGCCGTTTCTGGTTTTTTAGGCGTCGTCAGTCGGCCCTGCCCAAATCTGAGCTCTGGACCCACGACTGCTGGCCATTGAGTGTTATTGCATCCGACGGTCTACGATTGAGCCGCGGGCTCGTTGTCTTGCCGGTTGTGATCGAGAATACAAACTTATGTCGGATGTGCGTCCACCGATCGAATCACAGCTGCTTCTTGGGGCTTAATCAAGAGCCCTCGCAGGCAGTTGCACTGCGACGAACATTTCATGCAGAGAAGGAATACCGACAATACCGAAGTATTGGTTGCCCGTTTGTGACCTCTGGCATCCAATTGAGGCTTGTCTACCTTGGGAAACCAATAAGTCTGTGTCCGCCATTCCTCTGTGTAGTATTGTGCCACCTATGCCTCTGGAACGATCCACGCACTAGATGTGCTGGACCAACGCAAGGTCTTGATTGGAGTCCGGCAGGTGTTATCTGGGATGCGCACCCAGAACGAATGCCAACATTGGGGTGTGGTGCTACGCCCAGGCACAGATTCATACCGCGCCAACTAGGATCCCGGCCGTCTCCGTTTTTATTGGTTGATAAAAACCTGGTCAGTGTACAGCATGGACCTGGAGGTGTGGTGGTGCTCTTGGGCGCGAATTTCTGCCATGCCAGCCACCCGCTCCCTCTCCCGCCCAAGGTCTTCTTGACTCCGGGCCTAGGTGGGGATGGAGGAGGGGGTGCGGTAGATGTTATCGCAGTCCACTATCACACATAAGTCACCGTCCCTGCTCACACCTTGCTTTGGAGCAGACGATGAATATCACCAGTGGGAACAGCCGAACTGCCGTCATGTATGGGTGGTACGCTAATGCATGCAACATTAGTAAATGCAAAGACACGAGGTCTGATGAACGGTCATTTCACGGTCTTTAATAATCTCTTAATTGGAAAATTTCTTAGCACTTTTACATATTTGGTCATTTATTTGGCATCAAAATGGATTAATTGTCTTTTGCCATAAAGTCGACAAAACCTCACTTGAAAAGTCAAGTTGGCGAACGCACGTTTTCGGTAATTCTTCCTCAGGCCAATACAATTACATGAAACGAATGAAAATGTACAAAATCAACAGTGTTTATAGATGCCTCAAGGGCTATTAAGTCACTAACACTCATCATCCCCACGCCGCCCGCATGAGAAGGTCGACGGGTGTTAGTCGTCAGGGCTAGGGGAGGGGGGTAAGAGAGTCTTTGAGTAATGATCTTGGGTTGAGTACACGGAGTACCCATCATCGTGATTAGGGATTTGAGGCGGCATGGCTTCATCACTTGGGGTTGGCGTTGGCGTTGGCCACGGCAGCGAAAGCGCTTGTGTCAGTTTTCTGACAGCATAACACCGGATTCACTAACCGTATAGCTACTGCCTCTGCCGTTGCTAGTATCCGTTGGCGTAGGCCTTTAGAGAAGCATGTTGGTGTCCGGTAGACAACCTGAAATGCTTTCTTGGCATCGACTCGGTGGTTCGTATCGATTAAATGCGCGGGAATAGAACTCGAAATCGACCGGGTCTCTCCCTGTCTAGCCAGGCGGGCATATGTTCACGTACTCTCTTTACCAGGCGTCTCGTTGTGCGGCCTATGTATCCTGCTCCACAGGAGCAAGTGAATGAATAAATGCACATTGATGTGGCCTCCAACCTCACGTGTGTCAAGATATCGTAAAATTCTGAATGGTTTAATCTGCTGAAGAACCTTTGACTGTATTCATAAGTAAAAAATAACTATTTTATGCATATTTCCTATGAGATGTATTTGAATTTATAAGGACATCGGTAATTCATGAGAAAATTTCATGCTAATTAAGTGCTCATTTTACAGGGTGTAGTTTCTGCAGGCGACCGAAAAGAAATTTGTTCAAAAGCCGGCATCTTGAAGTAACTAAACCATTATGGGATTATGCTGGACGGTGATAAACATTACAATCCTACTTAAGTAGTCTTTTCGAGTTGAAAACGCATTTCAGAATTTCGGTTAAAATTTCGTGGGTTAGCACATCTACTTTGAACGTCTCGAATGTCTTCATGACATGAAAAACTTCCAGGCAGCCAACTATTCTCTCTTTGAAGACTTAAATCAACCAAGTTCTAGTAATACATTCGGAGCCATTAGGACGACGGAATTCTGACATACTCCCTCTTAAAACAACTGCCCACCTATAAAGGCTCAAGAAAACAAAAATTCTACCAATGATGCATTTTCACATGGTGATACATAACCAGATGGATGAGAAGACCCTTGTAAGGAGTTGGTATACCACATTGTTGCTCAATGACTGCACCCGTGTTCACGCTGTCAACGGACATTTCGGCTACTGGTCGACCTCGTTGAGCAACTGTGTATCCAGGACGTTGTCTTCCTGAACTACTCTCCCCGCCACTACGACACTCCCACTGACCTACAAAGCATCACTGGCACCAACTCTACCACCGGCAATATAGACTGCCACTACTACAATCTCACTTTCTCATCACGCATATGCCCGGTCGGTCATTTTTGAATTCGTCGTACAGGGTTGATGAATCAGTACCCGTAAACCCGGCACACACGTCCCATCTACATGTAATGCCTAAGGACGTTAAGACACCGCATGGGTCTCATTGGCCATGTGGGTATCGATAACACTAAGATTCGCCACAGTGTCCACATGTGAAGCCTTCTCCTGCACTTGAAAACTCTACCACCACCACCACCACCACCACCACCACCACCACCACCACCACCACCACCACCACCACCACCACCACCACTGCCTCCAGTCCCAGGGCGGTGGGCTGGTGCATGCAAAGAGGAATGAGACTGGCCCTGGGGAACTCGTTCCGACGACACATCAAGGCGCTCATCGTAACAACTAGTTTGACGGGCTTCATAAATATCACGATGTGCCGAAGTGTGCGGCTTAGAAGGCTGCCAACTGACAAGGGTGACTTGGCCCTCGTGTTTAGTACTGTGCGTGTACATTATGTGGGCTAACTCATGAAATGTCAATCGAAATTCCGAAATGCGTGTTCGTTTCGAAAAGTAGGGTTGTAAAACCAATTATCATGCAGCATAATTCTATAACAATTCAGCTACCTCAGGATTCCGGCATTCGAACGAACTTTCTCCTGGCTGCATGCAAAAACTACACTATGTAAAAAATGACTACTTTTGTAGCATGCATTTTTATCATTGATTTTCGATGCTCCTAAAAGTCGAATTATATTTCATGGAAAACAAGCATGAAACTATTCATTCTTTTGTTCATTCAGTAGACAATAACGTCATCTTTCAATTTTATTATCGAAAGAAGTGTATAATTCGGTTTTAAAATCTTTCTAATAGTGAGATTTTTTAATAGCGTGAAATGGCCTTTCATAAAACTTTATGTCTCTGCATTTACCAGTGTGGCTTGTAAAGTTTACAATTTCGTTCAAATCCACTGCTTAATTGTATGTACCCGATATGATCTCCTTTTATTACCGTAGAGAAATGTGTGGTTTTCCGTACGCGAAAAATATACAGCTTGTAGTCTGGAAACCCTGAATCCAAGTGCAGCGACAGGTCGGGTTCAAAATTATTCGGGAATTTGAAAACTTTTTGAAAACCAAATTATACCCTTCTTTCGAGTATAAGATTGGAAGAAGACGTAATTGTCTACCAAATGGGCAAAAGAATGACTAATTTTGTGCATGTTTTCCATGAAATATAATAAGACTTTTAGGGGCATCGAATATCAATGAGAAAAATGCATGCTAAATAGTTAGTCATTTTTTACAGAGTGTAGTTTTTGCATGCAGCCGAAAGGAAGTTTATTCGAAAGCCGGCATCCTGAGGTAAGTAAATTATTATAGAATTATGCCGCAGACTGATCAGTTTCACAGCCCTACCTAATTAATCTTTTCGAAACGAAAACGCATTTCGGAATTGCGGTTGACATTTATTGAGTTAGCCCACTTACTGTATATGGGGTGGCTTGTCCGACAACTGAGATTGAGGTCCGATATCGCCGCTCTGATGTGGTCTCCACGACACCCACAGACGTGAGATCCTAGCCGTTGCTATTCTGCGGAAACCTACGGGCTACAGAGCTTTGTCAACCAGTGTGTTTGGGGTCACCTCGGCTGTTCATGATACTCTCTTGACAGCAGAGCCTGGTGAGTGGGGGAGAGAGTGCGATAGATACTGAGCAAGTCTACCTCACCATTAACCAGTTCACATGCAAGTCATTGGTGCTGGGCTTATTCTGTTGGGCACACGGTCGTCACTCGCGACGGTCAAACTCTCACCTCTATGAGTTGCTAAGTGCTATTATTTCGGTAAGATGTGGTTATGCGGCCGCACTTGATGGTCACAATACTGTTGATCTACTTAATTATTTTGAGTTGGTATGATTACGTTGGCATGGTGTTGCTGTGCGTTGCCGTGTGTATTCTGCTAGTGGACCTATTTCTTTGTTTACCTTTTTCGGCCCAGTGCCGGTGGTCCTTCTTGACTTTCGGCCTGTCGTCTCCTTATAACTTTCAGGATTAGGGTCTAGGGCTGTGGTTATGGGTAAGGGTTAAAGGGTCCGGGTAAGGGCTTACGGTTAGGCATTAGGATAAGGGCTAGGATTGGGGGTTAGGGTTAGAGGTCAGGGGTTATGATTAGGCTTTAGGACAACTACCTGTCAACCACTCAGATTACAACCGCCCATTCCTAATAGCTTTTTTTGCTTACAATTACTTGATCTCATCGCCTTTGCGTTCCACGGCCCACTTTTAAAAACGCCGACTACTACTGGTCCCGTGTTACAGGTGGCTGGGGTTTATTTACCTCAGGTGCGGCTACATGACCACATCTGACCCAAACTTCGATGACTTCTCAGAGTGAAGACACCTTATAGACTGTCGCTCAGGGACTCGCGGTCATCATTGCGTCTTATTTAGTCGGGTTGACATTGATTATGAGTTCATCTTCAACTCAAATATTCCATTGCCGTCGTTGACTTAAAAATGTCTGCGTGTTGGGTTGCAGTCAGTCAGTCAGACGATGTTTTCTTGGGAAAATTCCAAACAAATATGTCACTTGAATCATTCTGTACAAGTAGTGATTATTATAAATGAAGGTGGACGTTAATACATGACCATTACCTTCGGCAAAGATGTACTCACTGCCCAGGCAGAAAAGACTCCCCTTGCTATATGACTATACAATAGCGGCAGCACCGGTGCTAATTAAAAGCTAGTGCTTGCGCCGTCAGCCCGGTAAATTCATGCAACATGTTTATAAAAGGGGTTGCCTGTTAGCACGTTATGCGTATTACACGATTACACTGCTGACGCTGATGGATTTCGGCTGAAATATTCATGCCAACTCTCGGAGGCAGCCTTGAAAGCTTCATTCCGATTGATTTGCCCCAGTTAGTAATTAATTCGTAAAGGATAGCTGAAGACTTCCCTTGTAAAACAACTTGTTATAAGTAGTAAGAACGTTGACTGGCTAGTGTCGCGCTGATGAACAATGCAGGTACTATCCAAAGCAGGTGACTTTTTGTCGAGAACGGCACGGCACGTGACGTGCGATGTGCCAAAAATGGAAACAGAGACCCAAGCAGCGATCCGTCCGGAGTTCATCACCATAACAACGTGTGAAAATATCAGGAAATGCAAACAATGCGAAGGACAATGTTGACACAGCGCGGACAAAATAGACCGCAACAATAAAAAGCCTAGTGCTGGAACAGATGGGTCGTGAAACGATGCATGCTTATCCCGACTAGGGGAGAAATGTACTCTTTTGTTATTGAAAAATATATTCGACGGAGATATAATGTTCGCTAGATCGCAGTTGGTAGCCAGGCTCCGTATTATAGATGGCTGGGGGGTTTGTTTACTGGAGCTTTTTTGTGGGGCTACATAATCACATGTGACCCATTTGGCTACCGTTTTACGTTTGAGGTTAGGATTAGGGTACCGGTTAATGGTGTGCGATTTTCGGGTTAGGGTTATGCCCTTTAGGCTTAGGTTTTCGCTGTCCGTTTCCCCATTCCTGGCTACCAAATGCAATCTAGCCATAATGTTTATTCAGGGGTTCCATTTTTTCTATATTCAACAGAAGCTGGCCATACAGTTGCCAATATATTGGCGTGCATAGGCATTGACAGCGGATGACCGAGACCTTTTTGTCGTGTCAAAGTTGTACAAGTAAGATGTTGTATGGGACAGCAAACATCTTTGGTGAAAAGTATTTTACTACTTAAGGCAGCGCAAAGCGCAGTACTATAGAAAGAATCTTTGAAAGTATTTCGGATGAGAATTATGATTTTAAAATTCGAGTTACTTAAACTGGCAGGAATATGGAGACAGTACGCATCAGTTGTTTCGGTTACTGAATCCCTGAGAGGAATACTGACAAGAATGACGGGGAGTGCGATGGCAGTCTCCAACTCATTGGCCGTCGTCAGTCTGCAGAAGCGGTCCGAGATTTGGTTGGTGTAGAATTCAAACCCGGATTCTTTGCCCATTGGGAGCTCTAGCCGGAAGGATACTGTGACCGTATGGCTTCGCCATCGCCAGCGTCCACACTCGCTCTTACCGCCTTTAGTCCGCTTAATGCCTCCGCCAATCATTTGCTTAGGCTCAGGCATGGCTAGAACGTGAGTCTAACCAGCAATGTGTCCTCGCCTGGTTGGCTGCAGGAAAACAAAGCCGAGGTACACACACTCGTATGAACCACAGCCAAGAACCCCAACGGTTGTCACTCACACGGTGAGTCGACCACCTGCTTAGCTGAGCGCACGCTCCCCCGCCTCGGCAAAATCCTCAAACTCTGTCTTCCTTAACTTTTGATTTTGAAATCTTCGCGTCCTCGACCACTGCATTTCAAACCAACACTCGTCACCCTAAAACTCGGTGTTTCTGTTCGCGTAAATCAGGTGAAACAGGGTGTGAACAGCCACACCGTTTTGCCAAAAAAACCAGAACTTTCTTCTTAAACAAATCAGATTTCATATTTTATGTCCCAAAAGTCCGCGATAGCGTTGACAACGAATATATTGTACTAACACACCCGTAATTTTCGGATCCACACGAATATCCCATACTTGGACGTAGGACGCGCACTTTGCTAGAAGCAGCCTTGCACTAAATTCAACCCTCGACCCTCACAACTTCTACCTCAACCCCTCTTAAATTTAGCGGATGTCCACCTGTAACGCGGGGAAACTTATTTCCAGAAAGGATCCCCATCCAATAGCCACCTAAAATTATGAAGGGTAATAAAAGGATTCATATGTGACATATTACGGTAAGATTAGGTTATGTAGCCCCACCTGATGGACACAATACTGTTGAACTTGCATTAGGGGTTATGGTTGGGGGGTATGGTTAGGATTAGGGGTTATAGTTAGGGGTCAATGTCAGGGGATAGGGTTGGAGTTAGGGTCATGGGTTAAGACAACTACTTCTCAATCACTCAAAGTACAACTATGCATTCCCAATAGCTTTCCTTTTGCATGCAACCGCTGACCTCGTTGCCTGTGCATTGCCTGCCCCCAATTGCAAAAACCTCTATTACCACCGGTCCCGTAGTACGGGTGGCAGGGGTTTGTTTACTTCAGGTGCGACTACGTAACCACATCTGACCATTATTTTAAAGTAATTCTTAAGTTGGAAATGGAACACCTGCCGCGGTCGTAATTTGAGGAATGTTTAAATGTTATATGGTCGCTGAGTAGAAAAATCACAATTAAATATGAGAAGATAGAAAATTGTCACAAAAGTAAGTCAAAGAACGCCTTTTTGGTCTACGATAAAACAAAACTCAAAATCCCACTACGGGGCCTTTACCAGCAAAATATACTTTTTGGCTCTGACTTCACGTTGAAAAAAGACGACAAACGTGAGCATCCATCTGCAGAACTCCCAAACATGCGATTTTTTGGAAAGAAGACTTTTTAAAGGGAGTTCTTTATTTGATTATGAGCATATCTATCGCTGGCTTTCATTGTGGAATTCCACTTTATCAGACCACTAGATTTAATGCATTGATAAGTCGAAAGATATGATCCAAGCCGCTAATTGCTAAAAGAACAGCGTTGGTGAGCTCACCAAATGTGCGTGAGATTCTAAGACCTCTCTTACTTTGCCAATTTTGATAAGTATAAACCATGGGAGCCATCTTTTCTACAGTCGACTGGGAACACGAAAAACCATAAAGCGTTGGCGGCAAACTCCACCTTCGTCAAAAAGTGGTCGAAAATTTCGCGACAGAAGAATTTCCCCAATCCGCGGAAATGGTATATATATATATATATATATATTCCAACTTATTACTCATGGGCAGCCTCTCTGTGCGTGACCTTATTAAGGCCTGGAGACTGCTCACCCATAGGCCTCAACAACATCGTTTTTGTTCTGGTGCTTCTTCACATATTCATCAAGAAAAGCCCATACATTGAAAAAGGACCTCTATGAATGACAAAACGCACTTAGTCGTCAATCATAAAAAATGTACTGCCAAGCTCAGGCCCCCCTTCCGCGAACTGTCGTCCAACCTTCACCGACAATCATCATATGAAACTGCCTTTGTCGGTAAAAGTACAAAACAGAACTAAATAAATCTTTTCTCAGAGGAACTTGAGTACGCGATGATAGAGATTCGTGAATAATTACTCTTCCGTTTTTCTGCCGTCTTCAAATGGTAGAAAATCCTCATTATTCAGCAGAGGTGGCGGGGCGACCATTTTCGCCAATCAGAACTAGTGTCAAAACTGTAAGCACTTATTTTCGTTCTCTGATGATCTGGTCGACGTGTTGGCTGTTTTATTCAGACCCTGTTTGTTAAATATGGTCTTACGCTGACAGTTCTAATGAAAATAAACTATAGAAACCGTCTTTACAACAGTTAATTTAGAACATGGAAAACCGCAGAGTATTTGCTGCAGTTTCATGGTTGCCTTGAAGACCAATGAATTTCGTGGTCGTAAAAAGCAATCGGAAATTTTTCGAAAGAAGAACTTCCCCAGTCCACAGTAATGGCAGGTTTATACCTGCATTCACTAAATACATTTAAACTTATTAGACATTATCGGTCCCTCTGTGCCTGGCTTTATGAAGAATTTGATGCCTGAGGGCGACCCTCCATAAGTTTAAACAACGTCCTCTTCGTCCTGGTGCTTTTTCACGTATCACTATTTCAGCTCCAAACATTTTTTTATATACCACAAGTTTTTACTTTGCAAATAAGGTAATCGAAGGCCTACGCTTATTTCCCTCAATAAACTGAACTGAAATCTCACTTAATCGTCATCAAAACATGTTAATTCCAGGGTTCCTTTCCGCGAACTGTCATCCAACTTTCAAAAAATCTCATGATGACAGAGGAGAGCTCACCGATCATATCACGGAACTCACTTGTCCCGTTGTGCGTTAGAGTTCCCTCTTGGGCCCAAAGAGCAGCCGCACAGCGGCGCATAATAAGAGCAGAATAACATTACCGACAAAGACAAGAGAGACTGGAATGGCCATTTCTGTATATACCCAATCGCAACGAACAGGTCAATGAGCCCGTGACTCCGTGGTTAGAAACGTTGGACTTCTAACCAACAGATTTCGGAATGGAGCCTCAGGTTTTCCACACCTCGGGGTTGGGTATGGCTAGCTGAAGACGGTTAATAAGCTGGAAATGACAATTCAAGTCCGCCTTGTTTGTGTCAGTAATGGTATGATATGGACCTACAGTAGGTGTGCTAACTCATCAAAATGTCAACCGAAATCCCGAAATGGCTACATAAACATCATCCATTTTTCTCATTTATTTTCGATGCCTTCAAAAGTTCAATTATATTTCATGGAAATTGTGCATAAAAATATTCATTCTTCCGTTCATTTGGTAGAAAATGACGTCTTTTTCCAATTTTATCCTCGAAAGAAGGAAGCAATTCGGTTTTTAAAAAGTTTTTAATCGTGCGGTTTTTTAACAACGTGACGTGGCCGTTCATAAAGCTTCATGTCTTTGCATTTACCAATGGATTTTTTACAGTTAACAGTATGGCTCAAAGCCACTGCCAAATTTTACGAACCCCCTATTGTCTCCTCTTAATGCCGTATAGAAATGCATGTTTTTGATACGGGAAAATATACGGCTTGTAGTTTGAATATGCTGAATGCAAACGTAACTGCATTTTGGGTTCAAAGTAATATGGGAGTTGGAAAAGTTTTGAAAAACCGAGTGCCATTTTCGAGAAGACGTAATTTTCTACTAAACTTGAAACTTACACTTCAGTAGGTGGGCTAACTCATGAAATATCAACCAGAATTCAGAAATATGTTTTCTTTTCGAAAAGATTAATTAAACAGCGTTGTAAATCTAGTCAGCCTACAACATAATTTTATAATATTTCAGTTTCCACAGGATGCCGACTTTTGAACGAACCTCCTCTCGTCTGCATGCAAAAACTATACTCTGCCAAAATGACTACTTAGGTAGTATGCATTTTTCTCTTTTAATTTACATGCACCAAAATGTCCAATTATATTTCATGGAAAACATGCATAAAAATATTCATTCTTCCGCTCATTCGGTAGAAAATTACGTCTTATTCCAATTTTATACTCAAAGGGAGAGTATTATTCGGTTTTCAAAAACTCTTCCAATTCCAGAATAGTTTTGAACCCGCTCTGCCGTCACACTTGCATTCCGTTTTCACAAACTCTAAGTTGTATATGTTCCGCGCACGTAAAACCACACATTTCTTTACGGTATAAAGAGCAGACCCTATGGGGTTCATAAAATTTAGCATTGAGTTTCATCCATATTGTTAACTTTACAAACCACATCGGTAAATGCAGAGACATGACGACTTATGAACGGCCCTTTTACGGTATTTAAAAGTACCACACTTAGAAACTTTTTCAAAACCGCATTATGTCCCTCCTTTGAGTATCAAAATTGGATGAGGACGTAATTGTCTACCGAATAAGCAAAAAATAAATATTTTAACTCATGTTCTCCATGAAATATAATTGAATTTTTTAAGGGCATTGAAAATAAATGAGAAAAATGCAAGCTAAGTAAGCAGTCATCTTTTATAGAAGACAGTTTTTGCATGCAGCCGGAAAGAAGCTTGTTTGAAAGCCGGCGTCCCCAGGTAGCTGAATTATTATAAAATTACGCAGAGTGGTTATTAGTTCTACAATCCTAAATAATTAATCTTTTCGAGACGAAAACATGTATTAGAATTTCGGTTAACCTTTTATGAAACACACGGTACTTCTGTTGACAAAAGTATACAACAAAATTGCGGGGATCTTTCTTTAGGAGACATATCTGAATCAAGATATCGGTTTGTAACTAATTACCCTTCGATTGTTCTGCTGCCTTTAAATGGTAGAAAAGTCTCATTATTTAGCGGAAGTGGTGTGGTCGCTGTTTTTGTCAACCAGAACTGGCAGAGAAACTGTAAGCCCTTACTTTCTTAATTCGAAGACCCTAAATATGTTTTTGCTGTTTTATTCAAGCGCTGCTTACTAAGTGGTTAAAAATCCATCGCATTTATTCCCTCCCTCTGCCTGAGAAAAGGCTTTAGTTAGAGTTATTAAGATTTTTTCGTGAAGACATGTTTCATTGTCCTGTGGTCAGCTTGTTCTTCAATGTAGCGTTTTTAATCGTGCAAACTCACAACACTCTATTCTTTTGGTCCTTAACGGCATTGTTTCCCTCAGTACTCGTGTCAAAATCTTTTTGGTCATATTTTGACCAAACACTCCAGGTTTTTTTCATGTAACAGATGGAGCTTTACCGTATGGCTTGAGCGATATTACCCCACAAAAAACTTGTTTACTTCAAAGTCCTATATCTAGTATTGTCTCTACTTTTCTTAACCTATCTAATGTCAAACCATATTCTAGCTCCCACATAATATTTTAAAATAAAATTTCTGACACTGATAGCTCTCTTTAATCAGTTAAGGTTAGGTCTGACGTAAATTGAAGGACGTCGAAAGGAAGGTCTCTAAAAAGTCAGTCTATGCGGCAGCCTAAAGGGCGTTGATGTCCAAATAAAAGTGGCCCTTGCTAGCAACTTTCTTCTTTTTCCTCTTCGTCTTCCAATCCTTTGTCCAGAGATATTTGGGGTAATATAAAGCGCCTCACTCGTCCCGTTGCGCATAGACGCTCGATCTCGACCCCCGTATGTAATCCTACAGTGATTAGTAATAGATGCATAGAACGACTACCAACGAAGAGAAGGGAGACTAGGATATTCATTTCTGGCATAATGGTCGTCATCAACAGGCCAAAACTAAATAAGAGTTTTTGCCATCCCCGAGGCTCGAACCCGCGTTCCGTTGATTAGTAATTTAAGGCCCTAATTGCCGTGCTGTGGAGAGGGAGGTCTCCGATATCATTTAGGAGGGCCTACTTGTCTCGTTATGCTTAGGCTCTCGATTTAAAGCCCCGTAGACAGTCGGGGAGCAACTTCCGGTATTTGTAACCGACAGGGCAGTAAGCGCGCGATACGATGCTTAGAACGTAAACTTACAACTAGCGAAAGTGGATTAACTCCTCGGGGGTTGCAAAATCTCGGGCGTGGTTTTGGCGGCCAGGAACGGTAATTCCCGTCTCCCTTGTCTCTGACAATTTGTATTCTTTGCGTATATTTGTCCAATAAACATTTTGTCACTTACCCCAACGAGTCTAACCTCTCCACTCGCCAATACCGGATTTCTTCTCTATCGGCTGTGACCAAGAAAGGTTCTAAAGCTACTCGTGTTCCAACAGCGGTTTGGTAGTTTATTGTCTCAGCGCTTTTTTAAAGTCCTGCTCTACTCAGATAGCACCTGACTTTACACATCTTAATGAAATGTCTCAGCGTACTCTCAGAATCGCCCACAGCCTTGAAAAATGCAAGAATTTTGGTACTTAATCCTTATGACATATTAAAAATTTACCTATACTTATAAAGTTGACTAATTGATTTGCCCTCTACCATGAGTGTGCAAAGCCAGGCGTAGTATCTTGGATAATGTTGCTCTTGTGACTCATTCCGCTTTAAGAGAGCCATTTTTCCCTTAGCAAAACATCTGAATGCGCCCTCCTGGATGGATTGCTGCCCTAGCTTAGACGTTATTCTTACGTCTGCACTCAATTTATTCACTCAGGTAACCGGAAATCTGCCGTTCGTTCTAGTAACTGTAGAGTTCTCCAAGGTTTCATCTTATCTACCCACCTCGTTTCACGTTACACTGGTGACATGGGATCGTTCAACAACTGTCTACATGTTAAGCGGGTTGACGATATGCTTGTCGACCACGGTATTCAAAATAAAGCTCATTTTCAGTTCTTAAGGGATGGTTTGAATTATGTCTCTGTATGATGGTAGGGAAATGGCCTTATAATCAATGATCCGAAATCAATTCCATCTATGTGTTTTGACTGCGACCAGCGAAGTATCAGCGTTCTGGTGCCTGGGGGCTGTTCTGTCGTCAAAATTCTCATCTTCCCTCCATACTGACATTTTTTTTATTAAAATTCTTAAACTTTTTTATTACTTTCGACCTGGGAATCGCATTTTCACTACTATCAATAAGTTTACAGACTTACGACTGGTATAGAGCCTTTAAAAACCAAAAAAGACAAACGTTTTGGAGAAATCTGCACTGTGACTTCGTTTGTCGTTACCGGAAGTAATCACACCAAAACTGACATTTCCAGATCCTTTTAGAGTTTTAAGCACTACCACCCTGGCTGCAGACAACAGCGAGTATAATGTGCCACAAATGCGGTTTTCAAATATTATGTCCAGTTTCACCATCTTAATTCTTTCTTGAATAGCGGTTGAGTATTGCATCTAAGAACGTATTTTCTGACGTAAAACAGTCGATTTTCTTGTTGCACCAAATAGCAGCTGAGTGTAGCAACGTGCAAAATATTTTTTCCCAAAAAAAGCAGTTATTTACGCAAAGTTGATAATGCGGAGTAATACGACGCAGTTATCTGTTTCAGCGAACGACAAAAGTCGAGCGAGACGGAACATCTAGTAGTTTACGCACCCGGTGAACGTCGTTGCATTGGGTAAGGCGAAAAGTCCAAAGTGCGAAACCCGTGGGTCAGATGTCCGGATCGTTATTTTGAGTTGGTGTACTTTCGTTAGCCTAGTACTGCTGTGCGTTGCGGTGTGTGTTATGTTGGCGGCCTTGTCTGTTTGTTGCCGTGCGTACTTTTTTCGGCCCGATACTGGTGGCCCTTTTGGACTTTCGGCATGTCATCTACTTTTAACTTTCGCGGTGGATGTTTCAGGATTAAGGTTCAATGTTGTCGTTGGAAGTTTGGGTTAGGGTAAGGCCTAGGGTTAGGGAGGAGGGTTCGCGGTCAGAGTTAGTGGTTAGGGCTAGGGGTTAGGGAAACTATTTCTCAACCGCTGAAAGTACAACCGCACAGTTTCAATAGCTTTTGTTTTGCACACAATGGCTTGACCTCGTCGCCCGTGCGTTTCCCGGCCCCACTCGTAAAAAATCCCTATTACCACCGGTCCCCTGTTACAGGCGGCTGGGGTTAGGTTACATCAGTTGTGGCTACATAACCATATCTGACCGTTTCCTCGGCTTTCCACATTCTGATCTGAGAAGTCACTCACTTCTTCTAAAATAGCTTTACTAGTTAACTAGGTAGGACGCGGGAATAGAAACGCCCCCTCCTATACTGCATGGGGTCTTTCGCCGGATTCGATGGAGATAGGGTTTTGGGCTGGGACACAAATGAGGATAATGTTTCTGGAAGCAAGGCCAGGGAATTCCTATTCACATGTCTCTCCACCAGATCACAGAAAACCTGTCAGAATTAGCGGAACTAGTTTACATCATTAAAGTTCAGTTTTTCCTTGGTCTAGTGAATTAGTAGAGCCGTCTACCTTATTTCCCTATCTGCCACGGGCTGCCTAGGCAACTGTTCCGCTTCCCTTCTAATCAATTTTGCCGTTTGTTGCGAATGAACCAGAGGGCAGTAGTCACAAAGTCCGGTAGTCGGAGCTCAGTTTGTCGAAGTCGGCGGTAGGATTTCCCACTTCCTCAAAGAAAGATCGCCTAGTCACATGTGATGGAGCCATTCTGTGAAAAAGGAGACCCGATCGCTGGGACCAGAGCATTATCCACCTGATGTTTTGGATTCCTGCTCGAGTTCATCATCGGAGACAATAGCAGATACAGCTGGTCCGTACCTCCGTATCTCCTGTTACTTCTGATGATGGATTCGATCCGGAATCTGAAACATCCAGCGGTCGTGCCTCCTTTTTCACGACTGCTTCCTGGAACTTGCCTCTTCTCTTTTATACCAGTCACTCTATCTTCACCCCACTGAATGCCTACGGCTTGGGAATCAGCAAACAAATCAACGAGTCCACAAATGTATTACCAGCAAGGCAATGACAAAACATACCGAATGGAATTTGAAATGCACAAAGTAGCAACGAAGTGCTGAACTGGCCGTCCTATAGACGGCGAAAATGAGCAAAAAGAGAAACTTGAATGACAGCCTGGCGTAAGCTGGGATTACTTAAATTTACATACAAGGGGTCATTAAAAGCAAGGTGGATCGGTGCGGGGACTGTCGGCTGATCTACTGCGTCTCGTGGTGGGCCTTGAATTCTCGATGCAGTTGACAGAGTTGACAGGGCATGCAGAAGGTGGACGTAACGCAGTCCATAATGATTGATCCCTGTGACGAGGAAAGAAAAGACTTATAATATATTAAATCACAGGCTTTGAATTCTTAAGTCAGACAAATGAACCAATGCGGTTTCTGTTCTGTGACACCCTGCCGTCGTTTAGGAATGTTTATATTATGACATATTCGCAGAGTTTAGCAAGGAAATACTGGGGATTAGAGTCTAACCACATCTAAGATGATGATTATTTGTCCTCCTTTCCAGACCGCATGAACGTGAATTAATTATTGACAAAATTGTTGCCTTGATGTGAATTCGACATTTTTGAATGAAATTTCAAATGTAGTTATTTACTATGAACTTCTTTCCTAGGCTATGAGATAAGAACACCCCTTAAATGGGCATGTTACAGGTCGGCCCTAGATGACGAACAAAATGCGAATCTCTGATGAGGTTTCAGCTCGGGGAACTGAACATCGTTTTTGTCGACAAACACTTCTCACTTGCTGATTACCACTCACCATGTCATCGTCTGCAAGGGTTGTAGAACACCATGTCAGAGACAAAATGGGAATGGAGATTTTTAGCCTAAAATCAGGTGAAATTAGGTGGAAATCAATGTGGCAAACGGGGATGGAAAAAAACAGACAAATTGCTGTGATGCTTGTATGTAACTAGGTATTTACAGTAGGCCCACTGAGATCTGTCCGCACTCGGTGTCTCCTTTACCGAACCTGTTGATCAAGACAGTGAAATAAGGGTGCCTTACGGATTTGTGTGTTAACGACAGCCGGTCTTTTTGTTGCAGTAGCGTCATAAAATAATGTAGACAACTGACTCCTCGTTAGTTGGATTCCATTGTCGGATGCTGGAGTTTTGAGCGGCAGCTGAAACCCGGACTAAAACCCTGTATATATATACACTGCATATTTGGTAGTGGCATAAGGCCGAATTAACGCCTGACCTTCGTCAGCTCTGGACTGCGTCTCTGGCAATCACTAAACCCCGGATAAAAACATCTTGTTGATAGATGAAAGAGTGTCTGTTAATATACTCGGTTCCATTACTTGGACTTAATTGTGATCCCGTATTCCATCTGATGGAATTGCGTATAAGCAGAAAATCACCAAATACTAAATTTCAGGTACCCACCAGCTACTTCTGTCTAGGGGCACAAAGAAATTTTTGCTCTGTTCCCCAAACATGGAACTACTCAGTAAGTTACATTTATTCAACCAGATGGACCCGAAAGCACCCAAACTGTAGGTGACGCGCTAAAAGCAGTTGGGTATAAACATTGACGCCCTCTGAGGCGGCACTTAATTAAGACAGGCTTTTACCCCTTCACACCGACCGGAGCCCATTTTGTCCTGACAGAAATCTGCGCACCGCGTAACATGTCTGTTTTGGCAGTCACGGCCCACGCACAGAAACAAATTAATCCCCCCATTGCCGTTGCGTGCCATGCAAAACTAAAAATGACTCGCAAGTAAGCCGGCGCTAGCCAACAGCAGTTTTTAAATCGCCAGGGATGATAACCCGGTAGATTCTGATCGATTGTAGCGCCTCGATGTTGCATTTAGGGGCGCCGGTTTACACGTAGGGGACTTGCTCTCAGCGCGGACAATATATTCAACAGCAGGCTCCAACCCCACCCAAAATAGTCTAGCTAAGACTGTTGCCTTAACTCTCGGAGTAGTATTTTTTATAAGCGGACGGGAGAAAACATACCTTGATTCTGTTAGTTCCGCGGTAATTGGTCATCAACACGAGGACAGGGTGAGGAGTAACAAGCGGTGTCGCGCAGCATTCACCATGTTTATGATATTCATAGCACACCATGCAAGGCAGAAAGAATGCAGTCAGCACGCCTAGAAGCCGACAGAAAAGAAAATAAACAGTCAGACATCTTGGTTAACCTGGAGCGGAATTTAAGTCAACAAAACTGCGTTTTTAGGTTAGTATGATTTAGAAAGGAATGTAAACCAAACGGAAAGTAAGCACTACCTGTGGGCTGAGCGAACTCTGCTTTGTCAGGCAAGGTTAGGCTGATTAGTGTTGTAGGGGCGTACATTAAGTCCACGGGAAACGGGTTAATTGCAGTCAGTTTCACACCTGAGTGGCCTTTATCGATTAAGCTCGAATGCAAAACCGAAATAAACGTTCTGGTCTCTCATCGAGGCGACGGTCTGACCAAATTCCCAAGCATTCTCATGACCTAGGCGAAAGGGTGAGTTCCATAAAGCATTTTTGGACTAGATCACCGAATGGAGGGTTTCATTCGTCTGTCGTTTCGGACGAAGGCAACAAGCGACGCGGTAAAAAATGCAATAGTTACGAGACGCAGTTGCTGCGTATCACCACATCTTCTGAAATTGGGCCAGGCAGTTTGGTAAACTTGTTCGCATTGCTTCCGATCAGAAGCCCGTTTGCTCATTCTCTACAGGAACAGTTTTGAACCGTTTTTCCCCACGAACTCACAGTTTATGGTCTTTTCTTGGTCAGTCATCTGGAGGTACTTGCGGTTGTGCAGGGAGAAACTCGAATCGTCCGTCTGCCGAGGGCTTGTATGAACTACCCGTTCTCAGCAAGTCACTGTCGAGACGTTCGTCCAAGAGCAGATTTACACACACCGAAAGGCACAATTTTTCCCATCGTCAAACTAACCAGTGACTCAAAACTTGCCTGTACTGAGTACTTAGTCAGGCGAGGAACCTGTGAATGAACAGCGCTCCCAGTGACACTACTCGTGCACCAAGTCGTCGAGCGTTTGTCACACTTCTCTCGAGCACTTGTTATAATTCTGCGGTAATTTTCTTTCAAAATAAGTGGGGTGATCACAGAAATAACAATTATAGTAGCTATTCGGTGACTAATTAAGTATGTTGCCTTTGTGCTCGTTAGAATTATCCGTTGCTGTCTCTGACGATGGACTCACGAGACACTCCGAAACGTCATTTTGATAAACGTCTTGTTCCGACTAGGTGGTTTCTTTCTTTCAACCAGAGGAAACCCTCGGGTCATGATGACGACTTTTTGAGAAAAACATTCTGATTAAAATTATATTTCTTGATAGGATGTTTCTCGCAGCCTCCTTTGCAGTTATCGTCATTGCTTTATTTATTGCTTATTTGCATTCAGCTTCATGCAAGTGATCAAAAGTAAGAGTCTCAAACAGAGAACGAGTGCCGAATTTCATCCCATAAAATCGATGAACGGCGTCTCATCGATCCACTGATTATGCGCTTGTCCAAAATGCTAGATGGCAGCACCAAAAGGCTTAAATTTCAGGTCCCCTCGTCATAATCTTAGGAAGCAATATTTTTGTTGATAATTTCTGACAAAACGTTTGATAACATAAACACGCGAGATTCGCACGTGCTTTTGAAAATGAGTCACGATTTTTTCAACCCCATGCACTCATGGATGTTATTTTGCCGTTACTGTGGAGGCTGGCTACATGACCGATTACAACAAAACTCCAAGTGTGGCTTTTTTAGTGCCGCCTGATATGGTCGACCACTGACCGCGCCAAAACTCCCATGAAGTAAACGGGGGGTTAGGTACGAGAGATGCTGACAGCCCCACATTGCAGAAGACCCTGCCCTAAGTTTTGTGGTTTAAGTCAGGACTTTGGAACAGGTACCCAGTGGAATTCAGCGCGAGGCCATTTTTGATACGGTTGGATCCATATTTACGTGTTCGATTAAGTAAAGTAAACACCGATAATAATTTTTTTTATTTTTTGCCATGATGTTCTTCATAGAATCTAGGGGATGTTTCGAAAAAAATGATTTATTTCAAAATAAAAACACTCACTCCGATGCAGTGACCTTTCTGTACTCGTGGCCAGCCCTGCCCGGGGGGCGGCTTGGTGGGGTGTACGAAATGACTTGGTGAAGGGCATGTGCCGTCTCATGAGATTTTAACCCCAATTCTGAAATATGCTTTCGATTCGCAAAAATTACCTAAGTGGGGTGGCAATATTGCTTGTCCCTAGATGTTTTGGCCGATTTTAAATAACTCGTGTTGACCTAACTGTGAAAACTCCGGCTCCCCGGTGGGATTCAAACCCACGACAACAAGGGGAAGGCTTTAGTGCAGCCAACGCTTGAGCTAAGCGGCCCCACCGGAAGACGCGAGTTTAGTCACATTTGGGCCAAGTTACCCGTCCAGCCTACTGTAAAGTCTGGAATCTATCAAATCTGATACAGTAATTTGACTGCCAAAGCAGAATTTCCCAAGTAATTCACCTAGAATCCACCAGATGACTACTGGGCTCACGTAAATTTTAGATATTTTGGTAGAATTTTGAATAATTCATATTGACTCAACTGTGAAAGCCTTCTCCTTACTGCGTGGGTTCGAATCCCACCGAGGCGCCGGGTTTTTCACAGTTGGGTCAATATGTCTTATTATTGTTTATGAAAGGGACTATGCAAATCTATTCTTAAAGGAGTAAATAAGTCGAACTTACGCGTTCGAAAATTAAAACCGTTCAGATATATCGGGGAAGCAGAGTGTTTGTGTTCTAACAAAGGTACAGTAAAACAACATGCAGCCGGCGATCCTTGCAGCACGCATAGTATGGTGAGTACTTACACAGCACAAAAAGGTTTAACTACTCTTTTGAAATAAATAGGCAAGTTACGCCTACAGAATCGACGGAATACCCCATATGGCTACCAGGCTCACGTGATTCACAGATGTTTTGGCAGATTTTGAATAATTCATATTGACACAGTTTTTTTGTTGCAGTATATTTCTAAGATATTTCAACTCCAACAGGATGACGGTTTTGAATGAACTCCCTTTTGACCGCCTGGAAAAATAAACTCTGTAAAAATGATTCCCTATATGATATAAATGTTTTCTGTGGATTCTTGATACGTTTATAAATTTGAACACATGAAATATAAGCCATGCACAAAATATTCGTTCGGGTACTCGTTTGGTAGCAAACTGCGTCTGATTTTATTTTTTACCTGAAGAGGGAGCGCTTTTTGTCATTTCAATTTTCTTCATATTCCAATTTATTATTCACTCCGCCTACCGTTGTGTCTGCATACGGGATTTCCCAATTATATGTACATGCTCCATTAAACGCTGTAAGGGATATGTCATATAGGACTCATAAAACTTGCGATGGATGTGGAGCAGGTTATATACTCTATAAGTGACATTCATAAACCTACCGATGCAATGCTGCATGAAAGGATATTTCGTGGTCTTAAAAATTCCACGATTAAAAACGTTCTTAAAACCGGACGATATTCTCTGTTTAAGCAAAGAAATCTAGAGAAGACAGAATCTGCTACCGAATGAGTGCAAAAATATTTTTGTGCTTGTCCTCCAAGTTGCATATTTGAATTTAGAAGAGCATTAAAAATAACGGCAAAAATGCATTCCATAAAAGTTATTATTATTTTGACAAGTGTGGTTTTTGCGGGCGGCAATAAATTCCTTCCAAAGCCGGTATCCTTGCGCGACTGAAGTATCGCGGGATTATGTTACACGATAATTCCTATCATGACTCCACATAAGCAGTCTTTTCTAATTCAAGACGTATTTCAGAATTCCGGTAAACATTTCATCAGATAGCACATCCAAGCATAGCTTCAAAGCGTAGGAGTATTCCAAGCCTACTTAAACAATGTCTTCCATCTGTACAACGTTAGAAAATTTAAACAGATATCAGGTTTTTGCTGGCAAACATGACATTTTCCTTCGACAAATTGTTTTGCGAATAATTTAAAATTGTTGGTCTCATAAGGCTTTTATTCTGTTCGTCAAAAGGCTTACAGGTTAAGTATAGGGCATGCCGGTTATGTATATGAACGAGGATTAGATATAGGGATAATTCACCTTTCCATAGTCTACCAAAGAAGACGAAAGGGAAAGGATGATTTCGTGGACTTAATTATGTTTTTACTTACGTTTTTGAAAATAAGAGTTTTGTAAAGGTCAATAAGGATGCATTTTGGTTTATGAAATCGCTTTTCCTTCTTCATCTTTTTGGGGTACTGATTCACACGATGTATATACATATGTATAGACTGAGCTGTGTGACGAGATGGAAGAGGCACGTTCCGCAACCCGACGGGCGAACGAAAGTTCCACGCCCTTTTGGACCGTAGTCGGCATAAAAAGGCCCGCGGCTAAAATGTTGAACGCTGGACTTAATACAACCGACCAAACGATGCGAGTTGGACTCCAGGTTGAAAACGGAGGTTGCAAATGGCTGGTCGGCGACTGCTATTAAACCAAAAATTGCCATTGCAGTCTCTCTTTTCTTTGTTGTTGCTCTTCACTGCACGTGTATATATAATTAGTGACGGTATGCAAAAGTTGCACGGGAAAAAGCATTGTAGTTAAAAATGCAAACTTTAACATGACAGCTAGAGGGTTGTTAATGGCCCACTGTAAATCTTACTTAAAATATATCACCACAATTTGAATGAGCAAAAAAAGGAAAAAACGAAATTACAGTTTTTTGCATCCTTTGTGCAGTCAAACAGTCCGTCATCCCAGTCACGTAACGTTGGCTGTTGAGTGATAGGCGCATCAGGCATGACCGAAGAGAACTTTTTTGCCGACGCTACGAAATCGACGAACGCGTTCTGACCTCTGAAGCTCCGATCTGTCAATTTTGAACGCCAAGTGGACTGCATTCACCGACCAATAGTTGTCCTCTTCAAGACGTCTACCAATTAAATCTCCCCGGCTGACGGCCGACCTTGCACATCAAGTGATTAAAAGGACAGGTGGTTTCTTAGGTTGATATAAGGTTTCCGCAAAGAATCGGCTATGAATTTAGCATCACCAGATTAAGGAGCTGGCCGACATCTACCCCTAACATAAAGAAAGCAAACATCCCCCCCCACCTAAAGGATGAGGGAATACCATAAATACTTGTTGAAATATGAGAAAATATTCTTTACACGAAGGGCCTGCCTCTGACCAATTAGGAAATTGCAGTAAGTTATCTGTCAGCTATATTTCGAAGAATAGTTTTAAGTTAGACAGAACTGAAAGGCCCCAAACGATTACTTATGGAAACTAAATTACTCGCTGGTGAATACGTCTTGAATTAGCAAAATTCGCAAAGTCTTTCAACTAATCATCTGCAATGCGTGTACTGCAGGTCAAGATCGAGAAAAAATCCAAATGCCTAAATGAAACTTAATGCAGTCTACAGGCGTTTGAAATATAAATGGAGTGGACGACTCGAAATGTGAAATGTAGACAACCGGGCAGTATTCAGCAAGGACAGGCAAGAACGGTCGACCTCTCATAATCTGGTCAAATGATGTGTTCTCCAGACTTGTGGAAAAGAAAAATTTAATGTTTCCTTATTGTAATGGAGATGAACACACGATCTCTGGGACAGTACGTGTATTAGTCTGGGCTTTCGGTCTCGTACAGGAGGCCATCGTCAGAGACTGTGAGAATGCGGCGTCAAATGAGCAGTCTTTGTAGGCAAGCGACGAATGGGGGAGGAATAGGAGTGCAGGGGGTCGTGTTCGCGATAAGCTGAGTCCTCGTTGTCTCACGGCGGCGTGATGCGTGTACCCTTGGTTGGCAATTGGGGGCAGTGAGCGTGAAAGCAGGCGGGTATATCTGTTATTTGCACTTTCGCTTCCATCTGTGAATGCTTACTTATTTTTGACCCCCATGGCATACCTAGGGTGATCTGAGCTGCCTTTATTTTGCGTTGTAACACTGACATCCACGTACAGAGAGACGGTCGCATAGATGGAACTTTATATAATCCGTAATGAAAGCGCAATCCTAGCCACTAGAATGGACAGTTCCTGATATTCAGTTTGGCATCCTGTTCAATTGATAACGGGATGACTGTTGAGCATCTGCATGTAGGCCAAAATTACCGGCCTCCCTAATTCATTGTCAATGCTCGTATATGGTGCAATGAGAGCATGCTTGCCCGCATCGTAGGACTTAATTGTCGCAACTTTACCGCTCTTGTTGAGTATTTGTAGGATAACCGCGTTGCAATTTGGCTCACCGATGTTGACACTGGAAACGGCGAGTTAAATGGGCGCGCAAGTAGCACACCGATAGTTCGATCATGGCGTCCGACAATGTCCACTGTGTGCTCCACAAAAAGATGGAACAGGCATGGTGAAGTGCGCGTGAGTTAGTTTGTAGTGAGAGTAGACTTGCGCAGCTTCTACCGCACTCTCATCCGCCCTCATCTGTGCCCGGCGCCAAGGCAGAATCAAGAAGACTCGAGGTGGGGGAGGGCGCAGGTGACTGGCGCGACCGGAGCCGCGCATAGGCGTGCTAACACATCTATTTATTTACCACAGACACTTGAGCAGGATTTTAATCAACAACAACAATGAAAGCAGCGGCAGCAGAGCGACTATGATGACTGGGCAGACACGCTTACGATCTGCACATCCGAAGAGGGCGCAAGCAGGTGCCATAGAACTGCTAGCGCAACCCAGTCTGCGAAAGTCATGGTTTCCTGATCCGGGCATAACAGACGCTTACAGCCCTTTAAGCGACGCGCCATTAACTAACGCAAGTTATGGAACTGCAAAAATCACCGTCTAAGATGCTAGATACGAAGAGCTACTGTGAATAAGGGGCTCGGCAGTTTCGCAAAAAGTGCGGTGACATAGTAGCCGAATTATATGCATGCTGCCTTCCTTGTGAGCTAATCATCCTCATCATAGTCTGCTCCCGATGATGGTCTCGAGGGAAAATCCGAAGCATCAGGCAAGCAAAATCCATGTTCCAGCGGTCTGATCTCCATCTTTTTAGCTTCCCCTGGGACTCAGAGCTTATCTACGTCATTCATATGCAGTGACGTCCGTCATACCGCCCATACAAACTAACGATCAAGGCCTAATATGTCGCCAGTTGGTGGTTAACTCTAATCACCTGGGTCCTGATGATCAGACGGCATTGCATTTTCCTTAATGTGACCCCTGCGGCAACTCACTTTGAAACGAGAGCCGATAGTCCTCTTCCATGTGTGCGCTTGAAGGTCAGCACGCGTTGATTTGTCAGCTTGCGAGTTCGGCACACCTTTACAAAGAAAAGAAACTCATTCGCATCCGGCGCCATACCCTCATTTTTATGCAGTGTTCTTCAGCTTTGTCCGACAGTAAGGACTTACGAGGACTTATTAATTTTGAACAACGTGTTTACACAAAATTTATCTTCAGAATGACCTAATTTCATGCATATCATTCATAATTAAATATGCTAATATTACTGTGCACACTAAGGAAAAGAATTAAAGACTCTTTTAAAAGAAGGCCGCACTGAGTGAATCACGATGAATGCGCAACTTTGTGGCCTCAGTCGCCTATAGTACTTATCAGTGGCCGAGGTGCGCCCTACTTTACGCCAACAGTAGCCTCTGTTGGAATTTCTGTCCCCCCCCCGTTCCGTCTTCAGCTGTTGCCGGGACCGAAACTGACCAGTCTCCACTTTCCAGTCGGAAAGCACACTGCTCGATAACCGGAGACAGATGGTGCCCTTGTCTCGCCTGCCGACCAAGTCCTTCTCTTGGACTTGTCGACTGCACCGAAGTTTGGCATCTTTATTCCAAACCAGATTTCTGGTGGAGAAATAGCATCAAGCACTGCACAGGAAGAGCTTAAGGCCTAATTTGTCAGTTCCGGCCAAATGAAGGACCTAAAAATAATTACTGACAGACGTCAGATATGACTTGCTTGATTCCCGCTTCACCGGCTTGCATTAGATTAGCAAGCGCAGCGGCCTTCGGCCTCTATATACAGCGAGTGACCAATCTGAGGAAATGGTTGCTAAAATTCTTAAATGCATTTCAAATTAGGAAGAATTAATAAGGTGGGGTTGTAATATTGATTATCTTGAGGCGTATTCCCATTGTTTTTCGTACTCGGCAGAATGGCGGCTTTAAAATATACGTATTTTCAATTTCCTGTAGAAGTCTCGCTCGGCGAAAAATAATTACTTAATTAGCATGCATTTTTTCCCATTGATTTCGATGGCCTTAAAAATTTTAGATATATTTTACAAGAAACGTTAACAAAAATATGCTTTCTTTCAGTCGTTTGATAGGAAACCACCTCATCAATATTTTATAATCGAAGAAGCATTGTAATTAGTTTTTACAAAATTTTTTATTTCTGAATAATTTGCAGCCTGAGTAGCCATTGCATTAACGCCCAGTGATTGCAGCCTACAAGTTTCATGCGTTCAGCGTAAAGAAAATCACATATTTTTCTGTGCCTTTAAAAAGATTTCATATAAAGTACATAAAAATATTTCAATAGATTCGGAAAATGTCCTGCATTTCATGGGGACCAGAGGTAAATGGACAGGCATGATGATGTATGAATGTATACCGCGCGGTCTAAAAGTCTCATGATTAGAAACTATTTAAAAACCTGATTATAATGTTTTTTCAAGTATAAAATATGAAGATGAGGTGGTTTCCTATCAAAAGACTGAAAGAAAGCATATTTTTGTAAACGTTTCTTATAAAATAAATTTGAATTTGCAAGGTTATCGAAAATCGATAGTAAAAATGCATGATACTTAAGTAATCATTTTTTGCCGAGCAAGACTTCTA
>CACRXP010000012.1:656192-700524 GCA_902702965.1 Spirometra erinaceieuropaei
ATTTTTGGAAACGTTTCTTATAAAATAAATTTGAATTTGCAAGGTTATCGAAAATCGATAGTAAAAATGCATGATACTTAAGTAATCATTTTTTGCCGAGCAAGACTTCTACAGGATATTGAAAAGACGTGCATTTGATAGCCGACATGCTGCCGATTCCGAAATATTATAAGAATACGCCTCAAGATTATCAGAATTACAACTCCACCTAAATAATTCTTCCTAATTTGAAACGCAATTAAGAATTTTGGTGAACATTTCATGAGATCGGTCACTCACTGTACTATACTGCGATTTTGCCTGAGCAAAGTAATTAACCATCGAGCGAGCCAAACATTCGAGTTCTCTTCACATCGGAAATCGGCAAAGATGATGAAATCGCGACAACTAATGACTCAAGCACAGACAGACAAGCAATCATCCCATCGATCACGACCCCAACCGATGAACTAGAGTACTGCCGAATATAGTAGGCGTCTGGTTGCCTGGCAACCCACCTACCTTGTGCCCCCATTACTCTTTCCTGCGACTGTTCCTGATTATAAGCTCGAGCGAGAATCTGAAATGACAGGCCAATAAACTTACAGTTCCAGCGATCGCATCTTCTCCCTCTAAATTGCTTCCTGGAACTTTTGTGCTCGCGTTTGTCAGAAAGTGGAGAATGTGATCATTAAGTATTGAAAACTCAACACTGGATCCGCTTTCCATAAACAGCAACTGTTTTTCCGGCTGGCTGATTTCCAAAACGCCCTATTCCTTACTGGAGGTCCTATTTCATGCGGCTTCCAGGATGAAATGACCGTCTTCTCTTTAGCTGACCAGGACTACTCGCTTCTTACTTAGCTCGCTTCGTCGTACCAGTCGATATTGCTCCACAGGCAACCGGAACGGTTTAACTTTCGCCCCAGTTGGGTCCCACAGTTACAGGCCCTTCACATTCAGTTAACTCACCAGGACACCTTGGCGGCTTTACATAAACAACAGTATCATCTGCCATCTCTGCGGTTACTTGGCAAGTTTGAAACTCTGAGGCAGATAAGGGTGGGTCTCATTCAGCAAGCTGAACAGACGTTTCAGTAAAGTGCTGTGGAAATTTAAAAAATTCCAGCGACTGTCACTACTTATTTGCCGTCAAAAGAAAACAAAATTTTGTGAGTGTAACAGGTATGCTGTAAGTTGGATTAAAAACTGCACCGCGTGACGATAAGTGCTAATATCACCGAGCAAAATATGCGACCATTATGCTATCTAACTTAGGCGCCGAAATTGCATTCCAGAGATGCTTGGTCAGTGGAAACGGAGGCATTTTGTCGGTTAAGTGTTTCACACCAATTACCATTTGTAAAGCCGAGGCAAAATTCTTCAACTAATTTAAATGACTTCTTTAGTGTGCTCCCAGGCACATAGGAAAACTGTAAGGATCCTGCGATATCAGTGAATATGCATCGAATTTGACTGGATAAGGAAATTTGGGTTATATGTGCTTATGTAGTCCGACCTAAAGTAAAAAAATTCTAGTCACCTGTAATACGGGACCAGTGGTAATAGAGATTTTGACAGGTGGGGCCGGGGAATGCAAAGGCGACTAGGTCAAGTAATTGTATGCAAAAGAGGTGCTAATGGGAATACGCGGCTGCACCTTGAATGGTTGGTAAGCAGTTGCCCTAACTCTTAACGCTAACCCCTTAACCTAACCCTTAGCCTTAACCCCAATGTAGCCCTAAAACATCCAACGCGAAAGTCAGAAGACGATGAGCCGAAAGTCAAGAAGGACCACCGACATTTGGCCAAAAAAAGTAGACACGGCAACAAAGAAACAAAGCCGCCAACAGAACACATCGTAACGTACAACAACACCATGCCAACTTAATCACACCAATTAAAAATAAATTAGTAGGTCGACAATATTGTGTTCATCAAGTGCGGCAACATAACCACATCTTGTGGAATTGCCTTACTATTTTTCCATGCCCCGTAAATTAAAATAGGTTTGATGGAAGATCCACACACAATATTATTTCTTTTACTCATTTGGTAGCAAATGGCACCCAAGAGTTCATAGCCAACGAAAACGCATCATTCGGTTTTGAAAAGGCTTGTGGTTATGAGATTTTGAATACTGTAATGAGTCCGTTCATACAACATCGCAGCTGTTTGTGAAGAACGCAACAGGGTCTTGACCGTGCCAATATGAAATTTTCTTGATAATGTGGAGAAACGTATGATTTTGCGCCCGAAAAGTGTGGGGTATATAAACACAATTGCAAGTTGAGCAAAAATTATTCGAGAATTAAAAATGTTAGAACCTAATGACACCCATTTTCGGGAAAAAATTTGAATAGAATCTAGTTTTCTACTAACCGATTACAAGCAAGTGTATTTTTACAGACATTTCCTATAAAATATTTATGAATTTTTAAGGTACTACAATGCCAGTGAGAAAAATCTATGCTGTTCAAGTAGTCATTGTTTTACAACGTGTGTTCTTCTCGCAGGTGGCCGAAGAAAAAGTTCAATTAAAACAATCAAAATATCTTGAGGTTAAATTGCCCGCAAATTCCTATTTTCAACATCCGAACAGTAGGTGGGCTGACTCATGAAGTGCTTAAAAGAATGAATATCTATATGCGTGTTTTCTACGAAATATAAGTAAATTTTTAAGGACGTAAAAACCAATGAAAAAAATCATGCTACACAAGTAGTCATCTTTGCAGAATGTGATTTGTGCATGCAGCCGGAGAGAAGTTCGTTTGAAAGCCGGCATCCTGAGGTAACTGAATTATAAAAAATTTACGCTGCATAATGATTAAATTTAAAACCCTAATTAATTAATTTTCTCGAAACAAAATGCACTTCCGAAATTTGGTTGACATTTCATGAGTTAGCCTACCTACTGTAAGGGATCTTTTCTAATCTAAGACATATTTCAGAATTTCGGTCAACATTTCATTAGATAGACCAAATGCCGCGTGTTTTTGATTCCGTAATGTCCACAGCGGGCTTCAGGGTATATATCAGCCCCATAAAGCCTTAGAGATTCCTTTATTCATGTGTGATTTTTGTCTTTATTTCGGTTCAGCGAGGCAGTAATATTGTCTGCATGTTCACCACAGCTTTAGCAAGTACGTTTATCTCACCTTCCAATTTATTCGTTAGAAATCTGTACTTTCAATTCAGTTGCATTTAGATTCCGATAGAACGATGGCGGTGATTTTTTGCGCGGTATCAAAGATTACCGCCTTGCTGTCTTTATTAGGGGAGACGGTCAAAATCCTATTGCCCACCTTGAGATTTGTGAATATATATCTTAACCTCGATAGAGATTTGAAACAACCTCCTTTTATGCAAGATATTTGGCCTTGTGTCATCACCAGTGTTGTTTTCCACAAGAGTGACGAGAAGCTGAGCATTGGACATGAAAGATAACAACTCAATATCTGCAGAATGGGATTGAAATAAGGAGATCTCTGGCCGAAACATTCGTTTCATGTCCCTTGCCGTTCCTACCAAACTAAGGTTTTGTTCATCCTGAGTAAGCTGCTTTGTCATTTTCAAATTTTACATTTTTCCAGCTGATGGCAACCATTTCGAAATTTGAAAAAATTGAATTCGGCAAAAGTGCTCTTTCGATTATCAATCCTCCCCGGCCAAAACGGATGTGCTGATGAATGGGAAGAAGGAGCTATTTCTCGCACTGTTATGTAGGAGAGATCCGGTCAGCGAACTCTTGCAGCGAAGGCTAAAATCTGCTACCGCATGCACAAACCCAGCCGTCAAGATAAAGCATATTTTCTCAAGTACTTCGATTCTGGGCCCCGAAATCAAGCATTAGTTACCATTTCAGATTTCCTAAATGTGCTTCTACGCCTTCGGTTGCTCCCATGAGGCGGCTTATTTTGGTTGAACGAGGAGGCACCTACTCAAACGGATACGAGAGCGACATCCCGCCTGGTCAAAACAGGACATAGAAACGTCTGCTTGCAGAGCTATTACGGCTCAATTGGTTGACAGTGGCCATCGGGTAATCGCCGACCAGGCATTTCGAACAATTTATAAGGTGCCAGCGAGACAGTTCAGGCGGACAGTTGCGACGAGAGAGGCGGTCGAAATACGATTAACCAGCCAAGTCGTTTGGCGTGTGGAAGGTGCTTGTAAAAGCCCTTAAACTGCTTTGATCCTAGCTGAGCCCTAGAATCTTGTTCTTTCAGCCAGCCACCTCGAGATATAACGAATGAACACAAGCATAACTCACAGTCTCACTCCTCTCTCCCTCATGTCTTTGACTGAACCATACCGGAAGCATGGCGGGCTTTTGAATTTGAATCGCCATTTTCTTCTGTTCTCCATTCACATGGGAATTTTCCTACATATTTTTCTGTCTACTGACCTACTTTACTCATTATGTACTAACTCTTTACCTTTTTTTGCCCAAACCACAATAATAGGGTTATCTACATGCTAAGATAGCATCGTTTCGAAGGAAGTAAAATGTAATGCGAATTCCGCAACTCATTCACCGGCGATACTTCATGATGTTGACAGTTGCAGTTTTCGGCAGTTATCTACAGCTTGTGGTCTGTTTTGCGTACCAATTTGTATCCACTATGAATGGATGCCTCTTTTCTGAAAATTTTGGAATGCTCCTCTCGAAAAGCATATACATATATACATTTCTTTCTCTCCTAATCGCGAAATATTAGGACACCCACCACCCACTCCCCATGACCACTGTCGTTTGGATGTCCTTATCTTTCGTTGCCTTGACGTACATTACTGTACAAGCCTGAGGATGAATAGTCGAAAACGAATTTGACCCCTTTAGTGTTTACATGGGTTTAATCGAAGCAAATTTTTAAATTATTATTTGCATTGAATTTCTAAAGACGGTCAATTCTGTTATACGTGAAATATTATGGAATAAACAAAATTTATAGAATATTACTGTCATAATCGTTGGGGTTTGCGACAAGTTTAATATTTGAGATTTCGGAAATGTCGTAGTCGTATTATGTCCGATCTTTTTGGAAGTTTCTTTATGGTCAGAGATTGAAATTCGCAGGGTCTTTGATACAAAATTCACCTGCCACCATCTCCTCTGAATTCTTCGTGGTCGGCGACCCGGATTCGAAGGTCCCTCGGCAGCTCAATGACCTACCAGTATTTCAATTGATAAAGTCATAATTTTTTCATCGGTATTCGCAGCGACCTCCATAATAAGCATAACCGCCAGCATTCTGAGAAGAAGAATTTGCGACATGGTCTGCGATTCGTGTTCATAGGCACACTGGTCCGCCATCATCATATCTAAAACCTTTCTGCTGCCATTAAACCGTCTTAATTCGCCTTTCTGTAACACATTGTAGGTTGCCAGTGGAGGCCATTTTTTAGTTAATTGATTTCACAGAGCGCGAAACGTTGCTCTAACGACCACCATGCACACTGAACCTACCAAGAGAGGACGCTATTTTGAGTTCGAATCTTGCCGCTCCATCCAAATGTAAGGAGGGATCGCCTTAGATAAATTTAAGAGATCATTCCGAGTATGTCTCGAAAGGAAGAATCTAAAGCTGGGACAAAATTGATCCAGAAGATGACTAACTGCTAATGGCTATCTAGTAAAACCCCCTTATAATCAAATAAGGACCAAAAGTGACTAACGAAACCGGCGGCCGGTGTCTGACGTCACTTCCAATGATCTTTGCGCAAATTAGAAAATATTTAATAATAGGAATGAGGAAGCGAGTTCCAGGAATTAGTTGAAAAGAGTGAAACACGATCGTTGGAACAAGAGCTACATTAGTCTAATGCTTTGAACCCTTACTTGAATGCATCCACAGACACAGAGTCAGATGAGGGTAGTGGATTGCCTAGACGTTGCATTATTTATGGAATATAATTGTTGGGCCGCAGCATGCCTCCTTACGTCCCTTGGAATTGGAGCTGCACGCAGACCGGGGGCAACCATGTGGATCCAAATCATGAGGCCGAAGGACCCACTGCCAGGACAGGAAACATCTTGAGTCTTTTATCGGGTGCCTCACCCGAAGAGAAGGCTTACTGCAGCCGCTTGTTGGGCCGTTTGTATGCCATGTAGCTTGCGTAAAGCTTGCCTGACCTGTTCCATCTTCTGGGACTTGGGATTTGGGAATTTTCTGGCTGTCGACTGTCCTACTTCGACAGTATGTCTAATTTCGCATAAAATTCAATTCTCAGGCAGTTACAAATGCAGGAAAGAGAAGAGAGGTTGGGATGACTATTTCGGCTTTATTGATTGTCCTCAGTCAGTTAGAGCCAACCACAGAATTGCGGGGCCTAGTTTTCAAACTCTTTACGCTCAATGACCGCAGGGGTAATATGTCGCACTGATTACTCCCGTTTGACCTACTTACATGTAGGAAAAGACTGATGAAGACACGGTGCGAAGTATGTCGCGTTACAATGACATTAAACACGGCAGCACTTTTAACTTGTATTAACTGGCCCAAATGTGAAAATTTGGCGACCTCGACGGAATTCAGATCCACCGCCTTAGAAAGGCCACAGCTTTGGCACAACTGTCGCTCTAACTAACTGATCTATGGGTAACGCTATTAACGCCAATAAATGAAAAGAAAGTTTTATTAAGTTTGCCGTCGTCGTCTGTTTTTGAGTCTCAGAGCAGAACGCCCGACATCTTAAGCGTTGCTAAAATCAGAATAGATTGACGCAGGGGTCCCCATGTTACTTTGAATAATCCTCGAATCTGTGCAGACTGAGGTTGGATTACCGTTGGCCGACGATTACAAAAAAGCTGGAACGTAACATCCCATGTCAGTATTACGTTCGAGGCTTTAAATCCCTCAGTCTACATCTAACGGCCTGAATTTCAGCCCGAAGTACTAGTCCATACTTTCTGTATGCTGTTCACCCCATGAGATCTGTTCATAAAGTACCCCCAGTGTTTGATGTCTTCCGTTCAAAGTAGTCAGTGACAGGTCACAAAATAGCACCAAGAAACTGACATCTGAATCTAGGATGAACATGCTGTTGATAAAGTTCATGGAACAGTCGTTTGCCCCCATTAATCTTGGAGGTCATCGCTTGAAAATGACAGAAATTTTTCTGAAAGAAGGCAGACTTCGGCTTAAGGTTTCAAAAGTTATTCTCCCAATGGTAGAGGGGGTGTTCACCGGTCGTTTCTACGGAACTCACTCGTCCCGTTGTGCCTTACGGGCTCTCTCTCGAGCCCAACCAGATACTGCGCAGTGATGCAAGATATAGCGGAATGGTATTACCGACAAAGACAAGGGTGCTTGGAAGTCCAACGCCTCTAACTAACAGGTCGCGAGATCGAACTCCAGATGATCCATACTTCGGGGTTGGATAGGACTGTCTGACAAATAGTCATCCCAGTCTCCTTGATCTTTGTCGGTTATGTTGCTCTAAGTACACTTTTATTACTAAAGACTCCTGTATACCTTTTACCAATACCCCAAGCGCAGGATTTAGAGGCGATGGACTTTTAACTAACAGGTTGAAGGACCGAGCCCCAGGTGTTCCACAATTTGAGGTGGTGTGTGATTGGCAGACGACGGCCAAGAAGCCAAAAATGGCCATCCCAGTTTTTCTTTGTCTTTGTCGGTAATACCATTCTGTCAGTAGTTTTTCCCTCTGAAGTCAACCGCTGACTTAACCCGTGTACTTTATCACACAGACAGCAATATGGTAACAACAATTTTATTTAAAACGGCACAGACTGCTCAGCTGCCGGACTCGAATCCAGGCTAAAAACCTGTGATTTTGACCCTGGTCCGCGAAGTCATCGAGGCTGGTAGTCAAAAGTCCTGCAGCCTGACCAGTGGACTCTTGACCTGACGATCGCGTACGATTATCACGCCGGTATTTCACATTTATTGCTTAGCGCACCGCAAACGTTCAGCTACGAAGCAAATGATCATATTCCTACCAACTGCGCTAACAAAAATGCGACACTTCAACATCGATTATGGTTGTACCTGTTCTTTCCCAAAAGTATTAGTGATTTTTGACCCATACGCTCATGTTCCATATTAAATTAACATCCAGAAATCCGCTACTTTAATAGGGCAAGTAGTGTTTGTATATGAATTTTTACAAGTTCGGTCGGGCTCGGGGGAATGTGAACCCCACATTACAGTTGGCCTTGTTGTAAACTTCGAGGGGTACATATTCGCTTGCCCTAACTTTAACCTTAGCACAAACCTCACCCCCCTGGAATTGATGGCAAAACCACCTGCAATACGGGGGATCTGTATACCCGTGCATAGCCCTCAATAAAACTATTGTTCATATTGATCCAACTGCGAAATACTCGACGTCTCGATGGAATTCGAACCTACGACTGCAAGGAAAAGGCTTTAATACAGCTAACGCTTAAGCCACCTAAGCTAGGAGGCCCTACCGAAAGACATTTGGTTCAAGTTGTCTGCCTAACTGTAATCCACCAATTCTGATACAGTAAGCTGACTGTTCAAACAGGATTTCCTAAGTAATCCACCTAAAATTCACCAGATGATTACTATGTTTACGCAATTCATAGATTTTTTGGGGGATTTGGAATAATTCATATTTATCCAAGTGTGAAAACCTCGGCGCCTCGGTGGAATTCGAACTCACGTCAACAAAAGGAGGCTTTAGTACAGCCAATGCTCTAGCCATCTTCGATAACCCTGCATATTAGTCGTGCGTATGTCTATATTAAAGCCATATTAAACATATATAGAACTATATTAGGTCATAGTAAACAGTCGACCACTACTCCTATAATTTCCCATTAACAAGAACAATATGATACATGATTCAATAGTATTTTGACCGTTTTGATTGTGACTTACCATTGAATGCTTCTTACTCCTGATATATATTCATCTTTTCCAGCTCTTAGTCCAGACAACGATGGTAAGCCTCCTGAAAAATACGTAGGAACTGTGCGACCGCCCCCTTACAGCTGGCCAGATAGACTGACAACCAGCAACTAGAGCAAACCGAAATTTACCCAACAGGAAAATAATTTCAAGGTCAGGCCGATATCAAAGTTCTTCAATTGCCATGAAGGACATATTATTCATGCCCCCGAAAACTACCAAACTGCAAACTTCAATTTTTATATTGTACATATCGTTATTTTTTGAAAATTTTGTTATTATTTTCCCTTAGAACTGAGGTTTTTTTTAACTTAAAACAAACTCTCAATTCGCGCTCTTTTGGCTAACCAGACACCCGAAGCAAATGAAGTCAAAGTGCAGTTGAAATTGACGAGTTTGTTTTAGGTTTTTTTCCTGAGTTCAAAGGGGACTGACAGTGCCCAAGGGGCGCTACAATAAACCTATTCTATTCCATCTGAGCTACGTGACTCCACCGGGAGACGTGAGTTTAATCACTCCTACGAGGTGGATCATTGAGGAGATCTTGCTTGGGCAGCCAACTTACTGTATCAGATTTGGTTGATTCCAGATCTGTATATCATCTGGAAAACGATTAGCTATGTTGACGAAGCGCAGAAACTACAAGGAGATGCTAATAAGTTGGGTGCATGGTCCAGCAAGTGACTTCTAGCTTCTAATATATCCAAATGTGTAGTATTACGCTTGGGATCTGATCGGAGACGCTTTCCAAAACACCAGTACACCAAAAAATGGGTCTCGCTAAAATAAGCGGACACGCGAAAAGACCTAGGTGTCTGGACAAGTTCAAAATTGCTGCCCTCCAAGCACTGCAAAAGAGCCGTCCAAAAGACAGTCAGCAGCATTCACTGGATTAGGCGTGCCTTCATAGTCTTTCCTTCCGAACTCTTTGAGAAGATATTTGGTACGTTCTTCAGACCGCATTTGGAATATGAATGCCAGCAGAGACGCCCTGAATAAAAAAAAGACAGTGATCCCATCGAGTAAATCCTTACCCGACATACATCCAATTAATCTAGGGCTGATTACGGTTTCTTCAGGTTTTAAACGTATATTTTTCCGTTCCTCCATTTTCCGTTTCCCCGGATTAAACTCGCGTCGTCCGGCGGGGCCTCGTAGCGCAGGTGGTTAGAGCGTTGGCTGCGCTAAAGCCTTCCCCTTACTGCGTGGGTTCGAATCCCACCGAGGAGCCGAGTTTTTCACAGTTGGGTCAATATGAATAAATGACAATTATCGAAGTTCCTAAAATCTGAAGGAATTAGGTAAGGAAGAATAAGAACTTCCTCTCAACTGGTGATTGCAGAGTTCAAAAAACGGCTAATATATCTCTTGAAATGTTAGACCTGACAAATGCTTTCTCATATTGGCCGTGTTCCAAGGTTTGAATCCAGAACGATGGTAAAGTAGATTCAGAGTAAAAGTCCCCCGGCTGGAAAGTGGACATTAGCAATTTGGCCGTAACTAGCAGAAGGAAAGGAATTTGATTCGAAGAAATCCATGGAAAGATTGAATTATGCGCACATGGGGTTTTAAAAAGAGCAAGACCGACCTTCCCTTTCTGGAGCGCCAGTCAGAGCATTTGGTAGAAATGTATTCTACAAGAGGACAATGTGCAGACCTTCTACGGTGTGGTCTGGATTTGGTTCTAGTGCACCTCTCAGCCAGTCAAACGTTAAGGATGTGCTTTACAGATGCCTTAGTTGGCAAGATCGCCCTTACATGAAACGGTTCGGAGGCGACTTCGACGCCGCTATTGCCTGCGGGTACTCGCAGGCCTAGACAACATTAATCCTCCTAGGTCCGATCTTCCCTTACCTCGAAGGCGTTAAGAAACTGCCGGTACCCCTTGGTGTAGTTTATATTGGCTGGATGAATAAGATCGTATCAAAGCCGATGAAAGAATACTATATTTTAGAGTTGCGAAAATTGTAATAGCAGTGATCAGAAGACTAGGTGGCGAGCATACGTAGCTTTCGATAAATTCTCGTCGGGCCAGTACAATTATATGGGAACGGGGTAGAAGTAAAAACACGTCAGTGATAAGATAAAACGATTAAAGTTCGCCCTAAAACACAGGCCGAGTGTGGGAATGTGGGGGAGGGGGAAGGGGTTATAGAAGTCACTGTCAGGAGCGGGGTGAGAGCGTAAGGCCGCGGGGAGAGTTGCAGCGTTACTCGACCTTCGACCACTGTAGGTGTGGAGCCTGAACGCGGTTCCTCTGTGCGCATAAGATTGGTTTTCGCAATCTGATGACGGCCGCCTCTGCTGTCGCCAACAAGCTCTGTCCCAGTGATTTAGGATAGCTCGATGGGACCTTATAGATCACACGAAACGCTTCATTGGTGTCTACATGATGTCCGGAATCGACGACATGCGCGAGAATGGCGCTGCTTATGCTCCTAGTTTCGCCTTTTCCCGGCCACGCCGGGAGGTGTTCCCCGTATTCTCTTGGATAAGCGCCGACTCGTGCGACCAATATAACCTGCTCCACAGGAGCCAGGCCTACAACTCGCCCCGCGGCCTTACGCTCTCACCCCGCTCCTGACAGTGACTGCTATAACCCCTTCCCCCTCCCCCACATTCCCACACTCGGCTTGTGTTTTAAGGCGAACTTTAATCGATTTATCTTATCACTGACGTGTTTTTACTTCTACCCCGTTCCCATATAATTGTACTGGCCCGACGAGAATTTATCGAAAGCTGCGTATGCTCGCCATCTCGTCTTCTGAGTACTATATTTATTGGTTTAGCCAAGGCTTAATCAAGTCCATTGTGGCTTGCCTATCTGACATTGACAACCAAGTGGAGGTCAGTTAAACTTTTTACCTCAAGACGCCGGGAAGGTAGTCCCAATTCCTACGCCAGCGTATGCCTGCAGCAGTAGAAGCGGTGGCTATAGGGTTGATCCTTCCGTTCTTCCGTTAATCAAAGACGTTTCTTCAAACCCTCCAGATACCCCGGGGGCAAAATTGACGCCCACAAATGTCAACCCACATGCCACCACATGGCGTAACATCGACAAGATACAGACACACTCTACTATCGGGCACGCCCTGAACTAGATCGTAATTTCACCCCAAGTGTCTACATACTTCCCCACTCGCTTTCCACTTCTTTCGCTGTCTTTCGCCTTTCACTGCTCCATCGTCACGTGTGTGTTTGGTTACGCAAGCCTACCGATGAATGATCTAAAATGTGCAATCCCTGACGTAGAGGTATAATGGAGTTATTGAGTAAATAACTGTGCGTTTAATGATGGGGGTAGCCCTGCTTCAACATAGAAAGCAGTGTGCGTGTGTGCGTTCTGGGTCGAGAGCAATCAAAAAACTCAATCACTGCCTCCACCCTCCAGTGCGTACATTTGCGCTCTACCAGAAGTTCATACGACGAGCAACTCCATGTGCCTATCACCAGTGCGATTCATATTTTTTTTACATCTGTCGTCACTGGAATGGTTAAAAGCAGAGAACATTCTTGTATCGCTAAGCGTTTTGGTGAACCCCTTCAGAGTGACTGGATTTCTTGATTCTTATTATGTTCCCGCAACAATATTGCAATTGTTTTTAAGTCAGTTTTAATTGCTGATTGATTCACCACTTTACCTCACTACCTGAAAATCTAGACCTCGGTTTCACTGAATTTGCCCCAAAGCATGACGCAGCTGCCAGGGCTTTGGTTGATCAATGGTCACCCCCTACCTCTCCCATGCGTTTTCTAGTTTACATTCTACTCCACGATGCTACCTAAGTTTTATATCATTAAGACATGGGAATCAGGACCCTCCCTAGTCCGGGTGTCTTGTGCTAATTTGCAGGAAAATTAAGATAAGCGGAATACCTGCAGTTAGGGATAAGTTGTCGTTTGGTTTATATTTAGGCATAGGTTTAAGATGGGGCTAGAACGGTCTTTAGGGAAACTGAAGTTTAAGATTTTTATTTGTGCTCAGGGTCAAGTTATGTGTTTGGAGTCGTGTAAAGTGTTCCGTTAAGACACGGGAATAAATGTCCTTCCTTGAATTTGCAAAAGGTCACCCGTTTGTCTGGGTAGGCGTGTGGGGCGTTCCTAGTACCGAGTTTCACCCCACTTTCCTCTGTGCAAACTCGGTGGTAACTTTAGAACGAACCTGGACACATTTGTGCCGTATGATTTACTCCATGTTTATGTGCACATTGATGGGAGAGATCAAGATGCCTGAGTGTAAGATGTCGTACGCTGAACAATGATTGGGCGAATAGTTCAAGACAGAGGACGCCTGCTTAATGTGGCTTCACATGAGACCCTGAAAGGCGTGAGTAGGAGGCCAGTCAGCTCAAATTCCGCAAAATCGTGATGTTTTAGTTAGTCCCACCTGATGGCCTCCAAATACAAATGATAGCAGTTAGTTAAGATCAGGAGGAATATGCCAAGAAACCTGCTAATCCAATGTGTGTGAAAAGCAGAGTGTGAACCTAGATGCCATGTAGGCAGAATAGCATTGTAGACAGGCAAAAGGGAGAGTTGGATGACCATTTCTGGCCTGTCGACTGTCACCAGCCAGCCCCGAAGCTAGAACTCGCTACCTATTGGTTAGAAGTTTAACTCCTTAACTTCTGGGCCACGGGGTCATCGTCCTGTTGGTTGCGGTTGGGCATATTGAAAACGGCGGAGGGGACGCGTGCCGATCGCGTTACAGAATCCACCCTTTCCGCAGCGCCTCAGGGCTCTCCCGCCCTCGAGCCCCGCTGGCAGCCATACAGCGATGCGTAATATTGACAGAATAGCATGTTTTGCAATTATTGCTTCCGGCGTAAAATCACTTTGTACAGTGAGTGACCTATCTCATGAAATGTTGGCTGAAATTCTGAAATGCGTTTTCGGTTAGGAAGGATTAATTGGTCGCGGTTGCGACACTGATTATCTTAAGGCATACTCTTATAACATTTCGGACTTGGCAGGAAGTCAGCTTTTAGATGCATATCTTTTCAATCTCCTGTAAAAAGCGTGCTTGGCAAAAATTGACTACTTAAGTAGCATGCATTTTTCCCATTGATTTTCGATGGTCTTGGAAATTCAAATATATTTTATAGAAACCACAAACGAAAATATGCTTTTTTTTAGTCAATCAATAGATAATCACGTCTTCTTTATACTTTATACTTAAGGAAGGAGTATAATTAGGTTTTAACAAAGTTTCTAATTATGAGACTTTTAAAGACCGCGATATGTCCATTCACTTGGCATCGTACCTGGCCGTTTACCACTGCTCCTCATGAAATGTACAACATGGTCCGCAACAATTGCAAAATTTTGTGGACCCTGTACGATATCTCTTTAATGACATAGAAAAATATGGGATTTTCTTTACGCGGACCGCATGCACCTCGTAGAGTGTAATCACTAAGCGCGAATGCAATGAATGATCGGGCTCCAAATTTTTCGGCAATTAGAAAACGTTTTTAAAACATAATTATACTCCTTCCTGAAGTATAAAATATAAAGAAGACGTGATTTTCTATTGATTGACTAAAAGAAAGCATATTTTCGTTTGTGGTTTCTATAAAATATATTTGAATTTCCAAGACCATCGAAAATCAATGGGAAAAATGCATGCTACTTAAGTAGTCAATTTTTGCCAAGCACGCTTTTTACAGGAGATTGAAAAGATATGCATCTAAAAGCTGACTTCCTGCCAAGTCCGAAATGTTATAAGAGTATGCCTTAAGATAATCAGTGTCGCAACCGCGACCAATTAATCCTTCCTAACCGAAAACGCATTTCAGAATTTCAGCCAACATTTCATGATATAGGTCACGCACTGTACTTTACAGGCCCACACTACTTTTCATCTACTTATTTGCTACGTATCCATGTTTTCAGGATTCTAGCCACGCAAGCTACTTTCTCAGAAGCGGTCACTTGCGCACTAACTAGGCTGGGAAATCAAGGTGTCAGGAATCTTGCTGAATTAAGCAGGCCAATTAGGAGGGAGACATTACAGGCTGGTCTGGAGAACTGATTTATCCTGTCAGTCATCAGAGCTTCAAGGCACGGAATTGGCGCGTCATGATAGTCCATTTGCCTCGGGTTGAGATCAGCGAGATCTGCGCTAGGCTACCACAATGAAGCTCAAGTGAGTGTTGGTCTCAGCCACTCGTCAATCTTTCAGAAAACTGCGGCTCACCTTATGCTCGTAGGTGCGGCAGCTTAGGCGATATTATGTTCAGTCTAAAGTACGCGACACACACTCACGTCAGGAGTAAGCTTATTATTACTATACAGTAAGTGGGCTAACTCATGAAATGTCAACCGGAATTCAGAAATGCGTTTTCGGTTCGAAAAGACTAATTAATTGGGGCTGTAAAACTGATCATCTTGCAGCGTACTTCTATAATAATCCGGTTGCCTCAGGATGCCGGCTTTTGAATAAACCTCTTTTCATCTGCATGCAAAGCCTTTCCTTGCAAAAAGTGACTACTCCAGTGGCATGCATTTTCTTAATTAATGTTCGATGTCCTTAAAAATTCAATTATATTTCATGGAAAACATGCATAAAAATATTTATTTTCTTGTCCATTCGTCCGAAAATTACGTCTTCTTCCAATTTCGTATTTGTAAGAAGGCCATAATTCGGTTATCAAAAAACTTTTCCGATTACCGAATAATTTTGAACCCGACCTGCCGTTACACTTGCATTCAGGGTTTCCAAACTACAAGCTGTATATTTTCCGCGTACGGAAAACCACACATCCCTCTACGGTATTAATAAGAGACTATATGGGTTTCATAAAATTTAGCAGTGGATTTAAACCATATTGGTAACTTTAAAAGCAACAGTGGCGAATGCAGCGGCATGAAGTTTTATGAATGGCCATTTCACGATATTGAAAAAGTCCCATAATTAAAAAATTTGTTAAAACCGAATTATATCCTTCTACCCTTTCAACCGAATGATTAAAAGAATGATTATTTTTGCGCATGTTTTCCACGAAATATATAATCAAAAATCAATGAGAAAAATGCATGCCATTTAAGTAGTCATTTTTGCAGAGTATCGCTTTTGCATGCTACCGGAAAGTTCGTTCGAAAGGTGGCATCCTGTGGCAACTGAATTATTATATAATTATGCTGCTTGATGATTAGTTCTCCAACTCTGCTTAATTATTTTTTTTCGAAACGAAAACGAACTTCGGGATTTCGGTTGACATTTCATGAGTTAACCCACCTACTGTATATATATTTTGGCGTGAAGCAACAGTCGGGAGACTCACGTGCTGGTTCACAAACACTGTAATGCTAAATTGGGGGAAATGCATCTAATCCAACTTTAAGGTCAATTTGGTAAATTTTCCGGGTTTTTCACACCCTCGGTAATCGGTAAATAGGACTTTAGTTTAGGAATTGATCGAGATGCTGACTACAGCAGGTATTAGGCTTCTGTAAAGGCGGATCGAATTTCACATCAGCGAAATACCCATAAAGTTTAAATTAAAAAGGATTCATTGCAACCTAATTTGAAGTCCCCCAGTCCCTTAAAAGACCGTTATGGGGACAGAGTTATTCCAAATAATTCTAAACTTTCCAAGCCGCAGTTCTTATCGCGCTGTGATAGGTTAAGGCACGCCCGATTTATTATTAGGAGAAATGCACCGATTTGTGAGGATGGCTTCTTCTGTGTCAATCACACTCTCTGTCCCTTATACCCTTCACAAGACAATTGTTCGAGCCTGTCAACCAATCAGTGATCATGCATGTGGGCTGTAGGGACGCCTAATTAGGGGGCAAACTATGGCCTTAGCTACTGCCCAACTCCCATCTGTGCCGTCGGAATCCTCTCCTCTCCCCAGTCTTCTTGACTGTGACATGACACCGGATTCAGGTGGAGGTGGGCGAGTGAGTGCGGTAGATGTTGCGCAAGTCCACTATCACTATAAACTAACTCACGCCCAAGCCACTATCCCTGTCCTCCTCCTGCTGTGGAGCAAAAAGGTCGATATAATCGGTCACGAGGTTTGAACTGTCACGTGAGAGCGGAAGCTGTTGTGTCAGGCGCTGAGACCCCTGGGTTTGTTGTCTTGGTGATAAGTGGTTACTTTATTACAGAAGCCTAAGCCGCAAGTGAGACCCTGGCTACCACTACCTTCAGGCTCCGTCCCGAATGGAAAGAGAAAATGGACGCCAGTTGGGAGGATTGTATATTCTGTACAGAACAACCGGAGAAGGGATGGTGAGTTGGCAGCCAGAGAAAAGCACCTCCGGCCCCGGGAGAGCGGCGTCACAAGTGTGTGAGTCAGGGAATGCGTCAAAGCCTCCTAAGCCGTGCCACGCCTGACTCGGCCTTGAATCTGATTGGCCAGTTGGAGAGCCGAATGGGCGAATGCCAGGCAGCCCTGGTGCGCACGTACAGACACTCACGAGAGGCCCAGCGTTGCCACAGGCGCTCAGAGTAGAGCCACTACAACTTCACCATACTAAAGATGAAATGCTCAGGGTTAAATTGCTAGAAACGGTCACCCCACAAGGTTCGCTTGAGGACGTTTAGAGCTGCATGCCGGTCGTACTGCTAAGGATAACTTCAAGCAGGTGTGCTTAATCACCACGCACGTGTGACTAGCAACAGTGACTTGTCAATGAATTAGTTTATAATGAGGTAGGCTTGCGCTGCATTTAACACGCTCTCTCTTTCCTCGCCTATCTTGCACCGATGACAAAAACCATGTTAACACCACTAGGCAACGCAAAAAATGAAGAATAATTAGTTATGTCAAGATGGGCAACATATGCAGGATGAGAATTGGAATGAGTAGTGTCGGGAGCCGAGGTCTGTTTGAATTTTGCCGAAAAATGTGCTTCACCTCTGCAGGGAAACCTAGCAGCAGATCATTACGACTCTTATGGGCTCCCCGATCTCCGGTTCAGTGGCAGAACTGGTTCTGCAGGAGCTAGGAGGACTGCCTTCTTCCAGCTTATTCCCAGCTTTCAGCGGCGTCTCCTTGAGGACACGTTTGGAATCGTCAGGAAGTACGTGCTTCAGAGTTCTAATAATCTGCTCAACCCAGTTTCCCCAGAATGAAAGGAAAGAAGCAGCAGCTGCCGTTCCTGGATGTGCTCATCAAGCGAAGTCTTCACGGCCTTCTCGGTTTGCTGGAAGACAACAAACACTACAGAGCTTCTGAGTTCTCACAGTAACCATCCGGTTACTCGCAAACGAAGCTATTTAAGATCGTTCTTCAAGCGGATTAAGACCCATTGCAAGAACTCGAAGGGAAAAAGACACAAACCTCGATATCTCCGCAACCAATGTACGCAAAATGGCAATCCAAGGGACTTTATAAGTTGATTCCTATGTGCTCACTCCCGGAGGACAAGGCATGCACTGCCAGGAATAGAGGACGTTTCAGGGACGACCGGAGCCCTGCCTATTGAACACTGACCGAAGAAAAGCCAAAAGTTGGTTTAGGCTCGGGCTCCCGACGTTAACCCAGCCAATCGATTTATCCGGCGCCTTCGGACCCGTGGAGCTGGTCACTAATTGGTTAATAGCCCACCAATAATCGTCGCCTTTAAGGTTGCTGTCATAATCCCTGACGATGGAATACTTTACGCGTTCAAAAGCACAGAAAAATAAACAAACATTTCCCGTGCTCGCCCAACCACCCTACTCGAACTCGAACGTTCGCCTCCATAACCCAAAAGTGAACATTTAGAAAACAAGATACTGGTTGAGTGGTTTGTTAGAAAGTACAAATATTCACACCTGGAAAATGCTTCATATTGAGGCCAGAGCTTCAAAGTATATGATTAAGCTCGACATTTATTACAGTACTGGAGCCTAACATAAGACTTTACATTCGAGGGTTTTGTGCACTAGCCTTAACAAAGATTAAGGAATAACTGTCAGTAAGGCTTGTTTTCTAAAAAATAACAAAAATCCCCTAAGCGAAGCGAAGATGCGAGTTCCCGGAGGTAGTCGCCGAGAGGTAGACACGATCGCCGGAACAAGTGCTTTGTTAGCCCGACGTTTCGGATTCTCACTCGAATCCATCATCAGAGACTGAGTCAAATAATGGTAGTGGATTGCTCAGGTGTTGTTATATTTATAGGATGAAGTTGCTGTGCCTCTAAATGCCTATCACAGTTGGCAGCTCTCGAGTGTACCACAGCTCGACTGGCCAGGTGTTGAAGTATGCCGTTGTCATGCGCCTGTATGCCGGTGAAGATTATCAGCTCCCACGCTCATCGCACGCAGTTAAATTACTGGCTGTCGGATTTCGTCATCTGTGTGGACTCTTGAGTGATTTGGCTCACCGAAATGGATACCGGGGACAGTGGATATCCGCACGTCTCCTCGCGGCTAACTACTTTGGCTAGACCAACTACATCCTGTAAATATTGCAATACCTGTGCAATCCACTACCCTTATCTGACTCGTCTCTGATGATTCATTCGAGTGAGAATCCGAAACGTCATTCTGGTAAAACTCCCCTACTTGATTTGTTTAAAATATAATAGGCTTTAGATACTGATGTAATCAAGGATGCAACCCTTGTCATATTATCTTTTTTGATCTGACTGTGTGAAAATGGCGATGCAGGAGACTTTGAGTTTTTTCTGTCGTCTTGTTTTATGAAAAAGATAAAGGTCACAAACTTTCGTAAATTACAATAAACGCCGTAGAGTTTGCAGATGGTCGTCGGGATACCAAGAACTGTAGACTGATGGTATCTAGGTTGATAAACTCTCTAGGTGGAGTACGATTTTTGCCAGTCTACGGCGGAAAAACGCGAAAAATGTGAGGCTGAAGCACATGGAAACTCAAATGTGATTTATCCAAATAGACTGAGTGGATTGTGCGTATTCCGTGCCATTGTCGGTAACTGCACCAGCTCATGACTACCTGTATGTTAAACGCTGCTAAAATTCGTTTACATCTCTGCGTCATCTGTGTGGGCACACCCGCCTCCAGTTAGTTGCCTTATGCTCATTGTTTTTTATTGTTAACGAGCGAAATTAGATTGGAGCCTCGGAAAGCCAGTGTAACATCAGTGACCGCTCTGTTTCAGTCCGTGCGGAGGTTGTCTACCTAAGTGCCATTCTTGATTTGGCAAGTAGTCAACCTATCGGCGGCAGCCACCATCGAGGTCCTCGTAAATCACGGCTGTGTGTTTTTCCTATTCTGTGCCCGGTTTGTCTACTTATAGTAGAAGTTCTATCACACGAAATGATAACAGAACTTCTGAACTCGAAAAAAAGATTACTTAAATAATGTTGTCTGCAAATTATCAGGTCGCATAATGGTAAAATATTCCGGTCATGTCAGGATGCCGGCTCTCGAACAAGCTTCTTATCGATTGACTGCATAAACTATCTTTTGAAAAAATGACTATTAATATAGTAGGAATTTTTTCATCGATTATAGATGTCTTTAAATATTATTTCCTTAAGGCATCTGGCAGCAAATTACATTTTCGTCAAGCTTTATGCTTGAATAAAGAATATTTTCTATTTTTAGAAAATTTTTTATATCATGGGAGTTTTCAAGACCGTGAAACGTCTAATCTTACAGCATTGCATCAGCACACGGATTAGTGCTGCTTGCAAAACAGACAGCGTGGTTCACATTCAATATCACATTTTATGAGCCCCATAAATCCCCTCCTTAATAACATATAGAAATATAGTTACTTTCTCACACGGAAAACATGCAGCTTGGGGTTTGCAGACCCTGGATGCAAGTGTAACGGCTGTTTTCAGAACACTAAGACGCATTTCTCCAGATTTCAGATCTGAAAAGACGTAACGTGATACCAAATAAATAAAACAAAGAAGATATTTATGGAAAATTTCTATAGAATTTATTTGAATTTATGAAGGTGCCGAAAATCGAAAAGTGTTGGTCACGCTGACCTGGCACCATGTGTAAGCGCATTTTGGGCATTGAAAGTAAAGTAAACCGAAGGGAGATGGTATAATATTTAATACAAAAGTAGCCGAGGCTGAGACGGAAAGACAATCCGGCGTATGACAAATCTGCCGGGAGATTGAGGAAGGCCTACAATCCTTGCAAATGAACTGGTTGACAGGACACGCGGGGCAGAAATACATCAAACAGTAAACCTCCCCGTAACTTCAAAGTAAACCTAATATATAACGCAATTATAAACTAACTGCTAGCCCTTAACTTAAAATTTAACGTAACCTTAAACCTACCGCAAACCCTAACCCTAACCCTCGACCCAACTCTAATTCTCACCCAGACCCTAAACCCAAGCATAACCAAAAGCCTAACCCAAACCTCAACCGTAACCCTAACCTTTGCCATAACTATACCTTAACCCTAACACCAACCCTGACCCCAACCTTAACGATAAACGTAAACCAAAACCACAATCCAAATTCTAACTCGAACGGGGACCCTTAAAAGTAACATAAACCTTAACCCTAAACTCAATTCCCTGCCTGAAACTAACCGAAACATCAGGTTGCCCTTTTCCGTTTTAGCTTTGGCTACTTACCCAATAAACTTCAGCATCCTTGTCGGTTTAATCTGCCCGCAATGCCCACATTGCGCTTAAACTTGGGACCAAGACAGCGTAGTAGACCCATACACAAAAATCAGTGGCAACGATTCATGCCAAATATGTGGTTATTTTTTTAAAGAATGTGGTTTATGAAAACGGTCAATAAGAAGCTCGTTTGAGAACCGACATCCTCCAAAGATTGAAATATCCGAGAATTATGCTGCGCGATAATTACTTTTACAACCCTACATAAGTAATCATTACGAATTAACACATATTACAGCTTTTCAGTCAATAATTCATTAGATAGCATAATTACTGCAATTTCGAGGAAGACTGGGAGACTTACAAATTCAATTGGCAACCGCCATCATCAAGATGCCTTTAGATCAGAGCTCCGTGCTTTGAACTCCCAGAGTAGTCTGAAGGCGACTGAAACGTACCGTAGTTTCCTAAGACATGAGCCGTCTGTGCAAGCGCCTCACAAACGAACAACGAAGATGGTAATTCAATTTCTTAGGGAAGGTGTGTTGAAACTATCGTAATACAGTTTAAACCCACCTGATCGTGAAACCTTGACCATGTTCCCCGGCTGTTCCCACAGCTGGGGAGGTCTAAGGGCCTTTTGGTCTCACGCATGTTAGAGGCGGAAAAAGGACAACTTATGCCTTCTAAAGCTGCTACATCTAAGTTGATTTTACTGGCTAATGCCTACTCTTGTGGCATGGGCACAGCGAAAATTCAAATTATATTATGCAAAATAAAATCAATTATTTACGTTTTCCATACTTAGTTTGCTCGGTAGCAATTACAAAAAACCTCTTATATTACTGCTCTTCATTTTTCCACGAACATTTTTATATTTATTTTCAAATACGTCATTTCTGCTACGAATAGTTTGTCAGGACGTAGCGCCTGCAACCAACAGGATATCACAGCAGCAGAACTTGACGAGATCCGTAGTTGTTTTCTTAGACGAGGAAACTAAACCACTTTCCTAACAGTGTCCCATCTTCTGTGGATGCAAATTTTACATTTGCATTGATTGTTTTCACTCAGGCCGACGTCAGTAACACTCTCATATGACACACAGTATATGCAGCAGATGTGCTAACTCACGAAATGTCGACCGAAATACGAAATGCGTTTCCGTTTCGAAAAGATTAATTAAGAAGATTTGTAAGACTAGTACTCATACGACAAAATTCTATAATAATTTGGATATTTTGGGATACCGGCTTTCGATTCTTTACGACTGCATGCAAAAGTGCATTCTTCAAAAATGACTACTTATGTGGCATGCATTTGTCCCACTGATTTTCGATGCCCTTAAAAATCCAATAATACTTCTTTGAAAATATGCATAAATATATTCATGCTTTTGCTCACTCGGTAGAGAATTACGTCTTATTCCAATCTTATACTCGAAGGAAGGGTGGAATTCAATTTTCAAAAATTTTCCGATTTCCGAATAATTTGGAATCTCAGCATGTCGCTTTACTTGCATTGAGGGCTTCAAAACTACAAGCCGTATATTTTCAGCAAACTGAAACCATACATTTCTTTACGGTGTTAAGAGGAATCTATTTTGGGTTCATAAAATTCAGCAGTGGATTTGAGCCATATTGCCAAATTTACAAGCCACATTGGTAAATGCAAATACATGACGTTTTATGAACGGCCATTTCACGGTCTCAAAAATCTCACAAATAAAACTGTCATCATATTGTTAAACAAAAATTATAGGTGCAGGAATTTGCCACCAGAAGAAGGTCATTAGGCAGGTTCACGCTGGTTTTCTATATGGATATGAATACTCTTATTCACTTCGTCAGACATCGTAACAAAAGTCGTCGGCAAGACCCCATCCCAAGCGTGCAAACCTACAGCCGTCATTGGGACGAACTTCAGCTCCCCAGCCTGACAGTCACAGTCGTCCTTGAGTTACTGGAACACACCATACGTAGCAGGCACCAGTAAACGCGTGCCGTGTCGACCTAACTCCGACGTACAAAATATATCTCTTTTTTGCCCACTAAAGCACGAAGTAACAGTGGCAGTACAAGCCAATGACTGTTGAGGCAGCAACTCAATTACCTCCCCTAGTTTGATGTCATCCACCCTGACCTGTTAGTCGGAATTTGGCTGAATGATTTTTGTGGTCAGGATACCAGCACTAATCTAGCAGCTACAAATTAACCGCTTTTAATGCAAAAAGCTTTCTGAAGATCACGTTGTAAACCCTCCAAATTATTTTTCTTATTGGATAATTCTGGTACAGTTTGTTTCCAGTTGTCTACTGTTATTGCGCAAACGTCAGTGGGACTCCTAGCGTCCCCAGCCGGCTGTCTGCTAGGTGCAGTAGGTGGGCTCACTCGTGAAATGTTAACAGAAATTCCTAAATGCGCTTCTGTTTCAAAAAAATAACTTAAGTGAGGTTTTAAAGTAAATTGTTCTGAGGCACAATTCTATATTAATTTAGTTTCCTCAAAGTGCCGGCATTCGAATGAACGCCCTCCCAAATGAATGTCAAAAATATACTCCTTAAAAAAGATTACTTAATAAGCACGCATGTTTCTCGTTAATTTTCAGTGTCCTTAAAACTATACATATATTTCATAGAAAGCATGCAAAAAATATTCATTTTTTATTCAATCGATAAAAAATTACATCCTGCGCCTATTTTATACTCGAAGGAAGGGTTTAGTTCGGTTTTAGGAAGTATCTAATTGTGAGATTCTGTGAGACCTTAAAACGGCCGTACATAAAAAAGTCACGTCTCTGCATTTATCGATTTGGCCTGTAAAAGTTACGAGATAGCTCGAGTTCACTGCTAAATTTTATGAACCCCATATAGTCTCCTCGTAATGCCGTAGAGAAATGTATGGTTTTCCGAAAGCAGAAAATATGTGGCTTGTAGTTCGGAAGACCTGAATGCAAGTGCAACGGCAGGTCAGGTCCAAAAGTATTAGAGAATTGAAAAAGTACAAAATCAGAAGAAGACGTAATTGCCTACTGAATGAATAGCAGAATGAATATTTTTATTTATGTTTTCCATTAAGTTTAATTGAATTTTTAAAGGCATCGAAAATCAGTGAAAAGGATGCATGTTTTACTAGTGGTCATTCTTCACAGAGTATGGTTTTTCCATGCAGCTGGAAAGAAGTTCTTTCGAAAGCCGACATTTTGAGACAACTGAAGTCTTTAGAATTATTCTGTATGATGATTAGTCTTTCAACCGTACTTAATATTTCTTTTGTAAAAGAAAACGCATTTCGGAATTTCGGTCGGCATTTCATGAGTTAGCTTACCTGCTGTACTTGCGAATTTCCCCTGAAATAAATGCATAAGTTAAAGGTTAATTCTGGACACATTACTCCTTAGGTCCTATCCAAAATATAATCTGTTTATTTGAGTTGAAATACGCCAGTCACAGGTGGATCAATCGATATTTACACACTACTGACTGCCCATTGTTGGAATGTGATTACTACGTGCACAATGCGCCCAAGCCGATTTATTTCCGCCCAGACATTTATATCAAATTTCAAATCAGGTGGAAAAAGATTTTACCTTGAGAAATGTTTTTAAAGTTCGCACATTAGTCTCTGTGGAAATTAAAGGTCTGGCGCTAGGGGACTTCTGTTGAATACCTTTAATGTTATGTCAAGGGGGAAAAGATGTCCAAAGTTTGTTGCTTAGACTTGTGCGGTCACCATGGTCATTTACGGTCAGAGTGCTTAAGCATGCCACTCCCCCGTGCAACCTAAATGGACGAAAAAGCTCCAGATAGGAAGACACATTCCTCCAAGTTAGATGTGCTGTGCAATCAAGGGGCGACGAGCCTATCAGAATGCTGATCGTTTCTGTCAATTAGAGGTCGATGAAAGTGCCGAATGTTTGCGCTGACAAATATCAATTGCCCAATTCGGAAGAGAAGATGCCGAACAAGCATTTATTCTGGACTTATCGGCTTTCTCAGTAAAAATGTGACGGGATTGCGAACGATAACCGTGTTTTAAGTCAACGAAAATGAGTCTACGGACGCCATGGGCGAAACTTGAGTCCGAAGGCGGGGCGTTATACAAAACGGCTGTTCCAAATTTTACGCTGGCATATACTTCAAGTATTATCTCTTTAAAAACAAACGTCAATAAACAGGGCATTTGTTTGTGAAAGACATTTGCATGAATTTGGTGATCTGAACGCTTCTTTAAAGACTCCCCTCACACAGATCTCCCTCTAGCTTGCCTGGGGCTATTTCTTACAAAATAATTGCTTGCCAAAACGAGCTCCTTCAAAAGAGCCTCCTAAAAATTCTTACCACTCATTTTTTATTACCTGAAAACGTAAATCAGTACAAGACGTTGTAAAAAGTTGTTGTATCGGATTGCATTCAGGTTTTCATCTACGTTTCTATGTATCTACCAAAAATAACGCCAAAACTGGGCAAACCCCAGCGAGAGGGTTTTTACAGAGTTGATGACAGGTTGTTCAAATATACGGCTATTTGATTCGAGGTTATTCGGGATACATTTGTTTCTGCGAGAAAACTAACCGTCGCAGGATGTTTAGAAAATGTTGCTCTGCTCATATTTCATTGCAAAGTAAAGTATGTTAAGTATTGTCCTAATAAGTGATTCCATGGTCTTAAAATATAGTTCGACAACAAAAAGCGTGTTAAATTCAAGTAGCCACTCCCTTAGGGGAAGGTCTGGGAGTTCAATAGGGAGGTTGCCGCTGCCACGCATTCCATCCACATAACCTGTATTTCCGGAAAGCTCACTTTACTGTAAAAACCTTGAGGGATTTCCGATAAACTGTGAGCAGTATCGGTATCTTACAAAATCAGTAAATCTACCTCAAGTCGATTGAGCGTTTTCTGAAGCCCGTAAGACATGTGTTTTTGATAAGATCCATCCCCCAAAACTCTCTTAAATGCAGTCCGTGTTTGCTGAGATCAGACGCGACCAATTATGGAGATGTCTTTTAAGTCCTAGCAGGTCTAAAAACTAAACCTGAACTATATTGTACCCATTCTGTTCGCTTTTCGAACGTAGTATCGAAAATATTTGGATCCGAGGCTAATCCAAGTAATGTTCCGTTAATTAGTCTGCATAAGCTGAGAAAATGCATTTACTGGCATTACTTGTCGGTCTGTCGTTGTCTTTTAAGCTTTGTTTAATCCGTTTGTTGAAAAGTCGACGGTCTTGATAAGATTGGAGACTTGGGCAACAAGGACAAAGCTTGATTATAACCAGCGCACTAACTGCCTGGGCTAAAAAGCCCCACCGGAAACCGCGAGCTCGATCACATTTGGGTCAAGTTATCCGTCCACGCAACTTCAACGTACGGAATTCACCAATTCGGATACAGTAAACTGACTGACAAAGCAGGATTTCCTAAGCAGTTAATCGAGGATCCACTAGATAATTACCAGCCTGACTTAATGAATCGTACTCTTTAACAGATTTGAATAATTTTCTTAGACTGACTGTAACAAACTCGGCGACCTCGGTAGCTCGTGTGGTTAGAACGTGCCTCTGCTTTCGTTGATACGTATCCCACCTAGGTTATTATGTTTCTCACGACTGGGTCAAATGGTTTACTCAAAACTGTCAAATCATCGTTTTTAGATTGGCTAAAATGTGCGAAAACTGATCAAGCTCTTACGGATTCGTCTATTTTAAAGTGAAAAAACCGTAGCTTTCATAGCGACATAAAAACCGCTTAAATTATTGCTGATCAGTTCGTGTTCAAAGAAATACTAATTCAGATCAGACAAGATACCTTGCAGAAATAACTTCTTTTAATCTTTTTGTTTCATTCATGAAAAGCTCGAAAAGTTCACAGGTTTGTCCAGACTTAGGAGTCTGGCAAAATGTCCGATGTGCAAATCTACATCGGAACCATGATTTTTCTGGCCTTTTAGGCAATATTTTTATCAGAGTAGTTGTTTTTCTAGGTATGAGCAAAAAACCCCCATGTTTTCGGTTATCTCAAATAAGAATGGCGGGCGTATTATGGACTATGTGCATTCGTCGTTTTCCTCAGTTTAGACTTTCGTGGAAGTATTACTATGCTATCGATCTACACGCAACGTGGGCAGCCAATGTTAAAAAACCTTCATATATCATTGTAAAACCTCCTCAATCAACATCTTCTGTCTGAGAGATCATGCTAATATTTCTATCCTTTACACTACCGATCAATTTACCTCTCGCAAAGTCAGGCAACTCTCGCTCTTTTAGTCTTGTCTTATTGCTGATGCCTTTGCTCATCTGTACCCCACAGTTGAGTCATCTTTGGCTCGCCAAAGATGGAGAGGACACAGAGGTCTGATTGACGTTTGCCTTCCTTGCTGATGGCGACTTCTATATTGTGCATCCTGGGTCGCGTATAGGCTTGCATTTCAAGACAACGGCCTAGAAAATGACCAGAAAGTAAATCCCACAGTTGAGTCATCCTAGCCCTTAAAAAGGCCGCTAATTCACAGGGCTCTAATTGACAATTTCTAATCGGGCCTGTGGTGACTATGGGTAGGTTCTGGGTCGAGGATATGTTTGTGCGGCATAAATAGGGTTGAGAGACGTGTTTGAGCTGAGACAGACATTATCGGATTCGCAGCCACTTCCTAAGGTCTCTCGCCCTGCCAATGCCTGTAACTGAACAACCCGATTTGCGTGACTGGGAGGACGGCCTTTGTGACTGCACTAACGACGTAAAAAATTGTAAGCACTTTTTGCCGAGTTTAACAGCTTGCCTTATTTTAATTTTCTGAGCCTTCATTTCTCCTACTTATGAGCATAGTACGTTTCAGCTTTGCGGGAGATTTTCGCAACGTTGGTCTATGCCGACGGACGGGGTGTTTGGTTGTACACTAAAACTTGATTAAAACGATCATAATTTTGACAATCTTCAAGGCTAATGACCTACAGTATGACAGTTCGGCCGTCGCGGTTGAGGATGTCCGTCGCGTGCTTCACAACAAGGTGAGAGCAGGCACTGCGATTTGTTCGGTTTTAGTGGGAGGAGACTTACGAGGCATCTTCCTCACCCTCCCCTCCTAGCCCGCCTAGGCCCAGTGTCAGGACACAGTTAAGAAGACCGGAGGCGGAAAAGAGCTCAGGTAGCTGACACACACGGACCAATACCTTCCTGACTAAATGTAAACTTCCCAGCGGTGCTTTATTTAAAGTCCATTATTTTTTGAAAACTGCTTTTTGCTTATCTCTTAATTATTGCGCCTACTATCTTTGCCAAACGACAGTGTACAATGAGAATTTCGGCAGAGATACATCTTTTCCTGTGACTTCTTGCTCTGCTCGATTCTAATAAAGGGTGCCCTCAAGCTTCTGTCAGCAACACATATGAGATTCACCAAAAATTTGTTGAATACTACCCCGCCACTTTTAGTCATATACTGGCCCAATTTTAATTTTTTTTCTAGGTGTGCTGACTGCCTTCTGTTTCCCCTGCATGGTCTGCTATGAATATAAGTTGCAAGATGAGTGTTGCGGAGCCCCACTGTGTATACCACATCCAGTCCTCGTTCTGACTGCTCATCATCGAGGCAATCAAAATATCGAGGTATGTTTCTTTCAAGCTTATTCGGTCAAATTAATGTTACATTAAGCATTTGCTTTAAAACAGCAGTTTTTAGGAAGAATTCGGCGGTTTCTTCGTGACTCTCGTATAGGGAGACGGTGGGAGTATGGTTTGTGGCCGGGGTTTACTACTCTAGGTGGCATTTGTGCTAAAAAAGAATAATTGGTGCCATTTATTTGTACATGTCAAGGAAAGAAATAAAAATACCTCGTGGTGGCTGTTGCTTGAGGATGGCCAAGATGCTTTACGTAAAAATACCTCAGCACAATATCCTTTTGACGATGCCTGCAAAAGGACATTAAATTTATTTACTATTATTGTTAAATGGCTAAAACAGATTCCCCTTTTAATTGGTGACAATATGGAGGACCACAATTTGCGACACTACAAAGTTCCTAGATGTTCGTTTCTTTCGCTGAACACAATTGCTCCCTGAAGTAAGCAACCTCGGCCATAAACCAAACCCTTGCCAAGGAGACTCCTTTGATTGAAATTAACCCTCGATTCGTTTTATTTTGACGGCTACATAGGTTACATCGCAAGTGGAATTATCAGTTTCTTTTAAAACACGCATGCACGAAGTGGGGGAATTTTTTTATTAATTGTCTTATACACTGCTCCACACCCCCATACATTCTATCAGGTCGGTCCTACACGTTGACCAAATGTCATTGGAACGATGCACAGATAGAAACTGATCGTTTACGTATGCGCCATTTGCAGTGCGAAGACATTGGAAGACACGCTCGTAGAAAACGGATTAATGAAGCCCCTATCTCATGGCAATGCTGGTGGCATTTTTGAGGTGTGCGGGACTTCATTTCGATCATAGGTACCATTCCAGGAGAATTACAGACCGGTTTGAGGGAAAATAATCCCCAGCTTGCTCAGTCCTACGTCGCCTGTCGTGTTGATTGCTTTTCTCGGACGTTGAGTTTGCTCTGAAGACGCCATTGGCGCGACGAATGCTGCAGTTTTACGTCCGAGGAAATCTGTGAGCGCGACGTGTTTGGAATAGCATGATGTGGGAGTTCACTAGCAGTACAGATGGCATTGGCATTCCGAAAATGACATGTTTTACGCAATGAACCAGAACCTGTTCTAGCTGGGGTCAAAAAAGGTTACTGAAAGTATCCCACTAGTCTGTAAGTGACGACTGAAGTCTTTGTTCAACAACCTCGGTGCCTTGAGGTCATTTACCCATCCCTCTAGCGATTCCAGACGCGCTGACAGCAATCATTGCGGAGTCCCTCGTCTTTGATCAAGGTCCCACGGCCTAGTGATTACTCACCTTCTCTGAGGACGTTTACGGACGTATTGACAGTCTGACAGGGGGACGTACAGTAGGTGGGTTAACTCATAAAATATTGACCGAAATTCCGAAATGCGTTTACGTCATGAAAAGATTAATTAAACAGAGCTGTAAAACCAATCATCGTGCAACATAATTCTATAATAATTTAGTTACCCCATGATGCCGACTTTTGAATGAACTTTCCTCCGACTGCATGCAAATCTACACTCTGTAAAAAATGACTACTTATGTAGCATGAATTTGTCTCATTGATTTTTTGATGCCCCTAAAATTGCAATTATACTTCATGGAAAACATGCATGAGAATATTCATTCTTTTGCTCATTCGGTAGAAAATTATGTCTTCTAATTTTATACTCGAAGGTATGGTGTGATTTGGTTTTCAAAAACTTTCCCAATTCCCGAATACCTTTGAACCCGCTCTACCATTACACCCGCATTCAGAGTTTCCAAAACTACAGGCCGCATATTTTCCGCGTACGCAAAAGGACACATTTCTCTACAGTACTAAAGGGGGATCATATAGGATGCACAAAATTTAACGGTAGATATGATCCATATTGTAAAGTTTACAAGCCATATTGGTAGATGCAGAGACATTACGACTTATGGGCCATTTCATGGTATTTAAAAGTCACCCAATTATAAACTTTTTAACGCCGAATTATGTCCCTCCTCCGGGTATAAAATTAGAAGAAGACATAATTTTCTACCGAATGGATAAAAGAATAAATATTTTTATGTATGTTTTCCATGAAATATAATTGGACTTTTAAGGGCAACGAAAATCAATAAGACAAATTCATGCTACATAAGTAGTCATTTTTTACAGAGTATAGATTTGCATGCAGCCGGAGGGAAGTTCATTCGAAAGCCGGCATCATGAGGTAACTAACATATTATAGAATTCTGTTGCACGAGGATTGGTTTTACAACCCAACTTAATTAATCTTTTCGTGACGCAAACGCATTTCGGTCAACATTTCATGAGTTAGCCTACCTATTGTACTTGTCTCCTGTGGGGTGATTCAGATACTGTAAGCGAACAGCTTACTCCCACAAACCTACTTAAGGGGATCAAGCCAAAGTCTCTCATTTTCTCTCACTCTCAAACATGACTGTACATTTTTAATACACGCCCTGGCCTGCTAATTTAAAATGCCACCTGATGATTGCAGCGTTCATCATACATCCCCAACCGAGGACGTTTAACCGTAAGCAAGCCATGTGTGGCATCTCAATTCTTCCAGAAACAAACTTGTTAACATTTATATTTTTGTGTTGCGCCGTCTCTGCGCATCCCGACTAACTGCTGCCGTGCTCCAATATGGCCATCCCGTTCATGTTAGGGGACGCCTAGCGAGGGCCATGTTGACGACCTCACGCTCCATAGCAAGTTACAGTAGACAGCGTCGGTCGGTACACCTGCTTTTGTTCTGATTCATTTCATCTACATATTTGGTTATTTTTCTTGTTTTCTTGAATTAATCCCCGTTTTGTTTTCTTTGCACGACACACATAGGGAAGTCTCATAAAGGACTGCTGTGTCAGCACCTTCTGCATGCCCTGCAAGCTCTGTCAAATTCACCGGGACTACGAGGCCAACTAGTGTTGGAGAAGATGAAAGTGGCTGGCATCGCCCCTGCCTCTGTTCTAGCGATGCACTGATGTGGGATAGCAGATTTGCAATTCGCACCTTTCTCAGTTCTGCCGGCAACGAGTGTGATAAATTACCGATTTACGCACTGCCTGCATTAAAGTCCCGCCAAAGCCGCTAACCACGTTGATTTTTATTTCTGTCTCCTTTAAAAAGCTTTCACTGAGAGTGTGTAAAATCATGGCAGCTGGGTACCTCCACGGTGAGCACAAAAACAGTCAGTGACCGATCTGATGAAATGTTATCAACAATTCTAAAATGCGTGTTAGATTGGGAATGATTACTTACAGTAGGTGCACTAAATCATGAAATGTCAACCAAAATTTCGAAATGCGTATTCGTTTCGAAAAGATAAATTATGTAGTGTTGTAAAACTAATCATGATGCAGCATAAATCTATAATGATCCAGTTACCTCAGGATGTCGGCTTTTGAAATAATTTATGTTCGGCTGCATGCAAGATCTATACTCTGCAAAAAATGACTACTTATGTAGTATGCAATGTTCTCATTGATTTTCGATGTCCTTGAAAATTCAATTATATTTCATGGACAAAATGCATAAAATAATTCATTCTTTTGCGCATTCGGTAGACAATTACGTCTTCTTCCAATTTCATACTCAAAAGAAGAGTATAAATCGGTTTTAAAAAGTTTCTAATTGTGAGATTTTTTAATACCGTTAAATGGCCGTTCACGAAACGTCATGTATCTGCATTTACGAATGTGGCTTGTAAAGTTAACAATACTGCTTAAATCCACTGCTTAATTTTATGAACTGCATATGATCTCCTCTTAACATCGTGGAGAAATGCATGGCTTTCCGTACACGGAAAATATACAGCTTGTAGTTTTGAAACCCTGAAAGCAGGTCGGGTTCAAAATAATTCGGGAATTAGAAAAGTTTTTTAAACCGAATTATACTCTTCTTTTGAGTATGATATTGGAAGAAGACGTGATTTTCTACCGAACAAGTAAAAGAATGAATATTTTTATGCATTTTTTCCATGAAATATAATTGAATTTTCAAGGGCATCGAAAATCAATGAGAAAATTGCATACTACATAAGTAGTCATTTTTTGCAGAGTATAGATCTTGCATGCAGCTGAACATAAGTTATTTCGAAAGCCGACACCCTGAAATGACTGCATCATTATAGATTTATGCTGCATTATGATTAGTTTTACAACACTACTTAATTTACCTTTTCGAAAGGAGAAAGCATTTCGAAATTTGGGTTGACAATTCATGAGTAAGCACATTTACTGTAAATCAGATCAGATCAGATTTATTAAGGGAAAAGTTGGCGAGCGCCTTTGAACTCCCTTTTGGTTACAATAACGTCATAAAAAAACAATGTGTAAGGCAAGTGTGAAAAAAATTAGGTAAGTAATTACATACAACAAGCATTGGTCACTGGTATGAATTTGTCTGTGAATGCCTTCTATGTCAAAATTGTACAATATCCACTACGGCAATGAATGGACCAAGTAATATCAAAGGAAGCGCATATGTGGCGGTCAGGAGATAGCGGAAATTGTAAAACGTAATGTTACTAAAATATAGGGAGTAGCATGTTTTGTAACATAAAACGTTGGATGGGGCGGGTGGCACAAGGTGGAATTCGTTAGTTTCTGATGCTGTGGAGGTACATATCCCTGTACTGGTCAAGCTTTCTCTTAAATGAGTCCACGGATGAGGACATGACGACATCCACAGGTAGGGCGTTCCATGCCTTTACCACTCTGTGGCTGAAGAAGGACCTCCTTGCGTCCAGTCTCGCTCCTGTCACACGTAGTTTCAGAGGGTGTCCTCTCAAGCTAGTAGTGGTGACCAGCTCAAAGAAGTCGCCGGATGCGAGGCAGCAGTCCTGACCCCGTAACATTCTAAACGTTTGAATTAAGTCGCCACGGAGTTGTCTGTAGTCCAGGGGAAAGAGGTTAAGATTTGAAAGTCTGGTTTCGTAAGGTAGGTTTTTATGACCTCTGACAAGCTTGGTTGCCCGTCGTTGGACTTTTTCGAGGGTGGTACGATCCTTAACAGTCCAGGGTCTCCAGGCCTGTATGGCAAATTCTAACTGTGTGCGCACAAACATACCGAAGACCTTGCGGAAGCACTCTTCATCGAACTTGGCAAATGCCCGCTTAATGAGATATAAGCTGGACATTGCGGATTTCGCTGCTTTCAAGCAGTGGAATGATGGCTTTAGTGAAGATGTTATCCACACCCCTAGGTCTTTCTGAACCTCCACCAGTGGCAGCGGTGTGTGATTTAGATAATACGTCTGCCGGTGCGCAGAGCTGGTTCTGCCAATCCTCAGAATGTTGCATTTGGTAACATTAAATGGGAGGAGCCAGTGGCCTGACCATTTTTCGAGTCGGTCTAAGTTTGCCTGTAAATTTACTTCATCGTCCTCGTTGCGGATGACGGTCCAAAGCTTTATATCGTCAGCAAACATGGCAATCTTGCAGTCCAATCCATGGATACAGTCATCAATATAGATGAGGAAGAGGATAGGGCCAAGAACCGAGCCCTGAGGTACTCCGCTCGTAACCGTCACCTCTGCCGAGTGCTGGCCACCAAGACGAACAGTCTGGGACCGACCGACCAAAAAGTTTTCAATCCACTTCAAAAGCTTGCCTCTTACCCCTATGCGGCTGAGCTTGTGTAGGAGACGTTGGTGTGGCACGCTGTCAAAGGCCTTCTTGAAGTCTATGTAGGCCACATGCACAACGTTTCCTTCATCAATCGCTCGGGTCCACTGTTCAAGACAGTAGAGTAGATTGGTTAAGCAGGACCTCCCTCTGCGGAAACCGTGCTGTGCATCGCACAGAAGATGATTTTGCTCTAAAAACCGCATCAGTTCGCGTTTGATTATTCGCTCCATAAGTTTGCAGCATATGGAGGTGAGGCTTACTGGTCGGTAGTTGTTTGCGGAAACGCGACTGCCATTTTTATGAATCGGTGAAATCCACGCAGTCTTCCACTCAGGAGGCAGTCTGCCTGCATCAAGAGAGGCTTGGAAGAGGACGCTCAGAGGTTCTGCCAATTCTGTGGCTAATTCCTTCAACAGCTTTGCCGGTATTTCGTCAGGACCGGGCGAAGTCCCTTCTTTTAGCTTCAGTAATTCCTGTTGAACAATAGGTTTTGTGAGAACCACTGAGTCAATTGTCGGGAAATTGTCCACATTACAGTGATCAGTGGGTACAGCGACTTCTCTCGTAAAGACCGACTGAAAGAACCTGGACAGATGCTCAGCCTTTTCGTCGTCCTTGTAAAGTTCAACGCCATCATCTGTTTTTAGCATAGGGATGGGATCCCTGTTGCGAGTACTTTGTCTTATGTAGTTGAAGAAAAGCTTTGGGTTTTCTCCCGCACAGTTTAAAAGGTTACCCTCGAAGTCTTGGCGGGCATTGTAAACAAGGCACTTTACCCTATTCCGCTGAGCCTTATACCTATTTCTTGATTCAGTTGTCTTGTCCCTAAGATATGCTTTCCACAGCTTTTGCTTACGGTTTACTTCAACTTTTAGTGAACCCTTAAGCCATCGGGGCCTGCTGGTGATTTTCTTTTTTCGACATAGGGCAGTATCTGGTGATAAGTTCATTCAGTATGGCCTTAAGTTCTAGCCAGTCCTTGAGGACACACCCCGTAAATGCTGCTTTCCAGTCTCTACGACGCATGTCGAGACGCATTTGGTTGAAGTCACCACGCCATATGTTGCGTCTAATCGCGATGCTTTGATCGGGTACAGAGAAGAGAGAATACTCCCACTGTAGGACTACATGGTCGCTTTTTCCGAGAGGGGGTAGACAGTTTACAACATCAATGCTTTCCGTTGCCTTTGTCAATACAAGGTCTAGGCAGTTAGCTAGTTGTCCTTCACGTACTCTGGTTGGGGATAAGACGTGTTGTGTTAGATGCGATCTTTGCACAGATTTTAGGAGGCGGCGATCAAAGTTAAATTCTGAGCCCGGGTCAGAAGACAGATTCCAGTCGATATTCGGAGCGTTAAAGTCGCCCATAATCATGACATTGGGTCGGAGCGAAATCGCTTCTAATTCCTCTAGTAGACTAATTTCTGATTGCGGGTCGTTCCTCGGTGGGCGGTAGACCGTCAGGATCTCGAGAGGTTGTGACCCCGGCGTTTTGACGGTGAGCCAAATCGTTTCAGTTGTGCGCGCGAGCTGTCCCTCTTTTTCTGACGCAAAAAGGCCATATTTGACATACACGAGCACACCTCCACCTTGACGTCCCAACCTGTCCTTTCTGAACAAGTGATAACCAGATAAAGCGACTTCGCGATCGTCTACGCTCGCGGACAGCCACGTTTCAGTTATGGATATAACATCGGGTAAGGTTTGGTCAACGTAGATTTTAAGTTCATCTAATTTAGATAGCAGACTTTGCGCATTGGAATACAAGCATTTTAGCTTTTTTTCCTTCCTGACGGAGGTATTTCAGGAACACCAAGATGTTAGCACTGGGATGCTTGCTGACAGAAAATCCCAAACGGAAATTTAATGACACCTAGGTAGCATGTATTTTTACAAGATGCGGTTGCTACAGATGGCTTGGAAGGTATGCATTCAAAAATCGACGCCCAGACCTGTCTGAAATATTGCGGGATTACGTCAAAAGACAATCAGCCTTTCAGTCACACTTAAGTGAGCCATCCTAATTAAAAACGCACTTCAGAATTTCGGACAGCATATCATGAGATCAGTCACTGACCGCAATGTTTGTTTACTTAAGCCCTATGCGCTCGCTTTAGGCGTCTGGATGCACATTTATTTAGGGCTACTTTAGCACGACTTGGGTAAGAGTAAAGCATACGTAAAGCCAAAAATTAGGACTAAATGACACCTTGTCTATGGGGGGCGGTGGAAATAGGAATTTTTCGGGGGTGGGCTAAAAATCACTAAGAAAGACCTTAATTAGCGATACAAAATATTAAGAAATACGATAACCGACCACATCATGTTCACATAAACCCAGAACGCATAGTGTGGCAAACTCACGAGAGAAAAAGTATTAACAAACAGCTACAAAACAACCTTGTCACAAAGTTGCTAGCAAATTGAATTTGGTCGCCCCGAATGACCGCGCAGCTACTTCACTAGATTGTGTCAGTGTTGTGATCATAAATGCGAGCACTGTCTGTTGGTTTTTTGTGGATCCCATCTCTGGTAGGTACTGAGGAGGTCACGGTATACGGGTTTACATTAAGACAAAACATACCTTCTGGGCTATACAATAGTTTTACGACTGTATGCCATCACGATGTGCATCAGCGAGGTGTGCGGTCTGAATGGCGTTAGGAATACGCATGACACAACATCGAAATTCTGAAGAGACACCTAACAAGCAGACCTAATCCCACGTGATAATTTATCCTCTATCATACATTTCAAGCTGGAGACGTGAAAATTGTTATTGCGACCCTATACCAAGGACTGATGGGGAAAAACACTATCCTTCCGCGGCATGCAAACCTTAGCTCTGACCTTTAACCCAAACTGCAATCTTAGCGTTTGATATTAACACTGAATTTAAAAAGCAATCGTAACCCTAACTCTAACCCCAGCATGATAACTAACCATAGTCTTAAAAACCCAGACCCGAAAGAGTAAACCTAAGCTTATAACCAAAAACTGAACCCTTACTCTAAATTAAAAACCTAATCTTAAACTTAAGTCTTAACCCTAAAAACACGACCTAGCCTCAACAGAAAGCACTAATCCTGACCTTTAACCCTGACCACAATCCTTGATTTATACCGTAACATTTACCCTAGCCTCAAAACCCTAACCTTAAACCGTGACCCTAACCGTGGATCTTAACATTATGTTTAATCCATAACCCTGACCTGAACGTAAATCCTAAGCTTAATCCCTAACGCTAATCTTCAAATTTGACCCTAACTTTTTCGCCTAACGCTAAACTTAGGCCTTGGCCCGAAACCTACATCTCAACGTCGAACAATAACCCTAACCCTTACCCTAACCCTGGGACCCTCACCATAAATTCTAACCCTAACATTAAATCCGTAAATAGTTTACTCCAAACTGAGGCAGCACTACACTTGACGGAACTTACCTATCTAAGTACCTGACACTAAACCGTAACCTTAAAGATTTAAATTACCCTAACCTTAAAAACTAACCCCAAAATTGCACCCCAGTACTAGCATTAAACTACAAACCTAACCTCAAACCTCCAAACGTAACCTTCAATCCTTTATCCATAAATAATTCTAAACAGAGGCATTAATATAGTTGTTAGAGTATTACTACATTTAACAAAATATACCTGCCTAAATAAATTAAGTAGGTAGGTGTTACAACGACGACGATGTTCGGCTGTATACCATACGCTTTCCAGGATTAAATGCGGCAGACAATCATTTGGGAACAATAAAGGAACGAAACAGTAATTATTCACGAATCTCTATCATCACTCACTCATATTCCTCTGAGAATATAATCCGTCAGTTTTGTTGTATTCTTTCAATGGCAAAAGCGGGTCCATGTAATGTTACCAATGAAGATTGGACGAAAGTTTGCGGAAACAGCAAGGGTGGAGGGCGATGTATTGTCGTATTCGATAACATATACAGTAGGTGGACTAACTAATGAAATGTCAACCGAAATTTCAAAATGCGTTCTCGTTTTGAAAAGATTAATTAAGTAGGGTTGTAAAACTAATCATTTTGCAGCATAATTCTATAATTATCCGGTTATCTCAGGGTGTGGGCTTTTGAATGAACTTATTCCCGACTGCATGCAAGAACTATGTTCTAAAAAATGATTACTTAAGTAGCACGCAATTTTCTCATTGAGTTTCGATGCCCTTAAAAGTTCCATTCTAGTTCATGAAACAACGCGTAGAAATATTCTTTCTTATATTTATTCGTCAGCAAATTACGTCTTCTTTTAATTTTATATTCAAAGAACGGGTAAAATTTGGTTTTCAAAAATTTTCTGATTGTGAGATTTTTTAAATACCGTGAAATGGCCGTTCATAAAACGTCATGTATCTCCATTTACCAATGTAGCTTGTAAATAAACTAAACTGATTCGACAGAACGCCAGAGCGGCCTTCCCGGTTGTCGACAGCGCATGTGCATATCTCTCTAAAGAATAATCTCAGACGAAATGATTACCAGCTTAAAAAAGAACTGTGCCACTCAAATCTACGTTCCTCCTTTTTTCTTACAGATAATCATTCGCCAGTAGAATTCTTAGCCGACGTACATATTTTGTTGATTCACCTACCGTGGGTGTGTTTAAGATACAGCACCTGCTAAAAGGCGACGCGAACTGCCAAAGCCCGATCCAGCGGATTTTTGAAGTGACTATTAACAACATTATTTCAACAGATCCTTTTTGCGCTTTAAACTTGACTCACATAAAAACGCTAACAGCGCAAACGCAATGAACAATTTTTCCGCAATTATTTCACAAATGCCATAACTTTTTTATATTTATGTTCCACTATTAGATTTATTCATTCTGCACACTAGAACTGCATGCATAATTTTTGCAACTCCACTATTTCTAGTCACATCTGTACCGTTTAAACGGAGTTTTCAGGGCTTCTGACGTTTACTTCAAATGTACTGACTGGCTGACATTCTACTGAGCCTGGCTTTAAATGCAGGCCGGTATTGTTCAGTGCGTACATTTAGCCTGCCGACGGCTAACTGACGGTTATTCCACCGAAGCTGACCCACATCATCTCAAATACTCAAAAGAGCCTTCTGATCGGTCTACATGCTGGTAAAATCGCGCCAAGTTCACAAATTAACCATATGTTATCTGAGCAGAACAGGACTTAAGAAGGAATGACAGGACAGCGTTCGGTCCGATGGCTGTTGATTTACGGAGCATTTTAAGGCGTTTCTCCACTACTGCCACAGACGCAGGCGGGAAGACAGCTGGCCAATGTCGTTTGGAAAAGGATTGGAGCAAGGATGGAACCTTGTTTAGTGAGTATAAATTGGCTTCATCCTGTGGCAGTATAGTTAGTTGGCCATTGAGACACTTAAGAAGAAATGGGGGGAGGGAAAATTAGTCAAATAAGTAGGTCGTTCAGCCTGGAAATAGTCTTTCAACCAAGATGTTACCAACCTCCTTTTGTGGAGGAGGTCCTTCCGACGTCTTATAAACTAAAAGTATTGGGAGAACTTATGCCAGGCCTAATTATTACAGAGTTGAGAGGCTATAAATATCAAAAAGTTAATTTAAAAATATTTTAGGGCAGGTGGAAGATGATTCAACATTCAATAGCTGAACAAGACTAAAGATCATGCCAGTTATGGACTTCTAAAGCAAACGGATTTTTTGTGGAAAGGAATCGCGACTAGTAATTTCTCTTTCGGGTCGGTCTACAATGCGCGCGGAGACGTGGAGTAGATCACTGGAAGACCAAATAACACAGAACAGTCTAAGCTGGACGGCAAAACTCTATTTGTTACCTGAGAAAACTTGGGGAGGTTGATCAAATTATGATCCTGAGAGGCGCTGGCACGAGTACTGGAGGACAATAGGCCTTTAAAGTCTAAACCAATGATGAAACGTGAAGTCGCACTTTCAAAATCATTATAAAGAGAATTTTTTGAAGGAGTTTTGAAAAGTTTGCCTACAGCACCTTCCCAGGTTGGGAAAGAACATAAATGCAATGCATTTATAATTATTTCCCAACCCTGGTTTAAATGAAACATCACGTACGTTACCAAAATCAGTAAGTGTTTGCAGTCTCTAAACTAATTATAATTGACGGAAATTGTCACCCCTCTACCGTTGCTAAATAATGAGGATTTTCAAACATTTGAGGACAATTAAGGAACGGAGAAGTAATAAATAATCTCTATCATTATTTATTCATAGTCCCCTGAGAATATAATCCGTCAGTTTTGTTGTGTTCGTTTACTGACAAAAAGCAGTCCATGTAATGATTCCCAGTGAAGATTCGAGGGCAGTTTTGGGAAAGGAAGCCCGAAATGAACAGTATATTTTTGGTTGACGATTAAGTGCGTTTTGACATCCACAGCGGGCTTCTGTTGATAAATTTGTAGAAAAAACACCAAGAAGAATTTGATGTTTTTAACCTTGTTGATGGGTACTCTCCAGGCCCTAATTAGTTCGCGTGCAGACTAATAAACTGGAATATATTTAGCAGACCTGCCATTTTAAGTTGATTGGAGGAATTCAGTCGTAAAATTTCCGACTACGTTTTGATGAGGATGGAGCTCGCTGTGCATTCTTTGTAGTTTTCCGTGTTCTCGATCGACTTTGGAAATGATGGTTCCTATAGTTGTTCCTCATCAAAACTGTCAAAGAGAGGTCATAAAACCCCTCACACAAGCAGCTGCCTGTTAGCGGTTTGCGAATGTTACGCGGTTATTGCGCAATAGCTGATGAATTTTACCCCAAATATTTATATCAAATTTTGAACCTTGTCAGAAAAGAACTGCTCCGAAAGATTTACTTGGAGTTCGCGCATTAATCTCCTCAGAAATTATCAAGGCATGGATATTCTCTTAATTAATTAAAGAACTCCTTTTTAAAGTCTTCTTGTCAAAAAATCACTTGTTTGAGGCTTTGCAGGTGAATGCCGACGCCCATCATCCTTTTACAGCGTGAAGTCAGGGATAAAAGTACTATATTTTGTTCGTTCATGCACCGTTGTGTGATTATGAATGTTTCTGTCGTAAACGAACAAACCGGGATTTACCTTAAATTGTTTATCTTTCCTTGATTCTGAACCTATTTAAATAGTTACGACTTTTATGCGTAGTAACCACTAAACATTAAGCTACTTCACAAATGACGACTGCGTTATCTGTTCCTTTTCCGACTTATCTATTATTCAGAGGACTACGTGGCGAGTATCCGGCTGTTTTCAGTAAATTCACTTCGGGCAGGTACATTTATTTATAAAAATAGGATCAGATTTAACGCTTTAGTGATTGGACGATCGATTAGAACATGGGCGAGGTGAAGGTGGAAGGGCGCTGAAAGTCGCATGCAGTTAGTCGGTCTTTGATCACCGCAAGCGCTGAGCTTGAACGAGGTTCTTCTGCGCGCACAAAGCCGGCTTTCGTAACGTGATAGCAGCCGTTTCTGCTTTTACGCTGTTTACGCTCCTATTTTCGCCGGGTGTTCTCGTATTCAGTTGGATATGTGTTGACTCGTGCGACCAAAGTAACCCTCTACACAGGAGTAAGTGAGGGATTAGATGCCCACCGATGTGCTTCGAGTTGACAACCTATCGTTGTCTTCACCGTCAACCTAGTTCACGTCGGATATGCAAAGGCCCGGTTCGCTCCCATTCTTAGATGTCCTTGTAAACTGGAGACCTGACAGTTACGTCCGAAAGAGCGTCTATTGAAAGACAACCTGGTCTGGACAAACACACGCACCCCGGGCATGACTCATACTCCCCATCCCCCATATTCTCATAGCCTGCATAAAGGAACTATAGGTGATTTCTCTAATCACTGACACGTTTAATTTGACATCGTTCTCACGTGAATGTACTGGCCTGATGAAAATACATCGAAAGCATGCAAATGCTCGCCAAATAGCCTAGTCATTTGTTAGTTTAATGTATGTCGCACGCAAGGCAGTTGACTGCGTACTCGATATTTTAAGTAGCTTTTTGCTGTGGATATTCTCCGGGATTCAGTGCTCCCCTATCACAGGTGACCTTACGCTAAATTCAAGGGGGTTAGGACCGTGAGGGTTGTGGTTAGGGAGTGTCGTTTTAGGGGGTTGGGGTTGGGAAGTAGAGGCGACAGCTGGAACAAGGGCCCTATTCGATTGACGTTTCGGATTCTCACTTGAACCCATCATCAGAGACAACGGGAGAAACGGGTCACTGGGTGGTTGCTGTTGAAGTTCAACCAAATCAGCCACAAACGCAGCTAAACGATGATTCTATGTAGGTGTGTTGAGACGCGCTGCAGTTAACCGGAAGACAAGGCTGCCGAATTTCAATATGCTGTCCTCGCCAGAAACCCAACCAGCTAGAGTTAGAAACACAATTCGATAATCTCTTGAATCAAACACATGACCTTCAGCCAATTTCGACAGAGCGCGTACAACATCTTAAGTCTACGTTAGTCAATTGCTCTTACCAATACCTGAACAGTCGTCAGACATATCGGGGCTTGCTGACAAAGTCACACATTGAGAAGTTAAAGCAGCTCCGGCAGAACAAAGACGTTCTGATAACTAGGCCAGATAAGGGAAGCGGCGTTGTTTTGATGGACAGGGTAAACTATCACGGATGGAAGCGAATATGCGAATCCCAGGTTCTTGTTGTAAAGAAGATGAAGATCCGATCTCTGGGACAGTGGGTTTATTAGTCTGAGCTTTCGGTCTCGTACAGGACAGTTAACTGAACAAGAACTGAGAGTGCTGAGTCGTGAAGCCAACTTTAATACGGCAGATGCCAAACCGGCCGAATTTATCGCCGCACTTGAAGCCATGTTGGTAAGAACCAACGCGACCGACGAGGCTAAACACACCGTACGCCAGAAAGTCACCTCCCTACTGCTGACGAACAGGCCCATCAATAATATGTCGCCCGCAGAAATAGAAGCAATGAAGGAATTAAAAATGGACAAAGATATAATAGTGCTGCCAGCCGACAAAGGAAGATCAACCGTCGTGATGAACCGCGCTGACTACAACGAAAAGGCACAAGCCCTCCTAGACGACCAACAGTCCTACAAGTCCACGCCTCCCTCGCGAGCCAAATCGATGATTGGTCAACTAACTGGACTCCTGAACCGACTCAAGCGAAACAGTGCTATATCGCTAGACGAATGGCGACAGATGAAACCAACGGACACGGCACTGGCCCGGTTTTATGGATTACCCAAAATCCACAAGCCCAATGTTCCCCTTCGACCGATCGTTGCCTTGAAAGGCAGCCCCACTTACAATCTATCCAAGTGGATGGCCCGAAAACTTAACTTTCTCTGAGAAGGCTCAAGGACCTCCATCAATTCGGCCTCCCAATTCCTGGCCGACATCCGAGGAAAAGTTGTCCGACCGGAGCAGATTATGGTGTCCTTTGACGTGGTTTCATTATTCACGTCCATCCCACCGGACCTGGCACGCGACATTCTTCGCAAACGACTCGAAGAGAATTACGACGAGACGAACAAACCCCTAAAAATCGACCACTTACTGCAACTGTTTGCTTTCTGCCAACAAACCTTCTTCACCTTCAATGGCAGAACATACGAGCAGATCAAAGGAACGCCGATGGGTTCGCCAATATCCAGCCTGGTTGCAGAACTAGTCCTGCAGGAACTGGA
>CACRXP010000012.1:700607-761024 GCA_902702965.1 Spirometra erinaceieuropaei
CTGGGTGTCTGGCACCAACTCTATCAACAGGCACGTTGAAATACCCCCCTGCTATCACGCGCTCCGTTCCAGCGGCCAAGGGGCGAGACCCAATTTCCAGCCAAGGGTGCACGCAGTCACGCCACCGTGAGACGGCGTGGGACGCAACTTATCGAGAATACCACCCGCTGCACTTTTATCTCCTCCCCCCCCCCCTTCATGGCGTGACTACAAAAACCGCTCATTTGATGTTGCCCTCTCACAGTCTCTGACGATGGCCTCCTGTACGAGACCGAAAGCTCAGACTAATAAACCCACTGTCCCAGAGATCGGATCTTCATCTTCTTTACAGGGTAAACTATATTACGAAAATACAGTCAGTTCTGTCGGATCAGGCAAAGTTCCGAAAGACAGAGAAGGAGAAGGACCGTACAGACGAGATTGAAGCACAACTGACTGACTGCTTGAAAAGACTTCAGGCGGATGGTTGCATAAGAGAACACGACGTAGAGCGCCTCCGACCCGTCGGTACGCATATTCTTCGATTATATGGTTTGCCGAAGATCCACAAAGATGGCGTATCGGTTCGCCCAATCCTCGATATGAGAAACTCGCCGTACCATGCAATAGCGAAATGGCTGGCGGAGAAACTTAAACCTCTGCAATATCAACTAGCGCCACATAGCTATCGAGATACTTTTGAATTCATTAACGGCGTGAAAGACTTTGATCTGAATTAAATGGTTATGTTTTCGTTAGATGTCTCGTCCCTTTTTACGAACGTACCAGTAACGGAAACGGTCAACTAGCATTGTGATTTCATTGCCGACAATCAACAGGATATAGGACTGCCAGTAAATGCCCTCAAGGAATTGTTATTGAGGTGTACCTTGAACGTGCAGTTCCTATTCGACAGCAATCTATATAGGCAGATGGACGGCGTAGCAATGGGCTCGCCCTTTGGCCCGCTTTTGGCGAATATCTTCATGGGAAAATTAGAAGCTGTCCAGTTACCTCACCAGATCAACGGTCTAAGATACTATGGGCGATACGTGGATGATATATTCGCGATTGCACCGAAACTAAGCGACATCTCAATTCTACTGGATGACATAAATCAGGCGCACCCATCAATAAAATTCACTCTGGAAGAAGAACAGTCCGGTTCACTTCCCTTTCTGGATGTGCTTCTGAGTAGAAGACCTGACGACAGCATTCGACGTAGCGTTTATCGTAAGAAAACGTGGTCCGGACAATACACCCATTTTGGGAGTTTCGTACCGCTAAACGTTAAACGTAATTTAGTCCGCTGTTTGACAGAAAGAGTGAGAAGAATCTGCTCAGCCGATAGCGTTGAGAAAGAGCTTAAGATCATCGAAAGCCTATTTCGCCAAAACGGGTATCCTGACCGATTCATCGCTAAGAACATGGCCGAAAGACCGCAAAAGCCCCCGATGCTGACGGCGGGAAAGAAAAGGCTCTTTATCAGGGTCCCATTTCAAGGGGATGCACCAAGTGAACTTCTGAGAAGACGCCTAACCCAAGCTGTAGCACAGACCTTTCCAGCAGCCGACACCCGTGTATTGTTCTCCACCAGTCCCATCCTATACGGAGAGGGCAAGGACAAACTACCAGCTCAGACCACCTCTATGTGTATCTACTCCTTCACCTGCTCCTGTGGGGCAGAATATATTGGTCGCACGAGCCGGCGTTTATCCAAAAGAATGAAAGAACATCTCCCAGCATGGTTAGGAAAGGGACAAATTAAGAACATCAACAGCTCGATCCTCGCGCACATGGTAGACACAGGCCACCGTGTAGACGCCACAGAGGCCTTCAGAGTGATCTACAAGGTCCCATCAAGCTATCCAAAACTGCTTGGGCAGCGCTTGTTGGCAACGGCAGAGGCGGCTGCAATTAGGCTACGCCGGCCGGTCCTATGCGCGCAGAAGAATTTCGTGCAGGCCCCACAGTTACCATGGGCCAAAGCCACCAAGCCAGACACCCGCATGTAACTGCATTCGCCGGGACCCACCTTCCCCCTGGCGCCGACTGGAATTATGGTGTCTCACCCTCCCCCTCCCCTACCCTCCCCTNTTTGCCCGTATCTTTTGCATTCATTACTTCAATAGCCATATAAATGTACAGGCCTGAAGAGAATTTATCGAAAGCAAACGTATGCTCGCCAAATTGCCTTTTGAATTTCAATATCTAAATTTTAATATCTTTGACGAGTTTTCGGAAAAAATGGTTACCCGAAGTCGTAGTATGGCCAAAGTAATTAACCGCTCGGTGAGCGCGTAATGCGAAGATCCAGAATGCCCAGCAGTCATCATGCCAGCATCCTTTACGCGTGATGGGATTTCAGCAATTGACAACTTGCCTACCGGCTATCAAGAATTGAGTATATCATAGGGCAACAATTCTTGATGAAACGAAGCGCGGTTCATTGCTACATGTGTGCGGTAGCATAGCGACTGCATCCTGTAAGTACTGCAACTTCCTATGCACGCGAGAGTCCGAAACGTCGGGCAAAGAAAGATCTTGTTCCAGCGATCGCTTCTACTTCTTATCAGCTGTTTCCTAGAAGTCGCATGTTCGCTGATATCGGCAACTCAGGTTATGGTTATGACAAAAGAATAAACAATCAAATTCTGTGTAAAGGTGTGGCAATGCATGAAAATTCGTATAGACATTCAAGTTACGGTGATTTTTCTGTTTATTACTAAAGCCGTATACCCGTTCACGTTCTGCTTCAACTGACGTAAGCGAACAAAAAATCGCGTTTTAGGATGACGGACGTTGGTTTGGGAAACCTATCGAAGTGCAGTGATTGGGAAGGCGAGGCTTCCAAAATCGAAAGTCAGGAAAAACAGAGTTCGGACAGCCTTTACTGAGTTGAGAAAGTTTACACTCAGGCAAGCAGACAGTGACGTCAAGTCTACACACCAGGCGAGTGGCAATCGTTGATGATCTTAGCTCTGGCGCAAAGCGAGTGTGTGTAACTCGGTTTTGTCTTCCTGTAACCAACCAGGAGAGGATGCAGCGTTGATTGGCCTTGGTCTCTCGTTACGCGTCCACCTAGGCAGTTGATTGGCGGGGTACACTAGGCGGGCTAAAGGCTGCATAGGTGAGTAGCCGTCCTGAAGGTTGCGAGAGCAGACTACCACAGTGTCTCCCCGCTAGACCGCCCAATGACCTAAGAATCTGTGTTCGAACCCCGGCTCATCCAAACCTGGGATCGGTATGGGCGAGTGACGACGGCTAATAAGTTGGAGACTGTCGTCAGAGTCTCTGTTATTCTTGTCGTTATTTCTCCTCAGCGCCTCTTTAACTGAGACAATTAGAGCATACGGTCTCTGCATTCCTGACAGTCTAAGTAACTCGAGTTTTAAGATCAGAGTCAGCAACCGTCAAACCTTTGGGGTTTCATTCTGTGGTGAAGTTGCGAACTGATAACACCATGCAACCATGTCTTCTGATGACAGATCACTTCAGTTTTACTGTATCTTGTTAATAGAAGGAAGTCTATTTTCTGAGTTCTGTTAAATATAGATTGCTACTTTTTTGAGAGAAAGACAAGAAGTAACAATGTACTCTTTAGTTGGCATTTTAATGCTAATTGCCAAATGCATCAGTTTTTTCGGTTCAAAGGCCATAGCCGGCAATGGTAGTGTAAAGGACCCCACTTAAATGTCGGTAGACTGCGGATCTTGTCAAACAAGAATGATGTTAAGGGGGGAGTTACGAGTTGGGTAGCATGCCAGACAGTGAGCGGACGAAATGCAAAGCAAAATTTAATTCCTTTAGAATGGTGCACGTCTACAGTAAATATTACCTCATGGTCAAAATTTAGATACAAAAAAGACATAGAAGAATCGACGCGTAAGAAGAGAAATGAACGTGAGGTGACATGACAAAAGTGTCCACGCAAATGGTCAGGGAGTAGGATGGATGCTCAAATTCAGAAGCCTCACAGAAAACTGAAATATTATATCCGATCACACCAATTTTAGGCAAATCAAAACTCGTAGTGTGCTGGCCAGGAGAAGCAAAATGTACGAGGCAAGGGCGTAGCTAGAAACGATCTAGCAACGAGGTAAAGTTGCCGCAAAGTTGTAATTACGTCGGAGATGGCCGAGTTGAATGGATGCGCAGCTACTCTGTAACGTGGGTTGATGTCGGAGGTCAGACTAGCCCCTAAGAGGGAATTACAAGGCAGGCGGAACTAATGGCAACAGCGAGCACCAGGCAACGACATTCAAATGAGCGACGACGGGAAAAGAAGTGAGTAGCTCGAAACGCGTTTATTCTCGTCTTGGTCACAACTTTAAGTCCAGCGCGCTCTTTCCTCCACCCCGTTCAAAGCCTCCGACTCGTCGGTGTCGGTATCGGTCGGGCCAGCCAGGACATTCACTGGCTGTCTGCCTGCAAGGAAAGAATGGAACTATTTAGAAACATTAGGTAAAACCTTATTGCGTTACACTGCCTCCCCTCCAAGAGGACACTGTCCGCAGTGTTTCTAGCCTACTATCCCTGAGAAGGAAACCGGAGGGAACAAGTGAGAGAGGGGAATTGGGAGGTGGTCCGCAATCGGGCGCTGGCTTGATCTGATTGTAGTGGACGGTGAGAACATCGGCGAAAGGTCTCTGTGGGTCGCGAAGAACAAACGTGTCGGGGAAGGGTTGGCAAACGATAATATACGGGCCTTGCCACGGCCGGTGAAACTTTGCAGCAGGCTCGAGGGGTGGTCGCGGTCTGAACAGTAACACGGAATCGCCAACATGATATTCTGGCCCAGCTCGATGTCGTTCGTAGCAAGTTTTCTGATGCTGTTGGGCCATTTGGATGTTGCCAGCAGCCAGCCTGTATACCGTGACAAGTCTTTCTTTAAGAGCTCGTGTGTATTCCCCATACTAAGGGACTCGGCGGGTATAAGTGGCGAGTGAATATCTGCCGGTAATCGAAGCTCATGACCGAGCTGGAGCAACGCGGGAGAAAACCCGGTTGAGTCGTGGACGGCGGTCCGATACGCTAACAGGCACTGCGGTAAGTTTTCGTCCCAGGCGTCAGGTGACTCGCGATCAACGAATGCAGATAAAATTCGCTTGATTGTCCTGTTCGTGCGTTCGACCAGTCCATTTCCTTCGGGGTGATAAGGAGTAGTCCGTGTTTTCCTGATCTGCAGTAACGAGCATAATTCGGCCAGGAGATGGTTCTCAAACGCCGTGCCTCGATCGGAATGGATTATCGTGGGCGCCCCGTAACGGCTAATCCAATCGTTGAGGATGGCTGCTGCGACTGACTTTGCGTCCTGAGTTTGTAATGGTACGGCCTCGCACCACTTGGTGAAATAGTCAACCACCACCAGTATGAAACGGTTACCACGACGAGTGGTCGGTAGCGGTCCAATTATATCTACACCAATTCGGTGATTAGGTCCGTCCACAGCAATAGGATGCAGCAGGGCTCGTGGTGCAGGAATCGGCGACTTTATGTGAGCGCAAACTTGGCACGCAGTGCAGTAGGACACCACGTCCTGATGGATAGTCGGCCACCAAAAGCGTCTGCGAACGGCTGCTTCTGTTTTGCGTTGACCCGCGTGTCCGAGTTGATTATGAATGTTACCTATGGTGTCTCGTACCTTCGCCTTCGGCATAACGAGTCGCAGTGGCTCATTAGCGTCGCTATGTAGGAACAAGACTCCGTCACTTATGCGCAATCTGACCAAATTGGCCCACAGTGCTCGCGCTGCGGCCGACTTTTCTCTCATTTCTCTGCCGGTCGGCTTTCGAGACCCATGAAGCTGCCGGTCATATATGTCGCCGAGATCCGGGTCCTCAGCTTGTAGAATGGCCCACTTTTGCGCATCGTTGACCGTCACAATGGCATTGACAGCCTCATCGGATGAAGTCGGGCGTCGTGAAAGAGCGTCGGCGTTCTGCTGTCTCGCGCGTGGACGGTATACACAGTAAAGTCATATTCTTGCAGTTGTTCTTGCCAGCGCGCTACTTGTCCTTCTGGATCGCGAAAGATTTGCAGCCACTGTAGGGCATTATGGTCTGTGCGGACCACAAAGTGGCGACCCAAGAGGTAAGGGCGAAAATACTTGAGGAAATATACCAACGCTAACATCTCTCGACGAGTGGTGCTATACCGTCGCTCCTGTTTGCTCAATTGCCTGCTTGCGAACGCTATGGCTTTTTCATCACCTTCGGCAGTCAGCTGAGACAGGACAGCTCCGATGGCTCTATCGCTGGCATCAGTGTCGAGAATAAACTCACCGGCAGATGGAGAAACATCCGGGAGGCTGAGGATCGGAGGGGATGTCAAAGCACGTTTAAGCTGATCGAAAGCTGCCTCACACTCTTTAGTTCACAGGAAAGGTCTAGACTTTTCGGTCAGCCGGTGAAGGGGTGCGGCGATGCCAGCAAACCCACGAACAAATTTCCTGTAGTAGGACGCAAGACCGAGGAAACTACGGACTTCCTGACTCGTCTTGGGTGTCGGCCATTCACATATGTAGGATATCTTGTCTGGATCTGGGTGTATACCCGAGGGCGACAGGATGTACCCAAGAAACAGGGTCTGGTTCTGCAGAAGTTTACATTTATCTGTCCGTAGCACAAGACCCGCATCTCTCAGTCGCAATAAAACCTCCCGGAGGTGTGCATTATGCTCTTCAACCGTCTTTCCGTGAACTATAATATCGTCAAGGTAAACCAAACAGGCCGTCGGGGTTATGTCACGGAGCACCGTTGTCATAAGCCGTTGAAATGTGGCCGGGGCATTCGCCAGGCCAAAGGGCATCATATTGAACTCATAGATGCCAGAGGGTACCACAAAGGCCGTTTTCGCCCGGTCAGCTGGGTGAACTTCAACCTGCCAATAACCAGATGCGAGATCTAAGGTAGAGATCCACGCAGCTCCTGACAGAGCATCAATGGTGTCATCGATGCGGGGCAGCGTGAAAGAGTCCCGTTTGGTTACGGAGTTTAACCGCCGGTAATCGACACATAAGCGGAGGGTCCCATTCTTTTTCTTAACGAGAACTATAGGCGACGCCCAAGGGGAAGAAGATGGTCGTATAATACTTCTGTTCAACATATCTTGAATCATTTTTTCCAGGTCCTTTTGATAATAAATAGGGATACGCCAAGGAGCCTGGCGGATAGGTCGGGCGTCCCCTGTGTCAATGCAATGCTGATGGACTTTTGCGTGCCCCAAAGATCTATTATTGACGTCGACTTGAAAGGCAAACTCATCTAGAAGCCGAACAACAGCTTGATGTGATGACTCGTCAATTGCAGACCCAGAGAGGAGAGGGATCCACCACGGTCCGTCATTAATCACTGCGAGGGTGTCTGCCAGAAAAACCTCGGTGCCGTCCAGGCAGATTCTGAGGGGAGAGAGCTCAATAGAGGCGTGATGGCAATCTAGGAAGTCCATACCCAGAATCACGTCCCACTGGATGCGCGCGCATACGAAAGTGTGCTCCGTCATAAAATTCCCTATGGTCAAGGAGCAGAATGCTTGTCCGTCCGGACAGAGAACAGAGCCTTTGGCCGCCGAAAGCTGGGCAAGTCGGGGGGAAGGGTCGTAGTTCACCCACTGAATGTTCGAACAAATCACAGAACAAGAAGCGCCCGTATCCAACAAAAACGAATCCATACGACCATTAAGGGTGCCCGGTACGGTAAGAGGTGTGCGAGCACCGCGAGAACGAACTGCCAAGGATGGAAGACTAACAGCACTAAAAGCAGACCTACCGGACGTAAAATGAGGGCGAATCGGTGGATTGTGGCCGCAACGCTGGGCCCGCCTGCCGAACCGTCGACAGTAGGGACAATTAGCCTGGGAACTCTGGCGTTCATCCACTGGGTGGCGTTGTGTCCGACGGCTGGACGGGTAGTGTTCGGCCACTGCAAAGAGATGGGTTGAGGCTAGCTGACGTTGGGCCACATCCGCAGCTTCGTAACCGCGTGCCACTTCCAGCGCTTTCTGTAGCGAGGTATACTGCTTGCGCACAAATTTAGAGTACAGTTCGGTGTTCCGCACACCGAGAGTAAAGCGTTTGAGAACCTCCATCGCACGCCGGCCGGGGGACTCATTTGGGAAGGCCCTGAGGGCTAACTCGCGTAAGGCACCGGCGTACGTGTCAACTGACTCTGTCGTTAACTGTCATCGGCTCCAGAAGGCTTCGAGAGCCAGGGAAGGTGCCGGTCCGTGATCAAACAGATCGCTAAGAGTCTTGAATAATTCGCTGACGGGGGCATCCGGCGAGACTCCCGTGGCCATTACCTGTCACGCTGCCGAATCGTCCAGAAGCGAGACTAGGTACGACCCGACATGTTTGGAAGGGACGGTGCGAAGAAAATTTTGGGCACGAAAGGCCCAGAGAGAGAAATCGTCGCCCGGATGGAAGGGATTGGGAGGTCGGAGAGGGGGTCGAGCTAAATCCGCCTCGGTATTTGCCTTCGAGGAAACATACGAAGTTATGATGGGTGGTTCCGATGCCCCAGGATTAGAAGTAGGCGGCTCAAAAGGGGAAGAGCGGGTGTTATCATCATCTTTAGCGGCCATGATCCTACCGCTGCCGCCAATATAACGTGGGTTGATGTCGGAGGTCAGACTAGCCCCTAAGAGGGAATTACAAGGCAGGCGGAACTAATGGCAACAGCGAGCACCAGGCAACGACATTCAAATGAGCGACGACGGGAAAAGAAGTGAGTAGCTCGAAACGCGTTTATTCTCGTCTTGGTCACAACTTTAAGTCCAGCGCGCTCTTTCCTCCACCCCGTTCAAAGCCTCCGACTCGTCGGTGTCGGTTTCGGTCGGGCCAGCCAGGACATTCACTGGCTGTCTGCCTGCAAGGAAAGAATGGAACTATTTAGAAACATTAGGTAAAACCTTATTGCGTTACAACTCCACTAGATACTGTCAGGGTTGTAAACAAATCTCACGCAGCCACGGCAGGAAACATTTAAAAGTCAATAACTGAATCTGATGAAGTAGTAAGCAAAGTATCTATGTCAGAGTAACCGGGAGACTAGTCGGGACGCGGTTGGCCGAACATGCGGCAGTAGTTGAAAGGAACGACGCTAACTCCCAAGTCGTGATTCATTCGATGGGACCGAACCACACATTCGAGTTTGACAAACAAAAATTCTTGATAGAGACGACAACCGCTCGATTCATGATTTTCCGGTCCCCATTCAATCAGCAAGCGCAACTACGTCCCACTCCATAATTGACGCTGAGAATCGGTCTAGGCAAAGTAGTTAGCCGCTAGGAGAACTTGCGGATAGCCACGGTCCCCGGTATTAGTGTCGGAAAGCCAAATCATTTAAGAATTCAAACGGATGACGAAATCTGGTACGGTTACATAAGGCAGTGCACGCGGAACAAGGACCCAATACCACTGATAAAGACTGCTGAAGGCGAACATCTCACTGAAGACAGACCGAAAGCTGATCACTTTTCAGAATTTTTTTGGTCTGCTTTTAATAGCGAGACAGGATTCGACCCTTCGGCCCTTCAACACTTCGAAGACACCACAATTATGGAGGCCGTTCAGTTCACCGAGGGTATGGTTCTGACAGAGTTCCTGAGGCTAAAGGAATCCAAATCACCAGGTCCCGATGAGACTCCGTCGAAGATTTCGAAGGAACTCGCTGGTGAGTTGGCTAAACCACTCTCCATGCTTTTCCATACATCCTCCAAGACCGGATATCTGCCACCCGACTGGAAGTCGGCGTGGATTACGCCGTTGTACAAGGGCGGAAGTCGGGTGTCTGCGAACAATTACAGACCTGTCAGCCTCACCTCCATTTGCTGTAAGATTATGGAAAAGATAATAAATCGACAAGTAATGCATTTCTTTGAGCAAAACCATCTGCTTTCCGATTCCCAGCATGGACTTGGGTGTATAGATCGCAACCTCGCTTAATTCTTCGCTGCAATGCTCAAAGGTAGCCAAGTCGGCTACGTCCATTCTATACCTAGTCAAACTGGCGTTCTCCTACTTTGATGAAGACTGCTTCGCCAAGGTCTTTCAAACTTTTGTGCGACCTCATCTGGGATTTGCTATCCAATCATGGAGACCCTGGACCGCTAAAGACTTCGGCATACTCGAAAAGTTCAACGGCAAGCAACAAAACTTGTATCTGGGCAGTGGTCACTACCCTACGAAACACGATTAGCTAATCTTGACCTCTTTCCTTTGAGTTACAGACAGCTACTTGGGGACCTAATACAAGCTTTCCGCATCGTGCGCAATCAGGGCTGCTGCCTCGCATCTGGAGACTTCTTCGAGTTGGCGACTACGACTAATCTGAGAGGCCATCCACTCAAACTGTGTGTGACTGGTGCCCGGCTAGTCACACGAAGGTTCTTCTTCTCCAACAGAGTGGTTGCAGCTTGGAATGCCCTGCCTGAGGATGTTGTTATGTCGGGATCCGTAGACACTTTTAAACGGAGGCTAGATCAACATTGCAGCGCGCACCACAATAACGCCGGACTACGGTCGCCTTGATAGCCAACGTTGCCAGTTTTGTGCTATGTTACTACCAACATTTAAGTAACATGTGCTTATGTAATTTGATTTGGGCCACGCCGCACACTGCTGCACGCACTTCTTTTCCTGCATTTTAAGTGTGCTTCAACAGTCTGCTGCTTGTAATCAACAAACTGAGTTCATGTGCCTCTAAATTCTGTTAAAGCACGAATTCTGTGTTCGTCTGTACAGTTTTTGTTATTCCCCTTGTATTTCTTTCATGTTACTTCCTTTACATTTTCTCCATTTACTTCCTCTGCATGTAACCAATAGGGATTTCAAAAGTACACACCTACATTCCCTGAAATACACTGATACTGATACTGATGTAGAGAACTGAAAACAAACATTTCGTCTAAAAATAACATTATACAAAACATAGGGATAATAGAAAACGAATGACGTATTATAAACAATGTCCAAAGAATTTTAAAGCAAAATAGAAGTCGATTGGATTATGTCAAGTTCCTCCTAGATTCTGTGCGGTGCAACAATGTCAAGAACTTGCATTTTCGCGCCATTCCGCCAACTCGACATTCCTCACCTTAAATACAATCCCACTGCAGTTCGACCGTCGCTGTCGACGATGCCCACAGTGTGTCCCACAGCAAGGTGGAGCAGGGACGGTGACTTGTGCGTGGATTAGTTCATAGTAAATGCAGACTTGTAGAGCATCCACTTCACTCTCCACTCCCCCCACTTGAAACCCCGTGTCAAGACAGAGTCAAGAAGACCGGAGGCGAAGGGGGGGGGGGGGCGCAGGTAGATGGCGCGGTCGAGCCCGCACTTTGGCGTTCCATTTCAAACTCCTAGGCCCACACAGCAAACGACTATTTTTTTAACCAACAAAAGCGCTGGGGAGCGCAAGAGGTCCAGTGTGCACTACGTTTGCTGGCAATTGTGTCTGCCACCGCACCCCCAAAGTGTTGGAGTTTGTTATGGTGAGCATTCAGATCACGCCTGCCAGAATCCGATGTGGCCCCACTTGTTGGTCCAGTGCATCATATCTTGTTGAACGATACTGACGGTTAATAATTGCTTCTTTATATTACTGTGCGACGGGCCCAAAACTGTGTCTTGTTGTAACGCGCAATCGCTCCTTCGCTATGCATGACGTCGCTTGCAGCTGGTCAACCCCGTTGTCAATGTCCCATATTTTTCATCTTCCACCTGCTTGAAACGGTGAACGTAGCTTAGTCTCCCTAGTAACGTATGTGCTTTAAATAACCCTCAAACATACAGTGCGTGACCGATCTCATGAAATGCTGGCTGAAATTCTGAAATGCGTTTTCGATTAGAAGGGGTTGTTATATTGATTGGCGTGCGGCATAATCCTATAAATTTTCGGGCTCCGCAGGATGTAGGCTTTTGGATGCACTCCCATTTGACCTCCTGCAGAAGCCGAACTTAGTAAAAAATGACTACTTATATAGCAGGAATTTTTGTATGGATTTCCGACGGTAATATAAATTCAAATACATTTTATAGAAAATGTGCATAAAATAAGTTTTCGTCTAGAAAATCACATTATCCTCATATTTTATACCCAAAGAAAATGTATGTTTAGGTTTTAAAAAAGTTTCTAATCATGGAATTTTAAGACCGCGGGATGTCTATGCACACAGGACAGCACATGTCTGTTTACCACTGTTGCTCATGCAATGTACAACACAGTCCAGATCTATTGCAAAATTTCATGAATTCTAAGGCATGCAGGACTATATGATTTTCTTTATGCGGAAAGCATGCGCCTTGCTGACTGAAATCGCTTAATGCTAATGCAAAGACAAATCAGACTAAAAATTATTCTGAACCTATTTGGAATCCTAAATATACAGTTCCTTTGGGTATACAATATGAGGACAATGTGATTTCCTACGGAACGAGTAAAAGGTTTAGTTTTATGCACGTTTTCTGCAAAATATATGTGAATATAAAAGACCATCGAAAATCCACAGGAAATATGCATGCTACACAAGTAGTCATTTTTTGCTGAGTACGGTTTCTGCAGGAGGTCAAAAAAGAATGCAATCTATTAACTTATTTACTGCCCATAGTGAATGGAGCCAACTTTTTGCTGAAAATTTTGAACGTATGATTTCAAAATAAAGCGCATTCCTCTCTCTCTCTCAAGAGCCAACATCCTGGCGAGTCCGAAATGTTATAGGATTATGCCGCATGCTAATAAATATTACAAAACCACCTAAGTAGTCCTTCCTAATCGAAAACGTGTTTCCGAATATCGGTCAACATTTTTTGAGGTCGATCATGCATTGTAAATGTGCGGATCCAAAGAAACTTTATCGAGGGTTAGCGAATGCACGCCGAATAATCCTACGAAGTGATGGGCAATCCAGGACACTTCTCCTTCTGTCAGACTTAAATGAACTCTACTAGTAACAGCGGACATGCACAACATTAAATTTACTCCATTTAGAAGGAAGACAGACGAGAGTTTCCACCCGAAAATTCAAGAGGTAGCTACCTACTAACAGCAGCTAAATATGACGGCTGTGCTACAGTTCAGCAACGAGAAATATCAGTTTAATTTTACAGGAACAGAATTGTATGGAAATGCAAGCAGAAATTTACTTCTCCCGGACTTGACAAAACAGATAGAAGGAATGTAGATTTTTGAGTGCCAAGTCTTCGGTGAGCAAAAATAGTGGATAGAGTACGAGCATTTTTTAGTTTTGCTAAACATATTCAGCGGTTTTTAGGATTTCGCAGAGGTTAAGCTGTCCAACAAAACACGGCCTTGCAATAATTAAGGCACTGCTCGTTTGCAGCGCTTTGCGAGGCACTTGGAAGGGCATCATTACCCTTTTACCTCCTCGGCATATAAGTTAGCATTACGGTCCGGAATGCTTACACTCTACATAAACAAACTGCAATATTTTTAAATATTTCCAATGCACACAATGGAGCGTGAAATATGTGAGTCAGAAGTACTCAGATATTTATAGACTTTAAGATGTCGCGTTTGTATATTCAAATTATGTCGTATTTCAAAAAGCGAAGATTCCGCAATATGGGAAATGTAGCAAATTTTCCATAATCGAATTGTTGGCAGATGCTTAATGGTAACACATCGTGTTACAGTGAATTTTGAAAGGTATTATAGCGTTGCCAGTTAGTCCCTTACTGTTTCATTTACTCAGGTGCGTGGGCAAGATCAACATGCCTCTGATATCTAAATCAAAGCGTAAGGTGGACAGGATTGTGACGTGTTGTTCGTGTTTGTCTTCAATGTAAACTGTCCTTCTTAACTACAATAAAATAAATGTTATGTCTTTTAGTTTTCAACTCAATGTAATCCGCTCATAATTAACTGGGAGAATGACTGGATGCATTTGTAACGTTCCTCGAGTGCTTAGAGTTAACTGGCAGGTAGGGGCCATTTCATGACTAACGCTAGGTGCTGTAATTTCGCAGCCTACTCTAAGCATTTTATTCGATTTCTGACACAAAATAATAAACTGATGCGCTTTTCATGCTTTGAAAATGGATAAGTATGTACTTTAAATTACTTCTAAATTTTCTGCTCCCGGACTTGAAAAATAAAATTCCCATTGCTGTCCAATGCCTACAAAGACCTTATATTTCGGACATCGATTTAATTGTACATTCATGATTTGAAATATTTCTATCTCCTTTGTGGGCTTATTGATGAACAAGTGATAATCGATTCAACGAAATTAAAAAAGTCACCTGTCGTCGCGGTGTCGGCGAGCCGAGGGCTTAGTCATACGCTGAGCAAGCGGTCAACGGGAAGGTGCCTTGGTTCGTTGTCGTTACGCCACGTAGACTGCGTAAATATATTCGATTTACCTTCGTCTCTTTTCGTTTGTATGCCGATACTGTATCGAGAATTTGACCTCTTCCATACTTAATGCGACAAGTGCCTTAAAACGCGCTTGTGATACGACCTGAGAAGTTAGGACTGATTACAACATCAGATCCCCACTTGAGGTGATGCTGACAGTCGGAGAAAATTCAATTAGAGGGAAATAGAGGAAAAGAGAAAAATGCGCTTTATTTTGAAGGCATCGTTTCAAGGTTGAGCTAAATTACCTGTTTGAATTATATCCACAAAACGGTTATCCTAGGGATTTCGTACATCGATGAATGAAACAGTAAGAGATAAAAACAAAAGAACTAGATAGTTCCGATCTAACGCCGAAAGTCAGTAACTGTTGGATCCTTCCTTACATTAAGAATGTGTCTGAACTCGTTGAAAGACACTTGAGGAAACACCAAATAAAAGCGGCTCACAGGGCGACGACTATTTTACACACTCAGCCTGTATACACTGAGGACAGGCTTGGATATCTTGATAAGAAAGTAGTCGTATATGAGATTCCATGCGATGCCTGTGATGCTGTACATTGCGGCCAGACGAGAATGTCTGCCTCCACACGCATCCATGAACATCAACTGGCATTTTAAATGCGAGACCACCTGACTCAACTGGCCATGTACACTCTAGACCCTGGACACACATTCGCATGGAACAGAACTTACATCGTCGTTGTTTGCATCAATCGACACATTGAGTTAGATTCCACGTACAACTATCAAGGGAAACGTGGATGCGTAGAGATCCAATCACTTCTTAATAACGCACACGGCGGCATTTTACCGGCGCAAACGCCAAATGAATATCGATATTAAAACACGTTTAGAATGTTAATTGTTATTAGCACATTTGCTCAAGTCTGAAGACGACCTGAATAACCAACGTCAAATATTTACCTAATATAGTTATCTGTTATGTGATGTACATCACTCCAAACAAAAATGCACGTCAGCACGTTTGTTTCCAGGCGAAATAGCACTTCGGCACTTCCCTAGCTTTCTGTTTGATGCGAGCATCCAATGGCGCAGATCTTCCATACCACAGAGAACTACGACTGGCTTTAGTCAATTCCGCCTCTCTCTAAAGCAGGCAACAAGCATCAGCTTCGATTACCGAGCACATTTATGAATCAGTTAGCAGCGGATCGCTTAGTTGCTGCGGCGCTGAGGACACTTACGAAAACGGCTTGTGAAAGAGGTAGAGGAATTATGGCAATATTAATAAAATACCTGGCAGTATCCTCTGAGCATAATAAAAACCTGAAGATAGTTGGTTGACTGTCCATTGTAAAAAATACACACTACAGTCTTCGGTGTGCATGCGTTCTTCGTGACGTGAAAATGTGTAAGAATATGACCGTTGTGCTTCAGTTCACCAATCAGAAATATCAGTTTAATTTTACTGGAAATTTACAGATGCAAGCAGGGATTTTCTCCTCCCGGACTTGACAAAATAGAATGTCTATTGCTGTAAATCCTGTCTGTCCGATACGCCGTGGATTCTGACATAACCATGACATCATCAATGAATTTTTGATCCGATCACGGTGAACTGGGGACATATTTGGTGAAAAGTTTGCGACGATGCCTTCAAATTAAAGCACACTTTTCTCTCTTCCGCTATTTGCATCTTGTATAATTTTCTCCGACCGTCAGCATCACCTCAAGTGGGAATCTGATGTAGCGATCAGTCCTAACTTCTGAGATCGTATCACAACCGCGTTCTAAGGCTCTTGTCGCATAAAATGCGGAAGAAGTCAAATTCCTGATACAGTATCGGCATACAAACGAAAATAGATGGAGGTAAATCGAAGATATTTACGCTGGTCGGACATTCTACGTAGCGCAGCGACAGCGAACCAAACCACCTTCCTGTTAACCGCTTGCTACGCCTGTGACTTAGGCCTTGGCTTAATGACACCGCGACGGCGGTCGATTTTTTTCATTTCATTGAATCGATTGTCAATTGTTCATCAGTAAGCCCTCAGCGTCCTCACTTTTAAACAATCCAAGGACCCCTCGGTGTTCGAGGTACGTAATGAGTTCCTACGTTAGAAACCCCGCCTTGCTGAAGGGTACGTTGTTTCATATTTCATCACACACTAAAAATACACTGTAAAAGATGCGTATCCAGGGGAATATTAGAGGGCGCTTCGTAAGAACCGAACGCTTATCTCAAGCACAACGTTGAAGATCTATGCTGAGAATCGACTTGAAGTGAATCGACTTGCAGTGAAGATTGGCAAGCTATGTCGCAATCTGCACCAACACATGACGCTAGTAGACGAACTAACTAAAGGAGAACTACCAGATAATCAATTTTAATGTCTTTTTGTTTTTAACTCAATGTAATCCGCTCATCATTAAATGGGAGGATTACTGGATGCCGTTGTAACGTTTCTCGAGTGCTTAGAGTTGGCTGGCAGGTAGGGGCCATTTCATGACTAACGCTAGGTACTGTTATTTCGCAGCCTTCTCTAGGCATTTTATTCGGCTTCTGACACAAAATAATAAACTGATGCTCTTGTCGTACTTCAAAATGGGTAAGCATTTGTGTATAATTGGAAAAATAAGTACTTTAAATTACACCCAAATCCTATTTTACTTACACCACAGAAATAGCTGAGCGAAGAATGTTCGAATAGAACTTGGGTGGTATTGAATCACCTAACATCAACCAGCGGCATGTGGCGAGAATCAGTGGACCTTGGCCATGACCTTGAAAGCGGCTTTAAATAGAACCTGGAATTTGCATCAAGGCTTTTCCAAGGTTCGAATGCAATGATTACTCCTCCACACAAGTGGATCTCAGTAAACATAATTTGCCATAGAGACAGCAGGGTACTAATTAAAGGTCCAATCTGGCAGTGCGCCGAATTGTTGCCGTCATATGGGTCAGCTGCGTAGGGCTCCACGTATCGGTGGATTGTCAAGCGTTATCCATGCTCTACTTGGATGAATTCCCCAAATGTGAATGTTTAACTTTTAGCCTGCACAAATCTTAATGCCCTGCCTTGAAGTAAACGCTTCAGAGTGTATTACCAGATGCTCAGTTGGAAAACTGTTGCAAGATTTGTTTTCTAATCCGTGAATTTCATCTGGGTAGTTGGGCAGTATTCAAGAGTTTTTCACGATTTTGCACGTGATTCATGATTGCCTACGCAGACGAGCTCGATTCCCAATCAGGTGTGTCATGCGAAAACCAAATTTAATCTCAAACTATTATGCATTTTAGGGTTTCTGTCGGAAATATTTGTAAGTATGAACATAGATCCACTTGTTGGCAATCTTTGCATGTTCCAGAAGCAAGCATGTTCAAGCGTAATATTGGCAGCATTATTTTTAGAACGGGAGTAACCTTCGAGGCAATTGAAACTATTAAAAACTATCGAATAACAAGAAGTGTAGAAGAGTACATTTTAAAATATTCTAGAGCTTCTGCAAAATTAACGCTGCTGCGTGCTAAGACTGTTGAGGTGGGCGCGAGAAATATTGAGTAGCGAGATGTCTCTGTGATTGTCTCCTTGTTGTCGGTTTCCGTTGCGCTTGATATGTGGACGATGATTACGACTACAGACCTTATGAACGTGCATTTGTCTTAAAATTTTATGTAACAGAGAGGCCAGGTTATTCATCAGTCGACGGTCACGCCATCAGCAGACACTGGAAGAGATCGCTGGATAACTAATGTCTAGCCTTAGTTAAGTTCAAGAGGGAATGCAGGATGTCCAGGTCAGAGTTGGATTCGGGTTGAGGGAATCTGTTGGTGCAGGCGTCGGCGAGAGTAAATGGCTACATACGTCCTCGGATTGGTGCACAGGTAAGTGCTTGTTGAATGTTCAGGCGTCCACACTCTGAAAAACCTCTATGCGCACCAGTCGGCTTTCGGAGTCAGTTATCCACTTGGTGACGGAATTGAACTCAGTGGCAGACAGAACTGAACTGCCTGTTGACCTATGCCAGACAAGATCTAGTCACTGCTTAATCAACCTCCTGTAGATATATGAAATTTGTAGAGACATTAAAAGGAATCACAATTTCCGCCGATGAGATAATGGTCTCCTTTGATGTCGTTTCTTTATTCCCATCCATTGCGCTAGATTTCCTAAATCAATGCACAGTTGAGCTCCTAAAGTCCTATGACATGGATGTTTCTGTAGCTGCCTTACTTGGACACATAGAGCTTTGTTTGGAAACCAATTTTTAATTCGATCACAAATATTATCAACAACTAAAAGGAGTTCCAGTGGGATCACCGATATCCGGCTTTCTTGCCGAGGCGAAAATGGAGAAACTAGAATCGGAAACCCTTCCATTGGTTAAACCTTAGTTGAGGGTACGATATCTGGACGACACTATTTGGGGTCGCAAAAGCCGTTACTTTGGCTGGGAACAGACCGCGCCTGTCGCAACTACTGCCATTTATTTTATTTTTTTTGGGGGGGGGGAGGGTGGGGGTTGTGAGTTTAGGGGAGACGGATGTGGTAGCATGCCCTGTCATAGGCTCTTATGTGATGAACATCACTCCAAAAGAAAATGTACATCAATAAGTTTGTTTCTAGGCGAAATAGCACTTCGGCACTTCCCTAGTTTTCTGTTTGATGCGAGTATCCAGTGGTGCAGATCTTTCATGCCACAGAGAAGTACGGCTAGCTTTAGTCAATTACGCCTCTCTCTAAAGCAAGCAGCAAGCATCAGCTTCGATTACGGAACACAGTTGTAAATAAATTAGCAGCGGATCGCGTAGTTGCTGCGGAGTTAAGGACACTTACGAAGACGGCATGTGAACGAGGTAGAAGAGCTCGGTCTTCAGGCTTAGACAGGCTGGCTTAGGTTCCCAGCAGCATTTACGGAGCTCGCAGTCAACAGAGGATACATAATCGAAAATGTAATTAATGCGTACAAAACTGATCTCTTTTTGGCAATGCTACATCTAAAATTTTTCCATAGGTATATGTAAAATTAGGGGACATAATATTTTGTGGAATTGGCACACCCAAGACAAAACCAGGACACCTGGTGAAAGTCAGGAGACTTTGGCTCTAACCTTCCAAGCGGATTTAGATGGGATGTGGCGTTCGTCGTCTTGGTTTTTTGGGCTTGCGTGTAGTGGATACTTCCTCACACATACAGTGGGTAACCTAACTCATGAAATTTGTCGAAATTTACGAATGACTGCTAATCACTTGCATACCGTCACCAATCCGTGGACCAAATATCTATGTTAATAAGGCACAGCTTGAAGAGAATTTAAAGCATAAAACAAATAATAACGACAATTTTTCGTTGTTGAGAAATACCAATTATTTTAGAAAACGCAAAATCCCGAAAACGTCCAAATGGTTGCAGTTTAGTAAGCTTCATTTTTAAATTTTTGAAACGTCTGCACATGAAAACCTGAGGGAATATGAAAGCACAAATACTATAACAGTTAAAAATAATGTTTTAGTGAAGTTTACATCTAAATATCCTTTTAGAATTTGTGTAATTCTAGGTATGACGTCTTGCCAACAGCCTACATTCTGAGTATAGATTCCATAACAGTTTCCCGAGAATTTGTGCTCCAACGAGAAAAGCAAGATTTTGCTTGATTTCATCGACAGGGACATCATAGGAACAAAAGTTTTTATAAGGTCAATAGTGTCAAATAATTTTGAATAGAATTGGCGTGTGTTATCGTAAGCATACCATTTTGCGTTTGAAAGGAAAACATTTCCTCCGTTAAATTAATTTGCACTTTTCGTTCGTTCAGGATTAGGTTGAGTGTCAGATCGGCCTTAAATTGTCGATGAATATTTCATGATTTTCAATATTTTAATCCAATCGCGCACAAGGACAGATTTAGTATTATGTGTCTGTTAAACACTGGAGGCATTTGCTGAAATAGCGAGTGTTTGGGATATCGTTTTTGTTAAGAACGTTATCCGGGTCACATGTAAGGACTCAAACAAATAGGAACTCTTATCATCGAGAAAAACTGACGTCCACAACAAAATTCAACAATAAATATGCCAAAAAACCAACCAAAAACCGTTTTTTAACAAATTACCTCTATGAGGAGTGCTTTTATACTGCATTCCGTTGGCGGTTGTCTAAGTGCTTAGTTTTTTTGCATAGTGAGGCCAAAAAAATTTAAGACTTTCGGCCGTTTTCTCCACTTTGCTAAACGATATTGGTACTTTCCGACCGCAAAAATAAGAACACACCTTCTTCTTCATATTGCGGACATTTGAACTGTTTTTGCTGTTTTAATTAAGATTTTGGCGTTTTGCTTGTTTCATTTCTGAATTAGGCACGCGCAGAATCCAGACTGCGCAAAAAGTAATATTTAGTATATTCAAAGTTGAAAGTGGTAGTTCGGTGATTTTCGTTCCTGTGACAACAGGTAGGATTTTCCAAACGGCAAAACATTTTAAGCTCATTTAAATGAAGGATTGCCTGTGTGCGTTATTATTGCAATTTAGGGCACAAAATCGCATTGAGCGGCTAATCTGAATTCTATAAATCGACAAAACATCTGGTATGCTTGAAATGACCTTTGTTTTAGGAGGTCGATTACCACGGTTCCCATAGGAAAAAAAAATTATTTTCAAGTCCGGCAACCTCTATTTATTAAAACTCTCTAGAGTAAATTACTCTGCCTCCAAAGGAAAACTCACTCAGATGGGCAACTGAAGTCCACAACAGGTATTAGCATCGAACATTCCCAGAGTTCTAGGTATATACATGGACGCACATGTTGGCACTTTGTGCACGTCTCCAAAGCAAACAAGCTCGTGCACCATATCTTGGCAGCAGTCTCATTAAAACAGGAACACCGTGTAAACCACATGAAATTCAATGTAAAAAACATAAAGAAAAACTTAAATAAACAGTATTATTCATTAATTGGTAAATTTGTAAAAAGGAATATTTTGATGAATTGTCACAAAAACGACCTGGTCGCGGCATCTACAACTTCTAACGCAGTTAAAGTACTTGAATGGACTAGAAAACAGTCCGTGGGAGCATTCAAACCAATCGCACATTTGCAATGCCGTGACAATCCTCGATGAGATTTTGCAGAATTTGGACTTCCATTGCCATACTCTCCTATAAAATGAGGTACACGTTCTGTGAGATGATATTTGTCATATGTACGTCGTGTTTGTCGATGTCCACCACATGCTACATAGAAGGTTGAAAGCATTAATGGTTACTTGCGCGTAAATTCATTTAAAATTATGCCAGCCTTGCGCTGTACTTGCGCGCTCTTTTCTCTTCTCCGACCGGAGCCCGCTAACATGAGAAAGTGAATCAGACAGGAGTCGAGAGAGGCCACAGATTCCTGGCACAGTGAATACCCACATCTAGGCTGTGATTAGTAAGTAGCTGGCAGCATTCGCACAGATTTCAGAATGGTTCAATGAGACTTTCCTACAAGTTTCCCGAACTCGCATTGTGTGTCTCTTCTGTTCAAGGAGTTTCCAAATTTTTTCAGATGGGAATGGGATATGGAAACGATGAGGAAAACGTTTCATTAACTGGTCAAATTCTTTGATTGCTATGTACTTTTGCTCTCTCGACATTTTGTAAACAATACAGATATTACAGATGTGCATTGATTTGGAAACAGTAAATTCTGATTTGCACGCTCTCTTTATCTGGGGTTGAGAAATGCGAATGGCAGAATATGAAACGGCTCTTGTATATTTGAGTTGAAGTTTCAAAAATGGTACAACTGTCAGATGGACGGGTTACAAGCATGTAAAGCATTCTCTAACTATTACGCCCTTTGGTCACATTAATTCGCAAAAAACCCTTATGCTCAATCTGTGGGATTTGTTTCAATCATTCGTTTTCAGGATTGGTCGAAAGCTAAGCAATCCATTAAAGTTTAATCTTATTAAAATGGACGCACTGCTTGTTTGCGCTGTTGAATTCGAGTACAACATAATGACCCTCTGCCCCCTTGGAAATTTAATTACATGATGGATTCCTGAAAAGTTAAGCTTCCAAACATACAAATCTAATACTTTTATTATTATCAAGAGTGTTAGAAATATGTTAGTCATAGTAAATACTCATTATCCACCGTCGAGTGATTTTTCAGTACAACAGATTGCGTTAATACTTAACTAACGCTGGTACTTTTTAAACTTCATCTGTGTTAGGAGAGCCTACATGAGCGCTCTGACAGCGGATGATCAGGTAATCACAGAACAAAATGTACTGTATTTAAAGTGCCTCCTCAACAACGCTATCGTGTTGATTGATTCCGAAAATGCGAATGACAGGAAATAAATATTGAATTTCAAATGTCAGTGAAGAAGGCGCTAAACGTGATTTTATTTAGGAGGAATTCGAGAGATGCATGCCAGAGTCCAATTGCGTCTGAGGGATTCCGTTTATGCCGACATCGTCGGAGATGGCAGATTGTCGGCTAAGGACTATGTATTATTTGCAATTAAAAAGAATCCAACTGATAGGGACTTTTGATGGTGGCTATATTCTAAATAACTATTCACGCACCAGTCTGCTTTTAGGATCTCGTCAGCAATCTGTAGACAGTATTGGACGCAGCGACCGACAGAGCCCGGAGAATGCAATCTTACGCATACCGCAATGACGGGCTTTGAAGTAACACGGGTGGGTAACTAAAACCAATTCTGCAAATGTTCGTGCGCTTTTAATTGTAGCCTTCTGTGAGGCTTCTACAACCTCATGTGGACATTAAATGCATGTCCCCTATGATGGTTACCTCAACAATTACCCTTCTGACTCCTCGAAGGTCAAGTTAAGAACACTGGCTGCCATAAATGCCTTTTGGGAAAACTAGATATCCATTTCAAACATACACAGCATAGGATGTGGACAGTGGTGACGTGAATGTACACGTAAATATTTGGACCCGTCGATGCATCTGATACCGACGATTACGCAACAGCTTCGTCTCTGAAAGGAAGGAGAGCAGATCTCATTTCTCAAGGGATTGCTGGTCGTGAAAACGAAACACTACGCAGGCAATAGCGTTCACTGTGGAAATACAGAAGTACCATGACGGTTCACATAACTAGAGATAGCTTCTTTGGAAGAGACAAAAATGAGACCAGAGTGAATTGTGGTCTTGGCAAAATTGTAATTGAAACGGTATGTACAAAAATAATATGAAAGACTGGCAGTCGGCAGGGTGGAGGACGGTGCGAGTTAGGCTTTCGTTGGTCCACATTAATGCGTTGTCAGAGTGGAGGCAGGGACGATGCTAGCCGGCTTCATCCGCTTCCCCCAAAACTAGTTGGCCTCGTAGTCCCGGTGAATTTGACAGAGCTTGCAGTGCATGCAGAAGGTGCTGACACAGCAGTCCTTTATGAGACTTCCCTGTGTGAGTGTGCGAGTGTCGTGCAGAGAAATCAAAACAGACACGATTATTTCATGGAAACAGTAAACATTACCGAAATATCAATGACGAGGAGGGGTAGAGACGGCTGTAAAAGTACCTATATAAACTGGGTAGGCATGCAGGACAATCACACAAAAATTGACGCATGGGATTTAAGGAAGACTTGCGAAATCGTCCAGGATGTGGCCCATTTCGAGGTTACAATCACACACAAGTCGAGTGTTAGTCTGAATCACAGAATTATTCCCTATGCCACAGTCATATAAATCAGGCTGAGCTATTGCTGAAAACCGATTTAAATGATATCAGAATGCTGCGACAAAGAATAGGCCAAATAAACAGGGAGTAAGCATACCTCGATATTTTGTTTGCCGCGATAATGCGAAGCCAACACGAGGACTGGGTGCAGTACACACAGCGGAGCTGCACAACCCTCATCTTGCAGCTTATATTCATAGCAGACCATGCAGGGAAGGCAGAAGGCAGTCAGCATGCCTAGAACGGATAGAAGTAGAAGAAGATGCAATTTACAGACATTGATCAGTTTCTGACTAAACATAGCTGAAGATGTTCCAGAAAGCCTCATGTCTTCACTACAAGTAGAATATTTGAACGATGAAATACAAGGACTTTCAGATTGAGGGGTCATCTCCTTCCATCCAATCCTTATTTCTTTATCCTATGGCGAATCCTTCCTATTTCATTCTCCTCTTATTGATTGGAATCGGTATTTATTCAAGACAACTGTTACCCTATGAGAATTGCAAGCTAGCACAAGGACATCCGGAAGATGAATATTTACACTAAACGCCTATGTCAACACTCAGGTGAGGTACATTTTCACGCACACTCGGTGCGAAATATCTTTGCGAAAATTTCTTGAAGATATTGTCTACAACAGCCAGTAAAATCTCCTTTTTCCACATGCAATTAACTGCATAAACAAATTCCGAGAACTGCTGAACAAAATATGTGGGGACCCAGATGAATAGAATCCAGTGAAATGTTTATATTTGCCTGAAAAACTTACAATTCTTGACGTCGTTTGTGCAGTCACAAAGGCCGTCCTCCCATTCACGCAAATCCGGCTGATTAGTTACAGGCATGGTCGCAGCGCAGGACAGAAAGACTTGGGAATAGACTGGTAACCCGATAGAGGTTTTCTAAACTCAAACACGTCTGCCAGCCAGCCCTATTTATGCAGCACAGACAGATCCACTACCCAAAATTTACCATTAGAAGGCCCTCATCAGTCTCGCCATCAAGCGTCAATCAGATCGCTCACTCATCACTCCACCCTTTGAGAGGGTCAAAACGACGCAACTGCGTAGTCCATTTTGTGTGCCAGATTAATAAAAAAATGGCAGGTGAAGCAAGCTAGTCGGCAGCAACCTATCCGACTGCTTTTAGATGTACGCTGAAATCAGCAAAGGTGACGAGGCAAATTCTGCTTCTCATTCATAATCGCGCTTTCCGTCAAAAATTAAAATTGCTCGTACGGATGTATCTTCTCCCGAACATTTTGGATAACTCACATGTAGTCGGCATTAGTTAGACAGGTTCACGCGTAATCATAACCGCAGTGATCTGGATTTAATGCAATTGCCGCTGTCGGAGGCTAAATACAGGCGTCTTGTGGGGTTTGCTTCCGTTGATTCATATATTGAATATACATGATTTAGCATTGCCCATAATATATTTTTACTGTCTGTCAGCAACCGGTATATCTAACGTACTGTAAGCTGACACGCAATTTAACAATATATGTGCGTGAAATTTAAAGTCTCTCCCTCTTTTTTTAAAATATTTCAATTTAATATGCTGCCACGCACGATGCAAATGAGTAAAATGTGATAGTATGAAGATATTTCAGTAAAGAATGCTAAGCCATGTAGGAATCAAAAAAGAGGAATGACAGAAAATGAAATGGATCTTGTATATTAGAGTCCAAGTTTGTTAGGACCTCTGCCCTCAGGCAGTTGTAGTAAGTAAATACCCGACTAAGAACCAATCAGATTTCGTGTGATTCAAATGGCCGACTGCTCAAATTAGCTGTCTCTTTAGGTGCATAATTTTAATATATGAAAATTTATCATAGATAGTCATAAAACGATTTTCATGACCAAGTACGCCGAAACAGGAAAATATTTGGCGATACGCATTTTATGGCGTTGCTGCCTATTCCAAGGCCACAGTTTATGCATATCCCTCGCTAAATTGCTTGTGGATTCTGGCGGGAAAGTATGTTTTCTACTAAAGCAAACACCCTTAGCTGAGTCTAGATATCTGTCAGTATACTCGTGAATACGAAAGTCAGAATATTGCACTATTCATCGAAGATGTTTGTTAATGTCTACGAACTTCGACATAAAGTATCTCTCTCGCACACTCTTCAGTGTGTGACTGACAAGATTTCTGACGACACAGACGCAAGTTGGATGACTATAAAAGCACAGTGTCTCAGTCCCTCGAAGTCATAACTATCTACCAGCCCTACAGGCGGATCCCGATTCTGCTAGAAAACCAAAAGAGATCGCCATTCGACCAGACGTTGTTCTCATGGGGGATTTTAATGTACTCTGAATTCAGTGGAGCGATACGCATGCGAAGTGCTCGAACAATAATTCAATTAAATATTCTGCCACGCACGTTGAAAACGAAGATGCGTGAAATGTGATACTATGCAGATATTTCAGTTTGGAATGTTATTTCATATGTAGGAAAGGTAAAAAGAGGAATGACAGAAAATGAAATGGCCATTGTATATTAGGGTCCAAGTTTGATAGGACCTCTACCCTCAGTCAGTTGTAGTAAGCAAATACCCGACTATGAAAAAACCAGATTCCGTGAGCACTGAATCACCACCGGGCTCATTCGTCTTCTCTGAGAGCGCTTCCAGTCGGCGCGCTGACAGTCTGACTGACCACAGAGCGCACGCACACGGACCGAGACACACAGAACTGTTCTGTTCTAGGGCAAGATAACAAACGAGTTGAACAGAAGACACTTGCACATACAAACCTCCTGAAGCAAATCCCTCACTCTCTCCCTCTCTCGGACTTGATTTGACACTGCCAGCATGTTGTTGAAGAAGGAGACAAGATCGATGGGACAAGAGCTTTATTAGCCTGACGTTACGAATTCCTGATCGAACCTATCATCAGAGTCAAAGCAGATTCGAGTGTTTCATAAACAAGGGGCTGCAGTATTTGTAGAATGCAGTCGCCACGCTACCGTATACGCTTCTATTGGCACTGCCCGCATGTGTCCTGTCTTGCTAATTAAAATTTGGCCTGATGATCGTGCATATCCACCACGAAAGCCGCCACAATCTTTAACACACACGTCCACTATATAACACGGAAACGACCAACATCCTCATTGCTGATGCCCATCGAACTCACTGGTGCCTCTGGTGTTGACACGCCTGCCAGTCCGTAACATATCAAACATATCAGATACAAGACACCTACCACCTATAAAATTCCTAAAGAGGATCACACTACAGGCTATATCTCGCCCTCGCAGACATTATATGACATTGTCTGCACATCGTAATCGAAATTTGGCCTGATTACCGCAGCACTCACAGTACATTCACAACCAAAGCCACTAACTTCACGCAAGCCAAGTTAGGCATCCGGCCACTCGCATTGTTAATATACCCGGTCACTACCGACAGGATAGCGATCCCGTGGCTCAGTGGTTAGGGAGTCGGGCATCTCACCAAGCGGCCTTGTTTCAGTCTCCTCCAATAACGTTCTCGCGGGAGTAGGTTGTTTTCGGTTTCTCAAACAATAATCAACCAGACAAGAGAACTTTGTCTAGTTTCTGATGGAGCCAAAAGTTTTGCTCAGTGATTGACTATCAGTTCACCATTGGGTTCCACATAATTGCTAACGCAGCAATTCCCATTGTGCTAGAACTCGAAATTTAGATTTTCGTGCCGACGGTTGGACAAGTTTGATGAACATGGAGTTGAAGTTGCTTGACTGTATGTCCTGAGAGTTGGGCTAGAGTGAAGTAGACAGATGACAAAATAAACGGCAAGCAAATGATAACTTGTATATGGCGGGCGTTGGAAATATAATTTTTTTGAAAATCCCCAAACGTAGGCTGGAGACATTGAGTCTGACTAGAGCCGACTGTCAGGTCTGAGTTAAATAACCGGTTCGTAAACGTCCAAGTCGTGCATTTTTAATGCACCGCGATAGATTCCATCGTATCAGATTTTGTACTGAGTAGCATCCAGTGAGGTCCTACCCCGTTCTCTCTTCCACTCTTCAGGACCAGTCAGCTACCCGAGGCTTTTTGAAATAAAACAGCTCACACATTTAAAAATCTCATATTTTAAAATTAATAAAATGTCAGTTCATCCGAAATAGCAACATCAGTATCATCCTTCCGCGGCAAAGTTGCATAAAGAAAAAGAACTGTCTTCACCTGGAAGAAGGTTAATTATTCGCCTGACGGCTTTGATTCCTGCTCAAGCGCATTATCACATGCAATAGCAGATGAGCATCAGTTTCGGAAGATAGGATAGGGCAGGAATTCAAAACGTCGGGCCAATAAATTGCTTGCCCGCCGACCGTGTCCCCCATTTCACGACTCATACCTAAGGATTCATCTCATCGATTAGATTAGGCCCAGATTATTCAATCTACCGATGATATAGCGCCTAATTGCCAGGAAGAGCTGGTAGAAGACAAACATTTTCTGATTTTATTTAGTGTTACTGAGGGTTCTTAAGTTAGTCAGAAGGCGATTTGTCGATCACGCCTCAAACATGCAAAAATTGACGCGCTGAATAACAGTATAGTCTAGCAAAACGCTAAAAAGGCATACTGAAGACGGTTTTGCTTGCCATCTTATAAATCCTTTCATGATTGCCGCATCCCCTCATAATATGATATAACTGTTAGAAGCAAATAAGCCGCCGAAAAATAAAACTCCATCTATTTACGTATTGGCAGCATTCCGAAAGCAGTGTAGATTATGGGACTGTCAGACATTCAGTGCAGATTGACGGGGCATAAGTAGAAATTTCTCTGAATCTACATGCTAGCTCATGGGAGAAAAAAGGAGACGAGCAGTGGTGGCTTGAAACAGTGGGGCTTGGTTGTTGTGAACTTGGGTTTGTTTCAGTAATCCTGTGCTTAGAATCCAATCATGGCAAATCGGCTCAGGATTCTCTGATATCTGATGCGTCCGCATGCGCACTGTTGCATGAAAAAAAGCCTTTTTGTGGCCTACTGATAACCTCTTGTCTAAACACACAGTTTCCCCTGATTTACGCATTGATCGGAAATTTACATACAAACAACAACCATCAAATATCCATTTCAAATTTGAACCTATGGTAAGATAATATTGTGTGGCGCATCAACTGCTTAGGTGCAAATTTGAAAAGAGAATGACGAATGAATAAGAAATTCGAATAAAATGCTAGTATAATGGAGAATATATTTTAGTTAGTTGGAATTGTATAGCATTAATCGAAAGTGAGCAGATATAGCAAAGATCTCCCGAACATGAAACCTAGACCTGAGATAGTGCGTTTAATCAACATTGCCTTGATTTCTGTAACATTTGCTGGACAAATTAGGCCAAGATTTTGTCCATGAACTCTCAGGACTATTTTAATAAAAAATGTATTTTAAACAGGACACCCTTTCAACTCCTGTATTGCCTACCATTAGCCAACCAAATATCGATTTTCAAGGGTGTGACAGTTAGATCCACAAGCAGATGACGTTTAGTTTATTATTTTAATCTGCCAGATCAATTTGCCCTGAGAGCCTGTAACACGCACATTCATATGTAAACTAGCGGCAATTAAATCGAGACGGCTTCATTTACCGAAGAAAGAGATTGGCACATCAACAGGAAAGGGATGGGACCTACCATGAAAACAATTGTCGGAGGCGACGCGGACACGTCTTTAGCCTGATTTTTTACATACACCGCGAGAACTTATTGACAAACTGTGCATCAACGCTTCGCAAAATATATGTCAGATAAATAATCGACTTTCCGGCCAACCCAAAAACACTAGATATATTAAGCAAGCATTCCTCCTCTCCCGATATGCAAATAAATATCTTTTTTGGCCAAAGTGTTAACGGAATACTTTAACGGAGCTAATAACTATGCCTTCTTGTCTTCATATCCGAAGATGTGCTATACAAGAAAACAGGGCAGTATGAAACGAGGGTCTACCTAATGCGATCGAATTTATTACTTGCATAGAAATCTCGACCACAGACGCCTTACTTTGCAAACACTTTCGGCAAATAGATATAATGAAATTTTTTTAAACTTACTATACTAAACCTAACATTGCGTCATCAACTGACTACACTGGAGACTGTCAATTTTTCACTTTATTTCACGGATGTTTTTAAAGTCGGCCCGCGCACCTTAAAAACTCCTAATCTTGCGAAATAGAAACCGTTTTACTATGCACAAATTGGTACGTTCCTGATTGCATTTCCTGCTGACGGGCGTGTTAACCTTTGAGCGAAGTTTTATTCTTCTTTTGTTATCTGTCGAACATTAAACAAAATCCCCATTGCATCAGTCAGCAATCTACAAAACGAAGCGTTACAACGAATACTCGGTAAACTGCTTTGGAATAAACCCTCAAATTATTGTCAGATTTCGTGCCGTCCTACGTCATTCTACACTATTCCTTTTAGGATATTTAAGTGCATACAATACATATTGTGCTGCTCTATATGCTCAGCATGTTTGCATCGACGGGATGTATATACTTAACAAACTCGAATAAATATACCCAAAAAGGTCTTTCGCGTTTCGCAAGTTTTCCCCGTTTGCGGCAAATCGCTTCTTTTCTTAACGACCTCACATTTAATGTGATATCAGCTCCTGCTTTTATTTTCTCCTTTTATTTTCGCCGACTCATTATTGTCTGTTTCAGAATTACTAGCGACGTTTCGTTAGTTCACGAACATACCAAATTCATTGCGCCAGGTTATGCAATTTCCATGACCTACCTTAGAAATCGTCTTATGCTTAATGACGCCAGAAATATATACTGCAGAGGTATCCCCGCTCCAATTTGATTTTGCATAAAATAAACTAAAACAAGTGAATACGGGGAAAACGAGTCTTTTAATTACTTCAAATGTAATTTAAATTATATCTCAGAGGTAACTGAGACTGAAATATTGTTGTGCAAGTTTAGCGGGCTAACACCTCGATGGAGGTAACAGATCTAAAAAGAGATCAAACAAAGTAAAACACTGCTCGTCTGAAACAAAGCGATCAACTTCCTTGACCTTCAAAGCCTATTATTAGTGTAAATGAACTTTGAAGTCTGCTTGTAGAACCTTCAAGTCTTTTTCAGAAGTACGTTTTTTTCACACAGGCACGTGCTACTTGGCACGAATCACCATACAGTAAGCCTAGGCACTAGTTGAAGGTTTAAATCGGCTTTCGCAGAGTGTTTTCTACAGCAATACGCAGCTGCCAGGGATCCATCTCATCGGCGTCTCTAGGCGTTAGCCACTGCTTTCCTGTCAAATAGTTGAGATGTGAAGTGGGAGTTCTTAAGACGCCTCTAATAATGATGCAGTTTAATAGAGTTAGTCCTTTTGAGAAGAGCAGGAGGGACTCATTCTCTAAGTTGGGAAAAATATTTTTTTAAAAATCTATCCACCTTGGTGAGATAATCGCGTAATGGTCACAATATTTTAAGAGGCAGGCGTACGATATGTATTCCGCCATTACGATTAGCCTGATCTCTCGAATTTGCATCAAAATATATGCAAAAACTCCGGCTGAGCAAGTAGGTTTGCTAGAAAATAATATCCATGTGTGTGTTATTAATTAAAATGAAATTTAGTAGGCGTTTACATCTGCCCCATTTGAACTGTTGTATTAGAAATTTGTCAGATATCTTCTTGAGATATTAATATTAATTTTGACCTTTTGAATTTCTTCCGACAAAATGAAGGACAGAAACCCCGATGTCAGTCATGTTCTTCGTCGTATGTTGTGTGCATGTGAAAGGAATCGAACGGAACAACAGACACCAAACCGATGTTGTTGATTATCCAAGTGCTTTCGATATCCGCTGGTGTCAGTGTTAGTTGGCGGAACTCCGATCGGGTGACTTCGACCTCTCCGATTCTCACGATCTAGGAAGACCATTGGAGGTGAGTAACGCGCATTTGCGCGGTAAACGCTCCGCGTCCCTGTGGTATTCTGGTAGATAGTCCACTTCTGAAATTGCAGATTGCAGTGTTGGAATTGACACTCAAATTTTCGACATTTGGTTAACGGCCATTTTTACTTCTCACTTATTCGTAGGGGATATTGTGGTGCTGATAGCATGCTCTCCACTGGTTTGCTTACTCTGGCAGTTGCTTTAGTAGTTAAAACATATTCTGGAATTCAAATTAATACATCTCACAGGATTTTGCGTCCTCCACATGTTCGCTTTTTCAGTAAAGTCTGGTGACCAATTAATTTACTGTTAGTCTAAACAAGAATTTTTGTTTGTATTCCAATTCAATCCGCATTTTGTTACTTGGGTGTTTGGTGGATGCATTTTTGTTCTATTCAGAGTGACAAGGGAAATTTCGCATATATGGAGACGCTGCATGGATACCGCTATATGATGCAACACCATGGTTTGCTTCAGAAATTTCAGAAAATATTTTACGCAGACAAATTGCCTGCTGGTTTGTTCGTGCTGAAAACGTTATTCTGCAAATATTTGAATAAATATATGCATGTATTTGGGATATATGTGCCCCTGCTCACCTCGAAATGCTACTTCGATTACATCCCAAAGTCAGCTGAATATGGGATTTCGATGTACTATTTTGGGTGAAAGCACCAAACCTAGAAGTAAGTCTGCAGCAAACTCAAAACAGCACTTGATGAAACTAAGCAGGTCCTGGTTGTGACATTAAAAGCAGCTTTCAGTTGCGTGGGGCTTGGCAAATCAGTGCGTCGGCAGGCGACGCTCCCTGGTAATTCCCAAAGATATAAAAATGTGCTTTTAATCTGCTCGAAGAAATATGCGCAGACTTGGAGCAAAATCTTCGGATTGTAGCACAAGAGGCTCAGTCTGAAAACTGATGCGAAATGTGAGCCGGCATGCATCAGCTGCAGCGAGGTACACGCGTTATGCTCATAAGCGGTCAACAGACGCTCAGTAGTATGTACAAACGTTGCATGGTTCACAATTTTGATGATAATAAACCCACTGAGCTGTGTGCACATATATGGGAACGGGGTACAAATTGAAACGATCGATCAATCGATCGATCAAACTAACAATCGATCTCGGTTCGTCTTTTCAAACAAACGGGGCGGGTGAATAGATTTGGGGGAGAGTGTAGGGGGGGAGGCAGTAAATGACAGTGAGGGTTAGGAAGAGTGGGGGCGCGGAGACATGAATATCGATTTTTGCCCACGCTAGACGCAGAGCGTGCAAGAGGCTCTACTGCGCGCATAGGACCGTCCTGCTGTGGCTAGTAAACGCTGACTTAGCCGCTTAGGACAGATAGGGGGTACCCTGCAAATCACGCAGAAGGCCTTGATGGAATCCACACGACGCCCAGAAGCAGCCATGTCTGAGAGAATGCAGCTGTGTATGATCTTAACTTCACCCCTTCTCAGTCATGCCCAACTGATTGCTCTTCTCATTCACACGCTTCAGTTTGTGGTTCGTTTCCATGTACAGTGGGTGACCTAACTCAGGAAAGGCGTAGAAATTTACGAATAATTGCCAATCGCTCGCAAACCTACACAATTTCATGAATCCAATGTGAATGTTAATTAAGTACAAGTTTGAAAGGATTGAAAACATTAAAAAAAAACTTTCAAAGGCAGTGTTTCGTTGTTTAGAAATGCCAATTTTTTTAGAAACGCGCAATATCCCAGAAACGTCGGAAATTGCTGTGGTTTGTTAACTTCGTTTTACAAAATGCATTCCCAAACCGAAAAACGTAGAAAATATGGAAGAACAAATAAAAAAACGTTTAAAAATAATGTCTCAATGGAGTTAACACCTAAATATCTTTTAGGAATTAAGGTAATTTCTTATATGGCTCTTTGCCAATAGCCTACATTCTGAGCACAGGTTCCAAAATAGTTTTCCCGGGATTCCTGATATTCTTAACTAGTTTGAAATAAATGAGTTGCAGTTCAAGAAGGTGAATGGGATTTTGTTTGATTTCAACCTATGGGAACGTCGTAAAAAACGTCTTTATAAGGAGACATGCTGTCAAGCTAATCGATGGCGGATAAATTTAAATAGAAATTACAGGCGTGATCGTAAACATACCTTTTTGTGTTTGCTGAGAGAACTTCTCTGCAATGAAATTAATTTGCACTTTTCATTCGTTTTGGATTAGGTTGAGTTTCAGATCGGCTTTAAAATATTACTGAATACATCATAATTTTCGGTAATTTTACCCAATCGTCCATAAATACAGATTTTGAACTTGCTGATAGAAGCGAACAGGCGAGTCCCAGGTAGCAGTTCAGAAGATGAAAATGCGATCAGCAAGCTTTTTGGGCGCGAAGCGCCCCGATCGGCTCGACGGTGGTAAACCTTTGCCCTTTGAGAGTCGTCAACATATGCGCAGATTCGATTTCTGCACAGGTGTCTCGACAAAAATGTGCTGCCGAGATGCGTTTCATACAAACCTCCGGTGAACACATAGCTGGCGAGACGCGCAGTACTTCAGCACGGCCGACTAATGATCCGAGTGCTCCTTCAAGACTGTCACTCACGGATTCGCAAATACCGTCAGAGTTCCAGTGATCGCATCTTCAGCTTCTGAACTGCCTGCCTTTAAAAAAACTCCAAAATATGATAATACTTGAAGGCATTTACTGAATTAGTGAGTGGTTTGGCGCTCATTTTCACGAACAATGTCGTTCGAGTATCATATGTAGGGTCATTCACACATCAAATCTCATTTTCGAGAAAATGACTGTCCACAACGAAAGTCAGCAAAGAATATGCCTTCGATCAATGAGATAACTTTTTTACGTTATCTCTTTAAGAAATGCTTAAATATTGCGCTCCGTCGGTGGATCTCTGTGTACTTTGCATTTTTGCACGGTAAAACCAAGAAAGATTTTGACACTTTTGGCCGATTCTTTCACTTTCCTGAATAATCTTAAAAATTTTCTACTGTAAAGGTAAGAACATGCCTTTCTGCATATATTGCGACCGTTTTCACCGATTTGCTCGCTTTTAAACTCCGTTTTACGACTACGAATGCAAGGCAGAATGCCCACATAAACACTAATATTTTGCTCAAACTGTTTATTTTTTGATCGTTCCACTTCTGAATTCGTTACATGCAGATGTTAAATTGAACGAAAAGCAATGCTTCATATGTCTAAACCTGGAAATGGCCATTTAGTGATAATCATTTATGTGACATCCCGTGTAAATTTTCAAACAGCAAAATAATTTCAGCAGATTTCAACGGAGGAATCCCTGTCTGCGTTATGGATGCACTTTAGGGCACTAAATGGCACAGATATGCTATTATGACTTTTAAAAATCGATAAAAAGTCCGATTTTCTTAAAAAAACCCTTTGTGTTAGCAAGATGAGGTAAAATGATAGATGTATGTTTCTTTGGAATCTGCCTCTTCCTGCCAAAGCTGCGATGGGATCGGCTCATTTGTGGCTCCCGCATCATTGCTTATTATGAAACTGTTGCTCAGAAACTGACTAAAATCTTCAAGCGAATCAGTTTCTGCTAAGGTGTATACGCACAGACCGAAATATAATGCATGAATGTATGAATTACCATCAACCATATCGCGATAACACCACAATATTCATTATCGGCCGGCAGGCAGATAGTAGTGCTCTTTAGCCCCACAAGACAACATACCAGAAGCAAAAGTGGAGCAATATACACAAGACGTTATACCAATAAAAAGGCAAATTATCTTCACAACTGGAGTTAATAGGAAGGATCAGCGTCGACATTGAGTGCCAACATACATTCACTGTTAGAAACAGTTGATTTCTCGTGGGTACGAAATGGTGGAAAATCATTCCACCCCTCCACTGTACTCCCTCTCATGAATAACCACGACACACTTTAGTCAATACCGCCTCTCTCTATGTGAGACGAAAAGGTAGAGCTTCGATTTGCTAGCGCCTTCATGAGTCAACTGCCAGCGGATCGAGTAAGTGCTGCGGCGTTGATGGCACGTACGAACACGACATGAAAACAAGTTAGAAATTATTCAGTCATACGTTTTGCGGATGCCTGCCTAGGTTTCCATGTGAAAGTGGTCACATACAGGAAGAAGGTTGATGTGCTTTTACGAATGACGGGAATATTCGTAGGAATGTTGGCAGCCTTTACGGACTTTGCAAGGACCAGAGGTGCATAATCTAAAAGGTAAAGAATGCGTATAAAATCTGTTGTCTGTATGGCTATGCCATATTAAACATTCTAGGTATGCAGACTGTAAACAGCTGGGCGTGAAATTAGGAAATATAATTTTTTTTGAAGTTGACACATTCAAACCACATTTAAGGGTGTTGGACAGTAGTCAGTAGATCTAGGCTGTGACCTGCGAAGCAGTTTTTAATAGACTATGGCATCAAGGTTTTTTAGGTTTGTTTGCAATGGCTGCCTCTTCATAAAAATGGTTATCTGAGGATATAACTAGTCATATTGACAGCATGGATACGAATAAAAGGCCCAGCCTTATGTGTTGCCGAAATGCTGTCGTTGTATCAGGCAGTTGCAAGGGGTTCTACTCATCCATGATTCGTCATGCGTTAACTATGCTCTGTCTGGTGAATACGCCGAATGTGAAGGATGGAGGTTAAGCCTGGGCAAACCTTAGTGCTCTACCTTGCTGCAAATGCTTTCGTTTAAATTACAGGATGGTCAGTCCGCAAAGTGAAAAAAAAAGATGTTCCGCAATCCATCGATTTCATTGAGGTCACCGCGTAGTATTCATTAGCCGTCAAGAGGCGTTCATGACTATCTTCTCTGATGAGCCCAATTCCTTGCAGGTGTGTCCTGCAAAGTACTTTTTCAGTCTAACTTTCATATGCATTTTAGGGGTCTTCTGGGAAGTTGTTTTCATAAATGCGGAGGCGCCCAATATCCTCACCGGATGGTTTGTGTCCGGGAACGTGGACAGGCGCCCCTGAAGGTTGAATAAAATTGCGTCAAGACTAGGGATTCAATATCCTCATTAACTATTTGGTGGACTGACTCAGGCTCAATGGATCATTTCTAATATGGCCCTTGATTCACCACACCTGAAATGGCATCACAGCCACTCTCATTTGGTTAAAAGCTGATCCATTTTGCGTGGCCTAGGTTGATTGCGGGCCATACAAACACGGATTTATAGCTTTGTCAACCTCTGAGTCAGAGCTAGTCCAGTTTTTATCCTGTCCTGTTCCTGTCCTGTTTGCTTTCGTTGATTCATATACTGAACATAAGCGATGCAACATCGCCCATAATATACTGCTGTGTCTGTTAGCAACTGGCATGTCTAACGTTTCGTAAGCTGACACGCAATTTAGCAACATATGTGTCTGAAATCAAATGTCTTTCCTTCTATTTTGAATGTATTTCAATTAAATGTTCCGCCACGCAAGCTGAAAATGAAACTGAGTAAGATGTGATATTATGCAGATATTTCAGTGAAGAATGTTATGTCATACGTCGGGACCGTAAAAAGAGGAATGACAGAAAATGAAATGGCTCTTGCATATTAGGGTCCACGCTTGATAGGACCTCTGTCCACAGTCACTGATAATAAGCAAATACCCGACTATGTCGTTGCATCAGGCAGTTGCAAGGGGTTCGACTTATCCATTATTCGTCACGCGTTGACTATGTTCTGTCTGGTGAATACGCCGAATGTGAAGGCTGGACGTGTAGCCTGCACAAACCTTAGTGCTCTACCTTGCTGCAAATGCATCAGAATGAATTACAGGATGCTCAGTTCGCAAGCGGAGGCAAGTCTGTGCCGTTATTCATCAGTGTCATTGGAGTCACCGTGTAGTATTCATAAGCCGTGAAGAGGCGTTCAGTACTTCGGACATGTTTCCTGATTACCTTCTCTGATGAGCCCAATTGCTCTCAGGTGTGTCGTACAAAATATCCGTTTAAATCTAAATTTTTTTGCATTAAGGCGTCTTATGGGAAGTTGTTTTTATAAATGCGAAGGCGCCCAATATCCTTACCAGATGACTGACTGGCTGGGAATGTGGACTGGTTCACCTGCAGGATAAGTTACACGTTTTTGACCTCTTCTTCCTCCCTTTCTTTTTTTCCGTTCTCTGCTGACATTTGGAAGATTCCTCATCGTCTCACTGGCCATCGTATCACACGGGTACGTGTGGGTGCTGATTTAGACTCCTAAAACAAAAATTCTCTCTTTAGTCACAGTGGCTCCCATCTTCCTTCAGACGGCATTCGTTTATCAACCATGTGCTTTCCAACCCGTTTCTAAGGCAACCGTCGAGAAACACCTTAAAATAACCCGTGGATCAACAGCTGCCGGACCGGATGTTGTCTCGCCTTTTCTTCTTTAATCTTGCTGTTCTCAGACAGCCCCTATTTTAACGCACCTTATTAACATGTCATTTATTTAGTCCAAGATTCCCAGCACCTGGCGCACAATGAAACTCACTCACATCCCTAAAAAAGCATAAATTTTTCTCCTTGATACTTTCGACCAATTGCTTCTCTTCCGCATTACTAAAACCTGCTGAAAGAGCTGGCCTGGAAATTAAGAAACCTTTTTATTCAAGTTTTTCCTATCCTCCGCAATTTACCTATAAAGCCAAATGAAGTACTTTGGATGCTGTTTCTCTTGTGGGCCGCACTGCTCAAAAAGAATTAGACAAGTGTTGCCGCGAGTATGCATGTGCTTTTTTGACTACTCCTGCTCATTCAATACCGTCCCGCGCCCTCTTCTCCTAACCAAAACATCCACATGCGTTTCTCAAGGCTCTTGGCTTAGCGATCATTTTACTTCCCGCACTCAATTTTTCCAATCTGGCAAGCGGAAATCTACGGGCCTTCCCAATGACAGCGGAGTTCTTCAAGGTTCCGTTCTATCCCCTCATTCTTTTCCCACCACACCGACGATCTAAGATCCCCTTACGACTGTCTTTTGGTTAGGTATGCTGATGATCTGGTTGTTGGACACATTATCAAAAATCGGACACACCTCCAGTCTCAAAAGGATAGCCTTAACTATGTCCTTGTATGGTCTGAGGGAAATGATCGCCTAATGAATCCTCTGACATCCTTCCTAAGGAGGTATCTTCTTTCGGGTACCTTGACATTGCTTTTCCCTCAATACTTTCGTTTTCCCTCCATATTGAGCCCCTATTTGCGAAAGCTCGTAAACATCTTTATAACATTCGTCGTTAATGTTCCTGCCACACACCTCAACCCTCAATCTGACGAGTTATCGATGTTTGCATTCTTCCTCTTATCCTATACTGCTCTCCTGTCATTTTTATTTCTTTTCTAAAAAAAGATCTTTCAATTTTAAAATGAGTTTGTCAAATGCTCTCTTCTGCCGCTGGTGTTTCTTATCTTTTTTTGTTCGACAATATCCTACAATACGGGCAAGCAATTTGCTGGTCGAATTCTAGATGACGTTGCCCATCCCTTGCATTCTGATCTTATTTCTGCGAAGTTTTCCCGCTCGATGCGCCGCAGCTTCTGACTTATGTCTTGTCGTCCATCGGCATTTCGAGATTCTGTAATGCTATTCCTGGCGCGAACTTACGTGTGAAGACATAAAAATACTGAAGATTAGACTTGAAATGTCCCAATAATAATCGTTCCTTTTGTGTTGCAACTTTTGACTCTGGAATAATCTGTTAACTCGTTTACTGCCCATAGTGAACGGAGCCAATTTTTACTGAAAATTTTAAATTTATAATTTAAAAAAATTCCTCTCTCTCCCTCACAAAACCCCAGCATGTCCTGGCAAATCTATGCCCTTTGATTTTCGCAATCTCTTGCCCGTTAACTTTTTCGTTTTCTTTCCTATGATGCGTTTCCAAATTGCCATTTTATTTATTAGTCTGCGTGTGGTATAAGATGACCTTGCTGATTCATTTTGATTTTCTCTCCAGAAGTTCATATCTCTGTATTTTCTCGTTTATTACCTCTGTTACGCAACGACAGATTGCAGTTGATCAAAAATCGCGAAATCTATTGGTTCCAATAAATGCTGCTACCTATGCATGCTTCAAAAACATTGCTATAAATATGCGCATGGGCACATCTGCTGGCAGTCAGTTTATATCCCTCAATTATGTAAGATCCCGCACGATTAAGTGACAGCGGCACTACTAAAACAAGTGCAATTTCTTGAAAATGAGGCGAAGATAAACTAAAAGAAAAAGTGTCAATTATAAAAATGTAAGTTCGCAAAAATCGATATTTTGATGACTTGACTTAAAGTGTCCTAGTCGCGGCATATTCAACCTCTGACTCGGCAAAAATACTTCACAGGATTGGAAAAACAATCAGTCGGAGCTTTCAAATACTCGCGTTTAATGGCAGGTTGAGACGACTATTTACATTATTTTTATTTCTGTGGCCATGCTTTACACTAAAATTGGGCATGAGTTCTGTGCGACGAAACTTGACATTTGGACGTCGTGATTGACGACATTCACCTCGTGCTGAAAAGCATGCTGAAGCCGTTTACTACAATGACGATCTTGTGTCGTATCTAACGCACTCTTTCCTCATTTCTAACCTTAGCCTGTTATCATGATTAAGTGAATCAGACCTGTTGTATACCCAGCAGTCGGCAGAGAGCTGCTAGCGCATACGAAACAGCCAACGCCAGTCTTAGCACACAAGCCCAAAATACATTGATTAACGCCATGTGAGCGATTAATTTCAGACGAAATTAAAAAAAAGATTAGCATGTTTAGCCAAACTACAGGTAGAATGTGTCGCCATCCAACAGCATTTGCGGGTTAAACGCGTAATATTCGTACGCGATCAACAAACGTTCAATAGTATGCGCATAATGCATGATTAAAAATTTCAATGAGACCAAACCTACTCATGCGTGCCATGCATGAGCCTGTTTTCAGTCCTAAGTTTTTAAGGAGTTTCTGGGACATAGGTCAAAGTCCTACCTGTCGTCTGTGGTGTGAAATATATTTTACCATACAGATCTTACTTCACGTACAGCAGATATGCTCTAACTGCAATTCTAAAATGGATTTCTAATTTTGAAACATTATTTTAAATGGGCTGTAATAAAAAATCACAACGCACATTAAGGATATATTCCAGTCATATCATGAATTCTTGCCTGCCTTTAAAGGTCTGGCTACATGCAAACGAATCATACAGTGTGAACTTCCCCAAGTTTTGCATTCTTAATCAGTCGTTAGCAGTTTAGTTGGCCTGGATGATCACAGTAAGGGGCCCGTTCTTGCTATCGTCCACTTGTCTGCGCATCACGTTGACGGTTAACTCTCATTTTTACTTCATCGGTTGCCGTCGATTGATTCCTTCAACTGCCATTTTTGGAGCAATCTGCCACACAAAGTGGGCCGCGCATTTGAATCATTTTAACTCACCTAAAGGGTGAAGAGATCAGAGAGGTCTGGTTGACGCTTGATGACGGGGCTGATGAAGGCCTCCTAATGGTGGATTCTGGGTAGTGAATCTGTCTGTACTGCATAAATAGGGCTGGCTGGCAGACGTGTGTGAGTTTAGAAAACCTCTATCGGGTTACCAGTTTATTCCGAAGTCTTTCCATCCTGCGCTGCGACCATGCCTGTAACTAAACAGCCGGATTTGCGTGAATGGGAGGACGGCCTTTTTGATTGCACAAACGACGTCAAGAATTGTAAGTATTTCATGCAAATATTAACAGTTCTCTGGATTCTGTTCATCTGGGCCTCACATATTTTGCTCAGCATTTCTCAGCATTCATTTGTTCAGTTCACTGCAAAAGAACAGTGGAGATTTTTTAAATATTTTAACCGAAGTCTTCAACAAATTCTCCCAAATATCCCTAAACGAGAATTCTTGGAATTACATCTAACCAGAGCGTCGACTTTGGCAGTTTATGAAGTTCGCTATGTTCGCAACGCCGATACGTATGGCTGTTATCCTCATACGGTTGCAACTAACTAGAATAAACAACGAATCCAACCCATAAAGTCTAAATGAATTATGGCGGATTCGGCATAGGATAATGAACCGGAGTGAATGAACTGACGCCTCGATTTGGAAGTCGTTGTGATTTCATCGACGAAATAGTTAGACTCTATTCGAACTATGAAGTTCATCGTAAAGCACTTTGGTTGGAAATTGGCCAGTGTCCGCACATATCAAAATGCTGGGTTTGGATCAGGCATAGGGTTTGTGGCGAGTTAAGTTGTGGATTTGGGGTTAGCCGTAGGTCTACAATAAAGTCAAGGACTGAGTTTGCTTTTGAGGTTACGATTGGGATTACCGTTAGGTTTGAGGTATTGCTGCCCCGTGCGTCCTGTAAGCTAGGACTGTCGTGGGATTCTAGACTTTCTTTATTTTCGCGGGAGGTTTGTCATACATTTGGTGTCCGATCTCATTAAATGATGGCTGAACTCCTGACATACGTTTTCGATTAGGAAGGATTATTTGGTCGGGGTTGTAAAACTGACTATCTTGCGGCATAATTTTATAACATTTCGGACTCTGCAGGATGTCAGCTTTTGAATACACTACTTGTCAAACTCCTGTATAAACCGTGCTCGGTAAAAATGACTACTTAAGGTGCATGCATTATGGCCATTGATTTTAGATGGTCTTGCAAATTCAAATATATCTGATGGAAACAATAAACAAAGATATGTGTTCGTTTAGTCATTAGGTAGAGAATTACGTCTTCTTTATATATGATACTCAAGAAAGAAGTATAAGTTGGGTTAAAAAAGTTTCTTATTATAAGATTTCTTAAGACCTCACAATGTCCATTCCCATAGCATCGTACCTCGTCGTTTACCAAAGCTCCTCATGGAATGTACAACGTAGTCTGCATCCATTGAAAACTTTTTTGGATTCTGTACAATATCGCTTTAATGGCACAGAATAATATATGATTTGCTTTACGCAGAACGCATACACCTTGTACAATGGAATCACTAAGCGCTAATGCAACAAATGATAAGTCTCCATATTATACGGTAATTGGAAAACTTTTTAAAACCTAATTATAATCCTTCCTGGAGTATAATATATAAAGAAGACGTAATTCTCTACCTAACGACTAAACGAACACATATCTTTGTTTATTGTTTCCATCAGATATATTTGAATTTGCAAGACCATCGAAAATCAATGGCCATAATGCATGCACCTTAAGTAGTCATTTTTACCGAGCATGGTTTATACAGGAGTTTGAGAAGTAGTGTATTCAAAAGCTGACATCCTGCAGAGTCCGAAATGTTATAAGATTATGCCGCAAGATAGTCAGTTTTACAACCCCGACCAAATAATCTTTCTTAATCGAAAACGTATGTCAGGATTTCAGCCATCATTTAATGAGATCGGTCTCTCACTGTATATCAGATTGCCTTTTCAGCATCGAATATCTTCCCCATTAACGATTTCCGCATTTCGCCTCCGTCTTACTTTACTTTTCATGTCCAAATTGCTCCTACACTTGGGAACAGGGCAGTGTGACTGCTTTAAGCAGAAACTTTAACGAATTCTCCCAAGTACCTTGCGCCAGAAATCCAAGAAAATGCATCTCGCCTGGGCGTTAAGTGTAAATGTGCATGTTTCCGACGTCACTATGGTGCTTACAATTCTCCTACGGTACCAGCTGCTTTGAATAAATACCATCTCCAGTCCATAAAATCGAACTGAAATATGAATAATTTAACATAAGACAAAGAAATAAGGATCGAATCTACGAAGATGACCCCCTTTAATCTAAAAGTCCTTTTATTTCATCGTTCAAATACTCTACTTGTGGTGAAGACTTGAGGCTCCCTGAAACATCTCCAGCTATGTTTAGTCAGAAACTGATCAATGTCTGCGAATTGCATCTTCTTCTACTTCTATCCGTTTTAGGCATGCTGACTGCCTTCTGCTGTCCCTGCATGGTCTGCTATGAATATAAGCTGCAAGATGAGGGTTGTGCAGCTCCGCTGTGTGTACTGCACCCAGTCCTCGTGCTGGCTTCGCATTATCGCGGCAAACAAAATATCGAGGTATGCTTACTCCCTGTTTCTTTGGCCAATTCTTTGTCGCAGCAATCAGATGTCATTTAAATTGGTTTTCAGCAATGGCTCAGCATAATTTATATGACTCTGGCATAGGGAAGAATTCTATGATTCAAACTAACTCTCGAGTTGTGGGATTTTAACCTCGAAATAGGCCAAATCCTGGACGAATTTATCAGTTTTTTTATTAATTTACATGCGTCGATTTTTTAATGGCTGTCCTACACGTCTGCCCAGGTTTATTTATACAATTGCACAGCCATCTGTTTAGCTCCATTTATCCGATATTTTTGGTGATTATTTTTTTTGAAATAATCTCGGTTTTGTTTCCTTTGCATTATACGCAGGTGACATTTCCATGATTTAGGTAAACCATCGTTAATGCGATTTTAGTATTAAAATTGACCATCTCTTGTATGACTTTACTAGTTACGTTAAGAATAAATGTGTCCACGATGCAGAGCGATAGTTAACTGGATGGCTTATTGCCTTAATCAATTCCTGCACGTCAGTCCTGCACATCGACACGGGAACGACCCACTATCAAATATGCTGCCACGCAAGCTAAAAAGAAAATAAATAAAATGTGACATTACGTGGATATTTCGGCGGACAATGTTAAGCAAAATGGGGATCAGAAAGAGAGCAATAACAGAAAATGTGACGGCTCTTGTATATAAGAGTCCAAAGTTGATTGAACCTCTGTCCACAGTCAATGGTAATAAGCAAATACCCGACTATGCGACAAACAGATTCCGTCAGCACTGACTGTCCGACTGCTCTAATCAGCTGCCTGTTTAAGTGCATAAAATTTATGTCGGCAAATGCTTTCTTAAAATAACCGAAAAGCGATTTTCATGATCTGTTACGTCCCTGTGATGGCATCTCTTTCAAGATATCAGCCAGGTTATACCTGGATTCTCACTTCGCGTCAATTTCTATTACCATAAGAGAGTGAATTACGGGCACCGTGGACCAAGTATCAGTCCGTGGATCAAGACGCTATAAAACACTGACGCTCTCAATGGCAGCCGGGTTTCATGCTCAAACTTGTATGCATCTAAATTATGTCTTGACGAAAAAGGAATAAAATTGGCGGTAGGCATTTTATAGGGTTATTGATCTCCCTGCTTATTCCAAGGGCACGGCTTATGCATATCCCTTGCTCGATTGTGTGGGTTTCCTGTGGAAAGTGTGTTTTCTACTAAACTAAATACCCTCAGCAGAGTCTTGAAAACTGTCAGTATACTCGTGACCACGAAAGTCAGGATATTGCTCTATCCTACGAAGATGTATGTGAATATCTACGAAATTCGACATAAAGTATCCAGTCGCAGATGAACGTCCACGTCACTGGTGTCTCTGGCGTTCATCTGAACATGTTCCGTTACTGATGACAAGAGGTGATTGACAGCAGCCTACCTGTTGCTGGCCGGTAGCCAGCACTGTGATGATCGGCGTCCTATTTAAACGCCTCTCTGCACCACCGGGCTCATTAGACTTCTCTGCGAGCGCTTCCAGTCTGCTCGCTGACAGTCTAAACAAATTGCAAAGAAGACACTTGCTCCTTCAAATCTCTTTGAGCCAATCACATTCTCCTTCTCTCTCGGACATGATGTAACACAGCCAATACACGTCTTGGCTTGCTAATCGAAACATACCCACAACCCAAGCCGCCACCTTCTGCAAGTCATGTGAAGTATCTGCCTACTCTCAGAGAAAATCCTGTTAAAGTGCATATTTGCAGGGAGAAATTTTCGTCAACATAATATAAGAGCCTACGAGAGAGCACGCCACAGCTCTTTCCTCACGCCCGGCCTCAGTGCAACCGTGTCCCAATATAGCCTTTGCGACTCTTTTCCGGGGCCTTTAGCGTGAGCCAAGCTGACGACCCCGTTCACTTAAAGCCTGTTACCATTGACGGCGCCGTTTGGTACTCATGTCTGTTCCGTTCATTTATCTGATATTTTCGGTGATTTGTTTTTGTTTCTCTGAAATAATCACTGGATTTGTTTTCTTTGCCCGACACACACACAGGGAAGTCTCATAAAGGACTGCTGTGTCAGCACCTTCTGCATGCACTGCAAGCTCTGTCAGATACACCGAGATTTTGAGGCCAACTAATGCGGACGGACAAAGACGGCTGGCATCGCCTCTTCCTCTATCTTTACAGTTTATATATCTGGTCTATCAGATGTCCAGTTCGTGTCAGTACACATGTTCGCATTAAAATTTCGACCTTGTGCCCAGGAATTTTGGCCTTGTTTCTGTCTCCTCCAAAAACGCACTCGTGACAATGGGTTGTTTTCGGTTTCTCAAACAATAATCAACCTGAGAAGGAAACTTTATCTAGTTTCCGATAGAGCCAAATGTTTTTGCTTGCTGATTGATAATCAGTACACTATTGGGTCCCACATAATTGCTAACACAACGATTTCCAGTGTGCTAAGACTCGAACTTTAGATTTTAGTGCTGACGGTCGGAGAAGTTTGATGCACATATAGTTGACGTTGCTTGACTGCATGTCTTGAGCCTTGAGCTAGAATGAAGCAGACGAACGACAAAATAAACTACAAACAAATGAACACTTGTATATGGGGGAGGGCGGTGGAAATATAATTTTTGTGAAGGCTGGAGACAATGAGTCTGACTAGAGCTTGCTGCGAGGTCTCAGTTAAATCGCCAGTTGACAAAAGTCTAAGTCACGATCTTGTAGTGAATAGCATCCATTGAGATCCTACCCCGTTCTTTATACCCCTTTCCCGCATCAGTCAGCTATCCGAGGCTTTTTAGCATAAAACACCACACAGATTTACTTTGAAATCAATAAAACGTAAGCCAATCCATAATAGCCACCTCATTATCATCCTGTTACGACAAATTTGCATGGGTCAAAAAACTATCTTCGAGTGGAAGAAAGTTAGATACGCATTATTCGCCTGACAAAAGCAAATCTCCATCACTTTCTGATGATAGGATGGGACAGGAATTAGAAAAGTCAGGCAAATAAAACGCTCGATCCAGCAATCCTGTCTCCATTTTCAAGACTAGTTTCTGGGATTCATCTCATCAGATTAGATTAGGCCCGTATCCTTAAATTTACCGATTATATAGCGTCTAATCTTCAGGAATAGTGGATAGAAGACAAACAATTTCTGAATTTCCTTAGTATAGCCTTGGGTTTGCAAGTTAGTCAGAAGCCGATTTGACGAACGTGCCTCAAACATGCCAACTTTGACGCGCCGAATTGCAGTATAAAATAGCGAAATACAAAATGGTATGCTATGGAGGACTCCTCCACAGCGCCTGCTTTAAAAGCCCTAAAACATGGTATGCTACCGACAAATATTCATGCACAATATGCGTTTTTAGATTGGAGGCAAAAGATATTTTGGGTAGTTTGAACATAAAATTCACACCTCCACCAGACACTTGGACTGTGTGTGTATATGCAGGCCTCATCCAACGACTGTGAAGAAAAAGCAGATGAATCACCAGACATAATGAAATATTGCCTAAAATATCACAATTCTGTCGGTTTTCTTTCGACATTTCAGATTATCAGGAACGATACCGCACATAATCATATAAACTGAGATGCACAAGTGAACATTTAAAGTTACTAAGGGGAATATTTGAGGTTAAGGGTTTTCAAGTTAGCCACTTTTACAAGCACGCCTCAAACATGCGAAAATGATGCGCTGAATAGCAGTATAGTCTATCATAACGCTAAAAATGGCTTGTTGAAGAGGTTTTCGCTTTCCCTTCGATAAATACTTCCATGCTTACCCTATAACCTCCTCACTATATATGTCAATATAATTGTTAAAAAGAAATAAGCCTCAAAAGATAAAAGTCCATCTTTTAAAGTATTGGCAGTATGCCGAACGCAGTGTTGAATATGGGAGTGTCAGGCAATCAGTGCAGATTGACGGGGCGCAAGTAGAAATTTCTCTGAATCTACATACTATCCCATGGGAGAAAAAAGGAGACCAGCAGTGGTGTCTTGAATCAGCCATGCTTAGATGTTGTGAACTTCGGTTTGTTTCAGTAATTCTGCGATTAGAATCTCATCATGGGAAATCGGCTCAGGATTCTCTGATATCTGATGCTTCTGTCCACGTGATGTTGCTTGAAAAAGAGCCTTTTTGAGGCCTACTGGCAATCTCTTGTCTAAACACACAGTTTTTCCGTGATTTAGGCATTAATCGCAAATTAACGTAGAAACAACAACCATCAAATGTCCATTTCATATTTGAGTCTACGGTGAGATAATATTGTGTGGCGCATTATCTGCTGATGTGCAAATTTGGAGAGAGAAAGACAAATAAATTTGAATAAAATGCAAGTTTAGTGGAAAATAAATTTTATTCAGTCGGAATTGTATAACATTAGTCTAAAGTGAGCAAAGATAGCAAAAAATCTCCCCAACATTAATTCCAGACCTGAGATAGTGCGTTAAATCATCATCATTGTTTCCTATAAAAATATTTTTACAATTTCCTCCAAGAAGTCTCAGGATTCCTCTAATAAAAAATTTATTTTAAAGAGGACACAATTTCAACTCCTGTATTGCCTAACATGTGAAAAACAAAAATCGATATTTAACTGGGTGACAGTAAGATCCGCAAGCAGATGACGTTCAGATTATTATTTACTTCTGACTGATCAATCCGCCCTGAGTGCCTGTAATACACACATTCATATGTATACTAGCAGTATTTAAAAGACAGTGCCTCATTTTCCGAGGAAAGAGAATGACTCATCGGCAGGAAAGGGAGAGGACCTATCATGAAAACAGTTGTCGGAGTCGACGAGGACACGTCTCCAGGATGAGTATTTACGGACACCGCTAGGACATATTGACAAACTGTGAATCTACGCTTTGCAAAATATATGTTAGATAAGTAATCAACATTCTGGCCAACCCAAAAGACACTCGATATATTAAGCAAGCATTCCTTCCCTCCCGATATGCTAATCAATATTATTTTTCCCCAAAAGTGTTACCGGACATTTTTAACGATGCTACTGGCAATGCCTTTTTGTCTTCATAAATGAAGATGTGCAGGAGAAGAAATCAGGACAGCATGAAACGAAGACCTATCTTCAAAATCAATTTCACAGCTTATTTTATCGAATACGTTGCATGCATAACCGCACAGACCGCAAATCAAGTATTATCTCCAAAGTATAAGAGGTCGTGTGAACGCAGGAATCTAAAAGCGTCGTCTCGGACTGCCAATAGGCTGCAAACAAACAATCATTCGGGAGACTCGACGAACAGATGTTGTAATCCAGTTGCGTAGTCTAGCTGAGTTACAGATAGACTTTACCGCGATCAGGGCATGGATGGAGCTCGTGTTAGGGCTGTTGAGTTCTGTCGGTCAGCGGATGACTGACTGGTTTGGACAGTGAACTGGTGCATGGGAAATGGGAGAGGGAGACTGATATCGACGCTGGGAATCGAATTTGCGCTCATACTTCAACGGCTTCCTTATTTAATAAAAGTGTGACACATTATAAATAAGATCCGTTCTCTTTAAGCACAAATTGGCGTTCGTATGAATGCTTCTTCTGATTTTCTTCACTTTTCTTAGTCACTGACCGATCTGCTTCTACTCAAGCCTGGGCCCAAGTGTTCTCTTGCCGTATCTATAAGTGGAATTATAAGACATCATCTGTCCATCATGTGAATGCATTTCAAACATTTGAGAATAAGAAGCACTATAGCAGGCTCTCTTAAAACCGTCTGGAATTATCTACGTATTTCACTATCACAGTCGACGGGAAGAAATCGACATCTTATTTCCTCCTGTTTTGATCACGTTTGGCTAAAATCAAATCAGCATACATATCCGAGAGAGCAATATGCACTTTGTATTGTGTTTCCATTTTATTTCACCCGTAGTTTAGAAGGATCTGAGGTTGTACTTGTGTTGCACGTGCTGTAGAAACTAATACATCGGTGGGGATATCATATCTAAAATAAATTACCTCGAAGTAAAGCATGCATGAATTGAAGCTTAATGGGCACTATCAATGAACTTCGAAACCTACTTAATTAACCTTTTCGAAAACGTATTTCATGAGTCAGACCACCTGCAGTAAATAAACCCTTCCTCATCTTTAGTGACTCTTTAACGGAGACATGGTTCCCACTCCTGCTTAAAACGTACAACTATCAGTCTGAGGAAAGCCGTGATTTGTTGTTTGTCGAAAGTTGGCGCTGGACTGGAAGTCCTTGTCTACTGACCTGTCCTATCTATTGAGGATGTTGCTTAGCGGTTGACATTGACGGTTTTCATTTTCTTGCTAATTCTTCCATGTTGTTAGACCAGTCTGCCGGAGCGCCCTCCGCTAAAATGCTCATTATCCGGCTCCACTGGCCTTTCCAGACCATGCAAATCGGAGAGGTCGAAATCACCTGATCGGAGATCTGCCAACTAACACTGACACCAGCGGACATCGAAAGCACTTGAAGAGTCAACATTTATTTTGGTGACTGTTGATGCGTTCGATTCATTTCAAATTCACACAGCATACGATGGGGAACAAGACTGACCTCGGGATTTCTGTCCTCCATTTTATTAGAAGAAATTCAAAAATTAAAAGTTTATATTAATAGCTCAAGAAGATATCTGACAAATTTTCGATACAACAGTTCAAATGAGCCAGATATAAACGAATAATAAATTTCATTCAAATCAATACCACACTGAAGGGTATTATTTTCCGTCAGGAATATTTGCTGAGTCAGAGATTTTTCCATACCCTTTGACACGAATTCACGATATCCGGCTAATCGTAACGGAGGAACGAAAAGCGCACGCCTGCCACCGAAAAATTCTTGAAACCTCGTGATCATTACGCGAATATCTCAGCAAGGTGGATAGATTTTTAAAAAATACTTTTTGCAACTTTGAGAATGAGCCCCCTTTTCTTTATCCCAAAGGATTTTATTATACTGCATTATTTCTAGAGGAGTCTTAAGAACTCCCACTTCCCATCTAAATTATTTAACAGGAAAGGAGTAGCTAACGCCTAGAGACATTCCGATGAGATGAACTCATCGCAGCTGAGTATTGCAGTGGAAAAAAGTCGGCGAAAGCCGAGTTTACGCCCTCAGCTAGTGCCTGGGCTCTTAGTATGGTGAATCGTGCCGAGTCACATCGGCCTGTGTGAAAAGGCTTGATGGTTCTTAAAGTAGTAACTTAGACGTCAAGGTTAATTTCCACTAATAATAGGCGTTGAAGGTCAAGGAAATTGACCGCTTAGTTTCAAACAAGCAGCGTTTTACTTTGTTTGATTTCCTTTTAGATCGGATACCTCCGTCGAGGTTTCAGCTCGCTAAACTTGCATAATAAAATTCCAGTCTCAGTTACCTCTGAGATAAAATTGAAAGTACACTTAAAAGTAATTAAAAGACTCATTTTTCCTTTTATTCACTTGTTTCACTTGATTCTATGTGGAAAAAAATTTTGGTAAAGATATATCTATATTTTATATTTCTCGTGTCATTAAACACAAGAAGATCTCCATAATTCACGTTGACCCAACTGTGAAAAACTGTCGCCGCAGTGGAATTTGAACCCATGCAATTAGAGGAAGTCTTTATTACAGCAAACGCTCTAACCACCTGAGTTACGATGCCCCGCCGTACGACGCGAGTTTAACCATATTTGGGTCAAGTTTACCCGTCCAACATATTGCGACGTCTGGGTTCCACCAAATCTGATACAGTAAGTTGACTGCCCAAGCAGGATTTCCTAAGTAATTCACCTAGAATCCACCAGATGATTACCAGGCCTACGTAATTCATAGATATTTTGGTAGATTTTGAATAATTCATTTGAACCAACTGTGAACATCTCGGCGGCTCGATGCGATTCGAACCCAGGTAGTACGCGGAAGGCTTTAGTATAGCCAGCGCTCTAACCACTTGAGTTAAGCGGCCCCGCCGGACGACGTGAGTTTAATCACATTTGGGTCAAGTATACCCGCCCAACCTACTGCGACGCCTGGGATCCACCAAATCTGATACAGTAAGTTGACTGCCAAAGCAGGATTTCCTATGTAATTCACCTAGAATCCACCAGATTCCCAGACTCACGTAATTCATAGATATTTTGGCAGATTTTGAATAATTCATATTGACCCAACTGTGAACATCTCGCCGGCTCGATGCGATTCGAACCCAGGTAGTACGGGGAAGGCTTTAGTATAGCCAGCGCTCTAACCACTTGGGTTACGCGGCCCCATCGGACGACGCGAGTTTAATCATATTTGCGTCAAGCTAAGGCGATATTTAGTGTAGGAAATGGTATTTGCGGTCAGGGCATGGATGGCGCTCGTGTTAGGTCTGTTGAGATCTGTTGTTAGCAAATCGCTGACTGGTTTGGACGGTGAACTGGTGCATGGGAGATGGGAGAGACGGACTGAGATCGACGCTGGGAATCGAATTTCCGCTCATAATTCAACGGCTTCCTTATTTATTTAAAGTGTGGCGCATTATCACAAAGACCTTTTTTCGTTACGTACATAGTGGTGTGCGTATGATTGCGTCTGCTGATTTCCTTCAGTTTTCTTAGTCACTGACCGATCTGCTACTATGCAAGCCTGGGCAAAATTTTCTTGTAACTACGCAGGCGAGACAATAAGCATGCTTACATCGCGCATGCACGAATATAAAGTGACTTCGTACTCACCATAATATTCCTCCACGCCGGAAAAAAAAAGGCCGAGAATATATTGAAACCTGGACCCTGGATAAGATCTCAGTCAATCGATTTGACGATCCGACGCCGGCGTACAGAAATCTTCTTTTAACCTGTAAGCAGTAAATCGTCGACAGATTGGCTTTCATGTCATTGGAGATATCAAAAATCAAGACATTTCGGGCAAATAAATGATATCCCTGGATTTAGAATCACTTTTCACTAAAATACCATTGGATGAAGCAATAGACATCCTTTGCACCCATGCATCTGAAATTCGTCTGTCACCTGAAACAATACGAGACCCATTAAACTTGTGCACGATTAATGTCCATTTTCTTTTTAACAGCCAATTATATAGACAAATAGACGGAGAGGTAATGGGAAGTCCTCAAGGCGTTAACTTTGTTGACAGTTTTTTGGTCATCTAGAAGAAAAAGCGTCCGCGAAATTGAATATGCTGCTACCCTACAAATGATACGTGGATGATGTTTTCGCTATTGTTGAAGACAATAAGGAGGCTGAAGAATTGCCTTCTATCATGAATAAGCTATATCCAAGGATCAAATTTACAATCGAGAAGGAATGAGACTTTCAACTATTCTTTCTGGGCGTTCTTATGTTTAGACAGAAAGATGGTTCTATAGTGCGTTCCGTTTTCCATAAGAATACTTGGAAGGGACATTACTTGCAAATTTTGAGTTTTGTTATCATACAATGGAAACGTAACTTGTTGTGCGCTCTTTTCCAAAGGGCTAGGAACATTTGCTCCAATGACACACTGGATGTAGAACTTGCACACCTCTATAAAACTAGCCTAAACAAGGACATCCTGTACGTTTCATCCACAAGCACAGCAAGTCTACACAGCCAAAACTAACAGAACATTTAGTTCCAAAAAAGCCTGTCTTTATATCTTTGCCCTTTAAGGGCGACAATATTTTAAACACTATCAAACAACGGCTGAGTTCCACCATTTCAAGGACATACAATGCAGCCGAACTCGTATTATGCAGTCCTACTAAGCCTCTTCCGATTCCACAGGCAAATAATGCCTTGCCAATGCTCGTTACTTCAAATTGTGTTTATGAATTCACATGCATTTGCGGATGCAAGTACATTGAGCGAAAGCAAAGGCAGTTGACAGCCAGATCTATTGAGCACCTGCCCAGCTGGATCCTAATGTAAGAAAATAGAATCCCTCGTTCCTCCATTACGAAACATCTGCTTGATAGTGGTTACACCGTCGACCCCAAAACTTCCTTCCGAGTACATTTTCGGGCACGAACAACTGGAACATTGCGCTACCTAGAGACGGCCTATATACGGCAGGTGAAAGCAGATCTTAGTAAACGGTTGGAACACATGGTTAGCCCAATATTGTCATGGTAGCCTCTAGCTCCATGATTTTTCCTTCTCCTCTCCCATTTTTTGCTCATTGACTCCCCCCCCCCCCATCTTCTTTCAATATTCTTTCCATGCGGTGTTTGATTTGCTAACTTTATGGATTAGCCAGCTTTACCCAAAACCATGACCTTGTTGTTTCTGCATTGATTTTCTGCACGAATTCAAATCTGTTGTATTCTTCTCACTCGTTATCTCTCTTATGAGGCGACAGGACGGCTGACGAGCAGTCGCGAAGTTTTTTGGTACCAATAAATCCTGCCGTTCTTGTCTAGTTCAGTTTCGTACCGGGGACAAAGTGCTTCAAACTTCCACCTTGGGTCTGTGATTGGCTAACACGCCTTATATCTGTTGCTTGTTCACTTGCTGCTACTATCTCTGACGATGGACTCCTTCACGAGTTCAAAAGCTCAGAACAATAAACAAAGTGCTCCAGAACTGGACTACCCGTCATCTTCAGTAAAATATGACTGTCTTCTGATTTCATGTCTTAAATTACGGGGGCCGATTTTAGATCTAAAGTCATAACATAATCTTAAGAGACGGTCTAACTGATTTAGAATACGAAAGCTAAAATGGAGCAGACGTAGACCCCTTGCAAATTGCACCCAAATCAAAAACACATGAAACGGTGCCGTTATCTGATAGACACTGAATATTCGTACCTTCTCTAACGTAAGTGCGAGAGATTAGGTTTGTTAAAATGGGAAATTCTGCAACAGAACCTAATACTACCAAAGGACTCTCGGAAGCTTATGAATACTGTGGAGTCTGTACGCTGCACTGGTTTGGATTTCGACTCAGACTTCCGTGTTGACTGTCACAGTGGGCGCTTAGCGCTTCCGAAAGACTTAATAAAGGATTTAATTACATCTAGGGGATCGCGTTTCAAGGAAGTTCATAAGTTCATATTTTTCATCTAAGTTTTTTTACCAGGAAGACCATGAGTAACGCTTTGAGAGCGGCTGCTGAGCTGAACTGTTTGCACCTGCATCGTGCAGCAGCAGCAGCAGCAGCAGAATCTCGGCTGTATGCATACGTGTACTACCCACCGCTGCTGAAATCGTATAAATGTCAGGCGGATATATCACCGAGTTAGCTAGATTTCTGTTTCAATATTTGCATCAACCTCCGGAATGAGTCCCTACCGATTTTCCCCAAGGGACGTACTCTGGTATACCAGATTAATTTTGGAGAAGGCTTAAATGCACATGTTTCAAATCTGAAGTATTTACCGGGTAGCCAGTCATAAACGCTTAGAAACACTGTGATTAGCTGAAGACCTCGCAGTTGCGGCGTCCAGTGCCAAAACCTTGGTAAATCACCTAGCCTACGTTTTGAGCTAGTGCCTGTGCTCTCTGTACTGTAAATAATGCAAACTCACAAACTGTTGTTTGGAAAGAATCCATTGTACAGAAAGTTAGAAAGAGATTGAAACGGCAATCCAAGTTTACATGTAAACGTCTATTACCACCGGGTTTTGATATTCACGGAAAAGTGCCCAATGAGTTTCACCTCATGCAGGCTTTGCTTCAAGGTAATTTATTTTAGATATGATACCCCAACTGTTGTTTTAGTTTCTACAACGTGTGCAACAAAATTGCAACCTCAGATCCTTCTGAAATACAAATGAAAGAAATTGGCAACACAATACACTTGGATATGTATGCTGATTTGATTTTACCGGAATGAGATCAAAACAGGATGAAATAAGGAGTCGATTTCTAACTGTCGAATCATTATAAAATGGATAGTGAAATCCGTAGAGAATCCAAGACGGTTTTCTGAGAGCTTGCTTTAGTGTTTTTTTGTTTTCAATTGCTTGAAATGCATTCGAAAGATGGACAGAGGATTACTTATCATTCCGCTTATGGATACGGCAAGAGAACAATTGGGCCCAGGCTTGCATAGTAGCAGATCGGTCAGTGACTAAGAAAATTGAAGAAAATCTGCAGACGCAATCATACGCACATCACCTTGTGCGAAACGAGAACAGGTCTGATTTATAATGTGCGACACTTTTACTAAATAAGGAAGCCGCTGAATTGTGAGCGGAAATTCTAGCCCCAGCGTCGATCTCAGTCTCCCTCTGCCATCTCCCATGCACCAGTTCACTGTCCAAACCAGTCAGTCATCCGCTGACCGACAGAACTCAACAGCCCTAACACGAGCGCCACCCATGCCCTAACCGCTTGCGGATCTATTTGTCACCCACTTGAAATACGATATTTGACTGGTACATGTTAGGCAATACAGGAATTGAAAAGGTGTCCTCTTTAAAGTAAATTTATTATTAGAAGGATCCTGAGAGTTCATGGATGAAATTTTGGAAATAAATTGTTTAGGAAATGTTGCAGAAATCAAAGCAATGATGATAATTTAGCGCATTCTCTCAAATCTGTTCACTGTCCAAACTGGTCAGCCATCTGCTGACCGACAGATATCAACAGCCCTAACACGAGCGCCACCCATGCCCTGACCGCATTTCCCATGACCTACAATAAATATCGCCTTAGCTTGACCCAAATGTGATTAAACTCGCGTCGTCCGATGGGGGGGCGTAACTCAAGTGGTTAGAGCGCTGGCTATACTAAAGCCTTCCCCGTACTACCTGGGTTCGAATCGCATCGAGCCGGCGAGATGTTCACAGTTGGGTCAATATGAATTATTCAAAATCTGCCAAAATATCTATGAATTACGTAGGCCTGGTAGTCATCTGGTGGATCCTAGGTGAATTACTTAAAAAATCCTGCTTGGGTAGTCAACTTACTGTATCAGATTTGGTGGATCCCAGGCGTCGCAGTAGGTTGGGCGGGTAAACGTGACCCAAATGTGATAAAACTCGCGTCGTCCGGCGGGGCCTCGTAGCTCAGGTGGTTAGAGCGTTGGCTGTACTAAAGCCTTCCCCCTTACTGCGTGGGTTCGAATCCCACCGAGGCGCCGAGTTTTTCACAGTTGGGTCAATATGAATTATGAAGATCCTCTTGTCTTTACTCACACGAGGAATATAAACTGCACCTATATCTTTGCCACAATTTGATTCCGCATAAACTCAATTGAAACAAGGGAATACACGGAAAAATGAGTCTTTTAATTAATTTTAAGTGTACTTTCAATTTGATCTCAGAGGTAACTGAGACTGGAATTTTATTATGCAAGTTTAGCGAGCTGACACCTCGACGGAGGTATCCGATCTAAAAGGAAATCAAACAAAGCAAAACGCTGCTTGTTTGAATCTAAGCGGTCGATATACTTGACCTTCAACGCCTATTATTAGTGGAAATGAACATTGACGTCTAAGTTACTACTTTAAGAACCATCAAGCCTTTTCACACAGGCCGATGTGACTCGACACGATTCACCATACTAAGAGCCCAGGCACTAGCTGAGGGCGTAAACTCGGCTTTCGCCGATTTTTTCCCACTGCAATACTCAGCTGCGAGGAGTTCATCTCATCGGAGTGTATCTAGGCGTTAGTCACTACTTTCCTGTTAAATAATTTAGATTTGAATTGGGAGTTCTTAAGACTCCTCTAGAAATGATGCAGTATATTAAAATCCTTTGGAGTAAAGAAGGAGGGGCTCATTCTCAAAGTTTACAAAAATACTTTTTTAAAAATCTATCAACCTTGGTGAGATATTCGCGTAATGATCACGAGGTTTCAAGAGTCAGTCGGCGGCAGGCATACGCTATGTATTCCTCCGTTATGATTAGCCTAATCTCTCGAATTTTTGTCAAAGGATATGCAAACCCTCGGACTCTGCAGTTAGGTCTGACAGAAAATATAATCCTTCTGTGTGGTATTAGTGTAAAGGAAATTTTGGTAACGTTTACATCACTCCCATTTGAATTGTTGTATTGCAAATTTGTCAGATATCTTCTTTAGATATAAAATATTAATTTTGACTTTTTGAATTTCTTCTGATATAACGGAGGATCTGAACTCCAAGGCCAGTCATGTTTCGCGCCATATGCTCTGTGAATTTGAAAGCAATCGAAAGCAGCAACAGCTACCAAACAAATGTTGTTGATTATCCAAGTGTTTTCGATGTCCGCTAGTATCAGTGTTAGTTGGCAGAACTCCGATCGGGCGATCCTGAACTCTCCGATTCTCATGGTCTGGAAAGACCAGTGCATCTGAATTATGAGCATTTTAGCAGCAAACGCTCCGGCGGACCCGTCTACCAACATCCAAGACTTAGAAGGCAAATGAAAACCGTCAATGTCAACCGGTAAGCAACATTCTCAATAGATAGGACAGGTCAGTAGACAATGACTTCGCCTTCCACGCCAACTTTTGATAAAAAACAAATCCCGGCTTTTCGCAGCCTGAAAGTTGTGCTATGCAAACAGGAGCGAGAATCATCTCACCATGAAAGTGTCCCTAGAGATGATTAAGGGTTTGTTTAGGTCAACAGTTGACGCAAACACTAATGACATTCCACAATTCAGATATCATTTCCATAGCCGAAATCAGACATGCGTACAAACTAGTTAAAACAAAAAAACTAGGTGGTATTTTACATTGTTGGTATTCATAACTGAAGCGAGAGTAAGGAAATGTTTTAACAAATAACGGTATACAGGTGTCATTAATGATTTTTTTAAGATATGGCACCAAAATATCCCGAACATACTTGTTAAGACACTGTCGCCACTCAAAAACATGATAATGCACTGAAAACAAATATGAATAAACTAAAATAGAAAGCCAGGTTGATTGGTAAAATATCGCAAAAGATGGGTTTAACAATGTGAAAGTAAATACTACATAACGTAAATTACCAGTACAAAAATAAAGCTAGGCGGTATTTCACATTGTTAATGGAAACGAACACCAGTGAAGAGTAATATTTTCAGCTAAAAATGTTTTATCAACATTACCGAGATAATCGCAAATGAAAGCAAAATTTCGAGTTTCAGGTGTATGGATAAGTGAAGAAAAGGAGTCGAGCACTAGAACATTTTGCTTATTGTCCTTACCTTTCAGACTCGTTCAGCCCCACTTACGGCTTGGCACAGTGGATGATTTCAAAACTGAAGTTCCTCCAAGGCAATTCGATTACCTAAGTTCGATCAGCTTCTCAGTTCCTCATAGACCTCCGAGGTCGGAGGATTCAACTGGACGAAATCATGGTCTCCTTTGATGTGACGTCGCTATTCGCATTTATCCCACCAAACTTGGCCGCGAAGTCATGTGTAAGTCTTGGGGTGACGTACGACGAGACTCGGAATGCATTCAAAATTTAACACTTCTTGAGGTTGTTTGAATTCTGCTAACAAATTTTCATCACTTTTGCAGAGAGACCTATAAAGAAATCAAAGGAACCACAATGGGCTCACCGGTCTCCCGTTTTGTGGCAGAACTGGCCGTTACGGGGACGAAACGTTTGTCACCGTAAAGAAGGAGATGCTGCAACATTTCCACAGCCTGCTCGACGCAGTCTTCCCTGATACATAATTCACGAGGGAAGAAGAACAGGAACGGCAGTTGCCCTCTCTGGACGTGCCTGTCAGACGAAACCCTAACGATGAACTTGAAATGACGGTATATATGAAGCTACCGAACACCACACAGCATCTCAGTTTTCACAGTAACCATCCTGTGGCTTACAAACTAAGCTGTGTGAAGACGCTCTTCGAACGGATCCAAACTCATTGCAGCAAACCTGAACACAGAGCACGTAAGGCCCGTTATCTTCGCGACCAGTTTTCGCAAAATGGCACTCCGAGGGCATTTATGAGTCGCTACCTACGCGGTCGCCCCCAGAGGACACAAACATCAATGCCACCGACGATATGGCATTCTCTGCCATACATCAAGGGCGTTTCAGAAGCGACCGAGCGCATTACTGCGGAGGCAGGTATTGGAATTGCACACCGCCTCAAGGCCATCATGCCCAATAAGGTCATGAAAATTAAAGACAAATTAAAGCCTGAATAGCGATCTGGAGTAGCCTATTGCACCCTGTGTCAAAACTGCCCTTGCAACTGCACAGGTCAGACTGGGTGCATGCTCGTATCGCGCATATAGGTGCACTAACTAATGAAATGTCAACCAAAATTCCGAAATACGCTTTCGTTTTGAAAAACTACTTAAATAGGGTTGTGAAATTAATCATCTTGCAGCATTACTCTATAATAATTCAGTTACCTCAGGATGCCGGCTTTCCAAAGAACTTCTATTCGGCTGCACGCAGAAACTATACTCTGTAAAAAATGACTGCTTAATTAGCATGCATTTTCCTCATTGATTTTCGGTTCCCATAAAA
>CACRXP010000012.1:762058-780305 GCA_902702965.1 Spirometra erinaceieuropaei
TGGTGCTGGTGGTGCTGGTGGTGCTGGTGCTGGTGGTGGTGGTGGTGGTGGTAGTAGATCGCTGAACTTCAAACCAACTTAACACGCAGGGGGTTAAGGTTAGAGATAAGATCAAGACTAGGGTTAGTTTCCGATTAAGGACACGACAATGCCTTCCCTTTCTGGAAGTTAGCGCACTTCCATTCGTATTACGCGGAGCATTCCTATTCGCATGTCCTGTGGGATGTTCTACAAGCAGTACAGACTGTCGAAATTTCTAGCTGTGAATCAAAGGTTTTCCTATAGTACCTTGTTGAAGTGTCTTCGACAGAAAATTGTTTGGTAAGCAGTCTTTCGCAGCAGAACGATTAACTGACCTCCCAACCAGGTGCTACGACTGGGTTTTTTTTTGCTCGAACTAATCGTTCCCTGTATTTCGTCGTGCACATTTGTCTGGTAGAATGCAAACGCCTCGGGTGCGGTTGACGAACTGCTCTACGCAATGTTATCGCACATGTTGGTATCCAGTCGACGTCCAGTTGATCCCACTATGCTATTTGATGGAGATGGTGTCAAACGGAAGCGTCTCAGGGAAAAGCCTTGCTTTTCGTCAAAGTTCAGTGCAAGCAGTACCATTATTGCAGCCCGATCTGCCTCCGAGAAGAACCTCTTAAAACAGATGGGAAGCATCCACTAACTGGGCAGTCTTTCTGTGTCATTTAAATACAAACGGACAATCAAGATGCCAGCCTTACCACTTTTTTCCTGGTGAGAAGTGGTCCTCTTCCTCAGTTTGCAACCCCACCATCGCATTTTTTTGCATGGAGTCATCTTTCGAGTCATCTTTCAAATGTATCATGCTCATTTACGCGTGCTTGGTTGGATGTAACATTTCCTCTTGACTGGATTCGACAAAACGTAATTCGAGGCAACTCGAATCATGTGGCGCCGAAGTTGTTTCATTATTAGCCCACGCGTTAATTTGGTGGTGAAGGTATGATTGAATTGCACGGTGTGGCTTCCAGCATGGGGCGCGTTCAACAAAGCATGCGTCATCACGAAATGTTTCGCGGTGGAAATTGCTTCTCCGATTAAAATACCCACAAACAGTCGTAATTATGCTGAAGCCTTTATGAAAATTTCCTGTTTTGGGTTCCTTTATAGAACGTTATGCCCTTTTGAAGATCATTACTTGGATATATTCTGGTCTTCTCTCATTCCGGTCGCATTCCGTCCTATAATCAGGACAAGTTGACGGATGGTAATCTCAAGTGACTTTTAGTCTTCCAGATCTAATCCGGCAGGATTTATGCCAGCGGTCCAAAACAATGACTAACTGAGTCCGCGTTTAAATCTCGAGTCCGTTCGTATTGGTGTTAGGATACGATTGCCAGCCGAAAACTGGGCATTCAATTCACTGGTATCATGGTTAATACCACTCACCGATTGTTTATTGGGCGTCGCTTCTAACCGCCTATCGAGTCCCTTGACAGAGCTGCAGTGAATAGTATTCAGTTTGTCTTTAAATAAGAAGAAGCCAATAAACTTTCCTTATAAGTGACCAACTAATTGCGAGAGATCTTTGAGCAATGGTCCCAGTACTTAGGTCTTCCGGAACATTCGCAAATGTGTTCGAGTTCATTTTCTGTTTTTTAATGCTTTTATTACGGCATACGGGCCATTAATACGCCCAAAAAGTAAAAACTTCGAAGGCCGACCGAAACGCCTCCGAAGCACGATTTATAGAAGAATAAACATTCCTTTTTCAAAAAAAACCCTCAGGGATCCATGGGTTTCTCCAAATCGACACCTGGAAAAGAACCTTTCTAGCAATCAAGTTGAGAATCATTGTCGACAGTTATTTTTAATTAAAGCTGTTTCCAGGGTGTCTAATCCCAAGGGAGAGTAACACGGGCTTCTTGAATTATTCCTCATCGAGAAAATTATCTGTCTAGAATGACGTGGCCGCAAGATCACTTGCCTGACGGTTTCCCGACTTCCTCTGCGTCACCGTACTTTAAGTAAGCTTCATAGTCTGATCCCTTGCTCAATACCTTTTGACCATTCGTCTATCGTTCCTGGGTAGGTGTGCTTCCAGCCCTCAAGGAGCCAGTTTTAAAAAGAGCGCCGGGAGGATCGTTCGCCGATCTGATGACAGTGTGAAACATGCTCGTTCCGTTGTGCTATGGAGCTATGTGACTGCTTTCGAGGGTCCATGCCAAAACGACGCAAACAGACTCCGTCTCCTGGTTGGCGAATGCCCCAACCCACTGTAGTGAATATTCACGATAACCGCCGAAAAACAGCCGTTCCCTTGATTGATGGTGGAGTGTGGGACTTAAAGCTTATTGATCGAAGAGCCCGAGCTCGAACCTCGGATTAGCAAAATCTGGGTTAGGTGACGTGGCTGGCTGAGGATGTCTAAGTAGCCAGATATGGCCATCTTAGTCGACCTCATTTGTTCGAATTTAGCTTATCATTGCGCTGCCAAATGTAATGTTGTGTGCCTTAACGGCCTTGCTTCGAAAACTGCGCTTGCCACAATACCGGGCAACTTAATTCAGCATTCGCACAGACGAGGTACTTCTTCCCTTCCCATGCTCTCTTCATACCAAGAAATAATAATAATGATGATAATAATAATTGAGCATAGGAACCGTTTGTTCGTCGCCACATATGACAGCAGCAACGGCTGCATCTTCCTCTATTGATCCCACTACCTGCTACTCATTCTGTTTCTGCTGTTGTCGCCTCTGGCAACTGACTTCAGCACGTGCTTAAAAGCTCAGAAAAATAAACCAATGGTTCCGGTTTCCAAGCAGTCTCCTCTTTCCCTACTCCCATACGGCAGATCAACTGTCCTTGCCGACAGGACCCACCGTGTGCCCGGCAACTTGTCATGCGCAGGGACGGTGACATGTGTGTGCGTCAGGTTATGGTGGTAGACTTGCGCTGTATCTACTGCGCTCTCTCCTCCCTCACCTTTCCGGGAACTGGGCTAAATGGCAGAGGAAGGATAACTGGAAGCGTGACCGACAAAGTAAAACAGCCCAACTAGGCGTGTCAGACACCACATGAACCCCACACAACGTCCCAAGATTTCACACATCGGCTCAGATCTCACATACAGTAGGTGGTCTAACTCATGAAATGTCAACCGAAATTCCGAAATGCGTTTTCGATTCGAAACGATCAATTATGTGGGGCTGTAAAACCAGTCAACCCGCAACACAATTCTATAATATTTCAGTTACCTCAGAATGCCGGCTTTTGAACAAACTTCTTTCCGGCTGCATACAGGAACTACATTATGCAAAAATGACTACTTAAATAGCATGCATTTTTCTCATTGATTTTAGATATCCTAAAAGACTCAATTATATTTCACGGAAAACACGCATAAAAATATTCAGTCTTTTACTCTTTCGGCAGAAAATTACATTATCTCCCAATTTTATGTCTGAAGGAAGGGTTTCATTTGGTTTTTAAAAACTTCCAGTTTCCGAATAGTGTTGAACCCGACCTGCTGTCACACTTGTATTTAGGGTTTCCAAACTACAAGCCTATATTTTCCGCGTACGGAAAAGCGTAAATTTCTCTACAGTATCCAGAAGAGGTCACATGGAGTGTCATAGGATTGAGCAGTGGATTTGAGCCATATTGTTAACTTTGAAAGCAACACTAGTAAATGCAGAGACAGGACGTTTTATGAACGGCCATTTCACGTTATTAAAAAATCTCACAATTAGAAACTATTTAACACCAAATTTTACACTTCCTTCGAGCATAAAATTGAAAAAAGACGCAATTTCCTACCGAACGAGTAGAAGAATGAATATTTTTATACACGTCTTTTTGTGAAATATAATTGAGTCTTTGAGGATATCTAAAATCAATGAGACAAATACATGCTAGTTAAGTAGTCATTTTTACAGAGTGTAGCTCCTGCAAGCAGCCGAAAAGACGACATCCTGTGGAAACTGAATTATTATAGAATTGTGTTGTATATTGATTGGTTTTAAAACCCTACTTAATTAATCTTTTCGAAACGTAAACGCATTTCAGAATTTTGGTTGACATTTCATGAGTTAGCCCACTTACTGTATGTGAGAGTGCAGTAGAGGCCACCTTGATAAGGAGTCATTAAGCCTGACTATCGGTCCACTAGTCGGCCACTCCACTTAACCAGAGTCCACTGCGAGGTCTGATTTGCATAGTCGGCTGGCAACCTTTTAAGCCATGCTTTATGGTCCATCGTGATAGATTCAAGCGCAACCGGCTGTTTATGGCAATAAATATGCCCTATCTGGCGTGGGAACACAGTCTCCAGAGTCGGTCTCATTCTCTCTTTCCCATCCCATGCATTAATTTATTGCTCGATCCGGTCAGGTGTGTGATACGAGGATTGGGCGCACGTGGCTGGTAGAGTTTAAAAAGCGTCTAAGCGGGCCACACACGACCAGGCAACTCACGCAACACATCCGGTTTTCACATGCAGTGCGTGACCGATCTAATGAAATGTTGGCCGAAATTCTGAAATGCGTTTTCAAATAGGAGGGATTACTTAAGTGAATTTGTGATACTGACAATCTTGCGGCATAATCCTATAAAAATTCAGACTCGGCAGGATGTCGACCTATAAATGAACGTCTTTTCGATGATATTCTAAATTCAAACATATTTCATAGAAAACATCGACAAAAGATTCTTTATTTTACTCATTTGATAGAGAATAATGTCGTTTACATATTGTATACCTGAAAAGGAGTATAATTAAGTTTTCAAAAAGTTTCTTATTATGAGATTTTTAAGACCGTGCAATTTCCATTTACGCAGCATCGTACCTGTCCGTTTACCACGGTTCCTCAAGAAATGTACAACATAGTCCGCATCCATTGCATAATTTTATGGACTCCACATGGTACCTTTTGAAGGCATAGAAAAATGGATGATTTTCTGTACACGGAAGGCATGCACCTTGTAGACTGAAATCACCAAGCGCTAACGCAACAGTTGATCAGACCCCCCTTATTCGGAATTAAAAAACTTTTATCAAAACCAAATTATACTCCCTCTTCAAGTGCACAATATGTAGACGATGTGATTCTCTATCAAATGAGTAAGATAAAGAATTTTTTGTCGAGGTTTTCTATAAAATATATTTGAATTTATCATACTATCGAAAATCAACGCGAAAAAAATGCATGCTACTTGAGTAGTCACTTTTTACAGAGGACGGTTTTTACAGGAGGTCAAAAAGACGTTCATTTATAGGTCGAAATCCGGCGGAGTCTGAATTTTCACAGGATTATGCCGCAAGATTGTCAGTATTATAAATCCACCTATGTACTCCCTCCTTATCGGAAACGCATTTCAGAATTTCGGCCAACATTTAATGAGATCGGCCACTTACCGTAACTGGGACGGTCAGCAGAGGAGGGGCCGCATTGGGAAGGAGTTAAAGATCACGATTCCCACATGCGTGAGAGGTGCTGACTCCTTACTTATGGTGAGTGATGGGGGACGGGTTCTTGTGCTGGTGTTTTTTTCCTGCGGTAATTTAGCGTGGCATAAGATGCAGGTGCATATGGCCAAGTACGTCCATGCAGTGACTGAATGAATGTGGATTTTGCGGTCATCCGAGGCAAATATGGTGGGTTATACTGTTGCCTCCGGCACTGGCTCATCGGACTCTGCGCGGTTTTGCGAACATCCCGCCTCAAGGGTAGGGGGCGCTCACCAACCTTTCTTACGGAACTCACTCGTTCCGTTGTGCCTTATGGGCTCTCTCTCTCGAGCCCAACCAGCAGCCGCACAGCGGCGCTTGATATAGGCAGTATGTTATTACCGACAAAGACATGGGAGACTGGAATGGCCATTTCTGGCTCATTATCCGTCGTCAGCCAGTCATACCCAACCTCGAAGAGTGGAACACCCGAGGCTCGAACTCGCGACCTGTTGGTTAGAAGTCCACGCCTCTAACCACTGGGCCACGAGCCCGTTGCCCTGTCGGTTTCGATCGGGAATATACAATGGTAGGTGGCGCTCACCGATCGTTCTTACGGAACTCACAGGACAACGGGCTCGTGGCCCAGTGGTTAGAGGCGTGGACTTCTAACTAACAGGTCACGAGTTCGAACCTCGGGTGTTCCACACTTCGGAAAGGGGTTTGACTGGCTGATGACGGCTAATAAGCCAGAACTGGCCATTCCAGTCTCCCTTGTCTTTGTCGGTAATAACAAACTGTCCATATCCCGCTTCATTCTCTTAAGACTGGCAAAAGGAATTCAAGATGGACGTGCGGTGGGCGTATAAATGCGTTACTCACCCGGATGTTCTGTTTGGCCCGGTACTGCACTGTTAGAGGCAGAAGACTCAGGAGGAAGCAGAGAGGTGTACCGCAGCACTCCCCATGACGTTGGTACTCTGCGCAGACCATACAACAAGGGAATAGGGTTGTCAGGACGCCTGCAATTGAACAGATGAGGGAACGGGAATTAAGACGGAGGAACTACAACAGAAAGGGGGAAACTCCCGAGTTCCAAAATCCCTATCTGTCTCTTGATTGCAGCGACAAATCTCCGGCGACGGGATAGCCAATGATATCTCAACCTGACCCCTGACATCTCCGCTGCCACCTATAGAGCCTGGCCGGCAATCAAGCAACCCGCATGGACCCGGGAATGCAGTTGAAGTAGAGGACGAAAGGACTGGGGTTCTAGTCGGGGACAGAATGTGGGAAATCGGACTTCGACCGCACCACCCATTGTGCCCCCACATTGAGGCTCCAAATGTCGCAAGCAGGCCTGACGCTCCCGTTGTGGACTGTGACTAAGCAGATTCTAGTAATTGAGTGTTGTGAGTACTCCTTCACGGAATCGTTTCCGCGCAGTTGCTACTCTCAGTATATATTGTCGCTGGTGTAGGGAATTCCGTAGGAGCTCGTAAAAAGAGATGTGAAGCCTGAATGCGCATTGGCAAGGAGGGCACTGGAGGGGTTATCCGCCGGTGGCGTTGTTTTCCGGTTGCTGGGTGCTTCAACTCGGTCTTCGATTACCAGTTGTCTTCGAAACCTGCCGCACCATTTTTCATGCCTACCCATGCTATGGGGGAGTGTCCCGGGCGTCCTGGCTTCCCCTGAGACATTTATGTAAATTACAGTGCGTGATCGATTTCATGAAATGTTTGCCGAAATTCTGAACTGTGTTTTCGACTAGAAATGATTAATAACGTGGCATTGTAATATTAATTATCATGTAGCATAATCCTATAATATTTCCGACTCTCCAGGATGTCAGCTCTTGAGTGCATTTCTTTCTGACCTTCCGCAGAAAACCTACTTGGTAAAAAAATGACTACTTATGCAGCATGCAATTTGTAAATTAGTTTTCGATGGTTTTGTAAATTCAAATACATGTTTTAGAAATCATGCACAAAAATATGCTTTCTGTTGCCTGTTCGGTAGAAACCCACATTGTCTTGATATTTTATACTTTAAGGATGCTTGTCCTTCTGCTTTAACAATGGTTCTGATTATGCGGTTTCTAAGGCTGTGCGATGTCCATGTATACGGCATCACAGGTGTCCGTTTACCAAAATTCCGCGTGAAATGTACAACACAGCCCGTATTCATTACAAAATTTTATGAACTCTACAGAGTACTTTCTTAAAGGCATAGAGGAACATACGATTTTCCCTACGCTGAAAATATGCAACTGGTGGACTGAAGTCGCGAAACACTGATGCAACGGCTGATCACATCCAAAATTATTCGGGAATTACGAAACTTTTTAAAAACCTTAATATGCACTTTTTCGGATAAAAACTGTGAAGACAATGTGATTTCCTACCAAACAAGTAAAAGAAAGTGTAGCTTTGCACATGCTTCCTATAACATGTATTTGAATTTGCAAAACCATCGAAAACTAATGGGAAAATTGCATGCTGCATAAGTAGTCATTTTTTACCAAGTAGGGTTTCTGCGGAAGGCCAGAAAGAAATGCATTCAAAAGCCGACATTAATAAGAAGAGTCAATAATACTCTAGCAGTAACTTATTAGCTCAAGAATTTTAGCAGGCAGCCAGGAAGGCTTTTCTGCAATGGCCCACCACTTTGTATGCCGGAAATATCTTTGGAGTGGGCTGCACGATAATCCTTATAAACGACAACGCCTAGAAAATCCTTTCCGACCGTCAAACGTTTCATGGGATGCGTCATCGACTGTACAACATCGTACATTTGGGGTCGTCCCGAGTCTGTCTTCGTCTTATCTGTACTTCAAAACTATAAAAGTGACGGTTGAAATTCGCCGGAATATTTGAGAATTATAATGGATTTTTATGAGTTTTTGCGGAAGATCTCTGAACTACAGGGCTAGGGGAAATATTGGAGATCATGCAAGAAAAAACGGCTAAAGGATTTATGAGCATGACGGTCAACCAGTCTCTTTGATATGGATTTATTGTTTCACAAGCACCTGCTTCATCCTACGCATCTCTAAATCGACAAATTGCTTCTCACGGTAAACACTGACTCTTTGAATTTGCTGGAATTGCTCACTTTACTCGCAGGTTGGGCCTTATCAATAAATAGTTCGCCACGGTTCCCAACTGTCTCACCAAAAGGCTATCTAAGGACTTTGTTCAAAACATCCACCATACACTCGAGGGAAGATATTCGTTTCGTATAAGCATTTAAAGTGTTCTTTCGACTGATTAAACACCCCATTCCCCTCTGTCGGTTGGCCTTACTGATGGTAAACGCCGTTTTTGAAGCATCTGCTATTGTCGATAATCGTCAACGTGACGAAATAAACCCTCTGACTAGTTAGCCTGTAAATCTTACTTGGTACTCTGCGCGTGGACTGAATGTCCGGTCGCAGAAATCGGGGCTTCGTTTCCTACCTGAAATGTTGTATGCCGTGAGAGTACTTCACAAGATGCTCCCTAACGTGCGCGGAAAATTAGCCTTTCTTGGCCTGTCAGAACCCGACTTCATTTCAGGGAATGGCAGTTGGCTTAAACTCCAACACTGCCTGTGAATTACGGATTGGATTACAGCAGTTGGTCTACCTCATGAAATATTTACCGAAATTCTGAAATTTTGTTTCGGACTAGAAGGGACTACTTAGATGGGGTTGTAAATATTATCGTGAGGCATAATCCCAAGATGTTACGGTCATGACAAAATGAAGGCTTCTGGATAAATGTATCTCCAACCGTCTATGAAAAACCTGACCGGGCAAAAATTGAGTACTTAAATTGTACGAATTTTTCCCGATGATTTTGGAAAGTCTAATTAATTCAAATAACCTTTTTGCACTCATTTAGTACCACATTTTATTTTCGAAAAATTCTGTATTGGAATAAATTGTCACTTCTAGGTTTTGAAAAAGGCTTCCGACTATGGGACTTTTATGAATGTCAAATGCCCATCCAAATAACATCGTATCTGTTCATATCGATGCTGTTTTTGAAGAATATAACGTGTTGCCTATCAAATGTAAATTCTCATGAGCATGGATAAGTGTGTGATTTACGTTAGGTGGCAAGTATGCAAGACATTTTTTGAAACCCTAAACAAAAGTGCAACTGTAGGTCGGGTTCCAAATTATTCACGAATTGAAAATGTGATCTAAAACTTTTAAATACCTTCTCCTTGTGTAAAAAATTGGCAAAGACATAGTTTTTTATAAATTGAGTACATAGAAGAATATCGTTAGGCATTTTTATGAAACATATTTGAATTTTTAAGAACATCGAAAATAGATGGTAAAATTCAAACTGCTTGGATAGTCATTCTTATATCGAGTGCAGTTGTGGCAGGCGGCCGGGAAGAAGCTCATGCAAAAACATCCATTTTTGCGTGACTGAAATATCTTGGGAATACATTTCATGATAATCAGTATTTACAATCCCAATGTCCAAAACACATTTCAGATGTTCTGTGAATATTTCACGAGGTAGGCGTACGAAAACTCGCATAGGGTTGGGAAGAAAGTCACGATAGGTGATGACCGAAATCCAGATGATCTGTTCGGGCACCTTGGATATTGAGTATTTCACTTACATACACATTTCTCGGACGGAATATAGTTCCTAGATGCTTTATAAACGATAAACTCTAGACTTTTGAGCGAAAATCAACCTTAGCTTGTGTTCAGTTAATCTCCTAGGTTAATAATTGATCACGACTATAGCTGCATATTTGTGTATCTCTAGTAGAGGACATTAATCTCTTCAGATGGATGCTTTCAAGAACTGAATCATTTTTGGAGATTTTGTTAAATACAAACTACACCACCCATAATTTGGGTCGTTGGCTGAGAACACTGAAAACCGCAGAGTATTCACTCAGCGAACTCCGTCGCCCTCAGAACACACACGCACGCGCTTGTGATCGCGTCTGCTTGGTGTGCTCCAATTTCTCATTCACTGACTGGCCTTCCAGTATGTGATGTTACGGAAACTCTTATTCTTGCGGAGTCTTTAACAGATACATCAGATGAAGGCTCTCTCTCAGCACTGTTATCTGGAGATTCGCTGAAGTCAATTTGCACCGAATGATATCACAAATGTTCTTGTCATATAATAACGTTTACCGCAGTTTTAAAGCAGTGTTAGCCTGGGTAGTTAGTTGAATCGTGACGTGTAGAAAACAGACAGTCTAGAACTCACTAAATATGTAGGTGCGTTATAAAAGTTTCGAAAAAAACTAACTCCTAAATTACTTTGTTGGGTAATCCACTGGGGCTATTGAAAACTGCAACGCGTTTGGAAGGCGGCTTAGGTACTAGGTTAGTTTACGAGAGTAAAATCCCTATGAATACAGGATAAGTATAACTGTATTTGCTAACTTTACTCCACTTTCTTATCCACCGACCAACCTGTTGACATGTTACCTAGCGAAAATCAAACAAGTCATTTCCGAAAGTTTTGGCTTCCACTAAAATAATTCAAGACTTGTGACGTCTACTCAAGTTCCTATTCGTTACAGTCAAGCACATCTTTTAAATGAAGAAATGGAAAAATCACATCAATTTCTTGTGACATCGCTTTGAAGCAACAGGCAGTGAGCTAGATGTCATACTATAAATTACAGTAATTATTGGAAGATATTTGCACTGAAAATGATCACGAAATGTTTTAAACCATCGCTTTGCGCATGCCGTTTTATTTACTCCGTCGGTTACATTGGCAGGTCTTATGTGTCACTACAAGTTATGTTCACTCATCTGACACGAGTATTCGAGCTTCCGCATTTTTGATTTTCACCAGCAAAGTGCTTTTACTGAGCAATGTAATACTACTTTCGCCTAAGTAAATGCCGTGCACTATTAGTTGAGGGTTTCGGGAAATTATCAGTAAATAAACGCATAGCAAAGACGATCGCGCTCAACAGGCTATGGGTTACTGACTCGGCGGTCGAGTCTTGGATCACGATTCCACTCAGATGCCGCTCAAAATCTACCGCGGAATAGGATATGGGAATGGCTACTGATGGCGACAGTTGATCCAGAGCTATCAGTGACCAACAAACTGACTGAGGGTGTAGTTGACTGAAATGTTGCCTAGGTTTTTTCTTACCCTTGTGCGCTGACTTGGACAATGGGAGAGATTGGGCTAAAGTGGGCAGAACTGGGCCTTGTTCTTATAAGTTTTGTTGAAGTACCTCCAAATAACATCCCCCAATGAAAGCGTTTTGAGTCTGTATCCAGGCGACAAAAATATTTATGCAGGGAGGACTACCTGCGAGGATGAAGGAAAAGGAATCGAGCGTTTCTAGCTTACTATATGTCATCGGCCAGCCATTTGCAGTCCCAGATTTTTTTGTAATAACACTTGTTCCGAGCATGTCCGACAAACTGGTTAATGAATGCCCTTCAATCACAGAAACAGCCATTTCTCACTTCACCTTATTTGCATGTTCGCAAGGAAACATTCACGAGCTGTAAAGGAGGTACAACTTACGTAAATGTTTCTTATTATTACCTATGTATTTAATGCATTGATTACTGTTTCCTATGACTCTCGACGAGGTTGACTTTTGTCACTGGGTGGGGAGCTGCTGTCTAGACTTACTAGTCAGAATGACGTGCGCCGCTCTATGGATAGTCGGGTTCTCCCTCGACCAACTGGAAACTCCCGATAGCGCCTACAATTTCTTGTCGTAAATTCACTCGCCTAGGTAATTTACACATATTCTCAGAGTCCGATTTGGGACAGAAAAGCCCAGTAATGTCCCCTGTGGGTTTTATATTAAAATTCCACCGCACTTATTTAATGACCCCTCTGACTTACTAAATCGAGCGATGAAACGCACGTAGACTGATAATAGTTCAAGACCGGAGGACCCTCTGACTTACAGTGTTTCGGATCCTTCCCGCAGTCACACAAGGAATCGTGCCAATCACGTTCAGATGTGGCTACGCCAGTCCCGAGTGACACGGCTCCGCTGGCTTTGCATTCCTCAGACTTCACCACATCCGTCTTTCGACTATCAACCCTTTCCACCGGCGGTTCGGGTTCCTGAGTGATCACCACGACATCAGGGGCGGCAGTGTCCGCGGCATTCGACGGTGCCGACGACACCGAAGCAGTCTCATCCGACTTTATGAGTACCTCCACGGTGTTGGCCATCGGTGGGTCCGCGCCATGGGTGCACTTATTGACGTTAGTGGACAAAGGGGGCAGGCGGTAAGACTTTTTCGTCATGGGAACTGCGCCGTGTACAGGATGCACTGCTGGTCCCCGCGTGATGCACTTCGCTTTGTATATATATACATGTACATACGTCTGTGTGGCTAGGTAGCTACATGCTTCCATGCACACAGGCACACTTTGTCCTTCAGTGCAGGACAAGGGTGTGCGCTGACGAAGATACACGGTAACCGATACTTCAAGTGCCACAGAGAGAGAGAGAAGAAAAAAGAGTAGGCTCGGTGGTTGCCATCACGATGTCCACAAACAGAATGGCACAAAACGCACGCACAAGCGCCACAGCCCCTGTCCACATTGTCCCGATTACGGAGCAGCAAGTTTGCATCCCGCGCTCTCAGCAGGAGCCAAGTTCGTGAGCACGTGTGGATTTGGCACTCGGTGCTCAAAAACGCTAACTGCGTCAAAAGGCAGCACAAAAGATGGTGACGTAATTTCCCGTTTAAACGATCAGGTTAGGTCCCAGTAGCCTAAACGGAATGGTTTAGGAACCGAGCAGATCCCTGAACACTAAAAGGCATGTTGCTACTTGTAATTCAAAATTACGTGGAGCTACCAAATACCAAAAGTGCTAGGCGCTCATTGTTGCTACTGCCAGCAGTGTGCTGTCTCTAAGAGGGCGAGGATAGCAATCCCGTAGGCTCTGGTCATTGATTAAAGTTTATGGATTAGCTCCCAATTCGGGTCGTGGGAACTTCGGTGATAATATTAATAATGGCCGACCTCGATTGCACCTTCAAGAAAAACGAGGCCCGGGGAGGTGAAAATTGGATTGTCAACGAGTCATGTTTTTCCGACCTCACAGTCAATTAGCAAGCGCAATAACCTCCGCTTCCTCATCCTCATGTCCGGATTAGGTCTACGTCTGAGTTGAGTAGCTGGTCAGGGTGGGAATGCGCTGGCGAACGCCACTATCAGTGGCGATATCAGTGATTCAAACTGCTGAGTAATTCTCATGCCAATAATCAATAACGATTATGAAGCTCGACTGGAATACGAATGAAAAATCAATTAATGGTAGAGGGGCGCTCACCGTTCGTTCTTACGGAATTCACTCGTCCCCTTGTGTCTTACGAGTGTGATTGGTTGATGACGACTAATAAGCCAGAACTGGCCATTCCGGTCTCCCTTGTCTTCGTCGGCAAGAACATTCTGAAAAATCAGTCATCGCATCAAATTTCACCAACCTCTTCCCCCCTCCCTGAACGATTAAAGACCTCACTGTTGTACCTCAGCAGTAAAACTAAACCGAGACGTTTGTGCACAGTGCTTAAAACGCCCTCGTCGGTGAAGGCCTACTGGTTTCTAATAGTGCCCGGACTTGCAACATGAGTCAGCGTACCTTAATTACCAGCTCCCGTGGTCAAAGCTGGGGGTCGTACTTGATGCGGTGCTGGTTTGCAAGGTCGCATCCGAGTAGTTAGTAGACAAAATCCAACATGGGTGATGCAATCACGCCAAGTGGTAACAGAGCAATAACATTTAGAGGACACTCTACTCTATCCAAGACCAATACCGTATGCCCGGGATTGGTTGCAAAGGGTTCCATCTACGAGCAGGATGTTGATAGACTGAGTGAATAGCTCTCAGTCGAGACTTAAACATCTGTTATCTTAAACTTAGTCTTGTTGCCGTCCCGAGAAGTTGTATTCGCTGGTGTAGCATTGGAGGTGTAATCAACGTTGGGGGATTGGTCGGCAGTTTGAAATGCCTGGTCTCATTATCTGGCGGCTAAATCGTGTTCACGTACACGCATGATCCCACCAGCATTCATCCAGTTTGGCCTGTATATGTGCAGTGGCAAATGAGATCCAAAATATTATGTCTATTAAACTCTTTTTCAACGCTTAATGGGGCTTGTCGGAGTGCGCTTGTGGCCTTAGGGCAGTGTGCGATCCCAGCGTCTAGCCCAATGGCCCTGATCGGGGCACCTGCTTTGATGTTGCGCCCGTCGCACGCACAGTAGGTGGGCCAACCCATGAAATGTCAACCGAAATACCGAAATGCGTTTTCGATTCGAAAAGATTAATAAAGAAGATTTGTGAAACTAGTCAGCGTCTAAAATAATTCTATAATACTTCAGCTTCGGCAGGATGCAGGCTTTCGAATGAGCCTCCTTCCGGCTGCATGCAGAAACTGCACTCTGTAAAATATGAAAACTTAAGTAGCATGCATATTTCTCATTGATTTTCAGTAATATTTCATGAGTTAGCCCACTTACAGTGCTCACAACGGACGCAGCTAAAAAGCCCGCAAAAACATCCCCCGAAAGGCCGAGGCAGTGAGAAAAGGGAAAAAGTCAATCAGCATGAGGCCGTCTAGTCCAGCATGAAACTTCTTTTTCAGCTTGACTAGGTCCATTTCACGCTCTGACAGTGGTCAGCCGACCAAGTTATCCGAAACGTCATCATTCCATTAAACCTGCTACGGTGAGCCCTCCCCGTTTCTTAAACTGATTCTCTCTTCTAGTTTCCCGTACACATTTATCTATGTTATTTCCGACAAAGACAACGGCGTCTGGAATGACCGTTTCTGGCTTATTAGCCGTCGTCAGCCAGTCATACCCAACCCCGAAGTGTGGAACACCTGGGGCTCGAATTCGCGACCTGTTAGTTAGAAGTCCACGCCTCTAACCACTGGGCCACGGGCCCGTTGCCCTGTCGGGTTCGATCGGGAATATACAAGGGTAGGGGGCGCTTACCTATAGTTCTTAAGGAACTCACTCGTTCCGTTCCTGTCTTCCTTATCTTTGTCGGTAATAACATACTGCCTATATCATGCGCCGCTGTGCGGCTGCTGGTTGGACTCAAGAGAGAGCCCGTAAGGCAAAACGGAACAAGTAAGTTCCGTAAGAACGATTGGTGAGCGCCCCCTACCACATTTATCTATCTTATTTTTCTTTAACAGAGCACCTGGGAAGGCTGTGAACGTTTTCAGATTTTCCCGCGTTGAGACTGCTGCTGTGGACTGACTTCAGCTTCCTAAGCCGCCATTTTCGGTCGGTTTTTGGGCTGTTTCGTGAGACCGTTGAGGTTCGAACAGTAATCCCCTTAAATCAATCAGTCCAGCAGTTCAACCAATATTCAGCCTCGTGAGCCCTCTCCGACACGCCACTGCATGCAGCCGCCTCCTGCAGCAAGTGGGGAATCTGTTAATAGAATGTTTATTTGGGTTGTTGCATTTATCACAGCATATGTGGACCAAGTGGGTCGTTTATCTTCCACTGGTAGTTTAGCCTAGACGTTTTACGTCATCTCTGGACGGCCAATTGTGTTCGCACATGTGGGGCCCTCACACAAGGAAAGACTAGCTTCTACCTACTCAGTCGGAAGAATAAGCAGTTAGCTTACTGTATGAAAATCAGTGGATTCTATACGTTGCAACAGGCTGGGCGGGTAACTTGACCCAAATGTAATTAAACTCACTGTGCCCGATGGGGTCTCACAGCTCAGATGGCTAGAGCACTGGCTGTCCTAAAGCCACGCCGTCTCGTGTGTTCGGATCCCGCCGAGTTTTTCACAATTCGATCAAATGGATTATTCAAATCTGCCAAATAGCCACCTAAAATCGTACTTAAACATCCGGTCACGAACGCCCTAGACTGAACTACTATCACGTAGCTGGCCACCTTGACGACTTCCCTGTTTTCCGCTGTTCTGCATCTCTATGTCGTGACGTTGGGTCAACGATTCCACCTTACTCTTATGCGGTTCTCCAACGTCATTCCTCTTGGGTTTCTACTGGCTACTTCGCCACCTTGACCTCTGAACGTGGCGTCGCATTGTGCAGGCGCTACATTTAGCCTCCTTCGGTTTTTTGGTGTTAAATTTCGCCAGCTGTCAATTTCTCGGGCCGCTTTCAAGGTCATACGCGGATCTATTTGAACCTATTCACGGAATTAGAACACCTTTTCCGAAACGTCATTCCCTATCACCGCTGTCTTTCCCATCCACTAAATTCACCCATATAAATCCTTCTTCCACCGGTTCCCTGAGACACGATGACCCAGTCCCCACATTCTGGATGGGGTCGGCAATGTCCACCGTGTACTCCAGAGCAGGGTGAGAGCAAGGACGGTGACTTGCGCAGAGATTAATTTACAATTATAGTTGACTTGCATAGCATCTACGGCATTCTCCCCTCCCCCACCTGTATCCGGTGTCATGACCAAGTTAAGAAGAGTGGAGTTGGAGAGGACGCATAGAAATATTCATTATTTTGCTCATTTGGAAAAACAACTACGTCTTCTACCATTTTATACTCAAAGAAAGGGTATCATTCGGTTTTAAAAGTTCCCAATTGTGATATTTCTAATACCGAGAAGTGGCCGTTCATAAAACGTTATGTCTCGGTATTTACCAATGTAGCTTGTAAATTTTACAATGCGGCTCAACTCCACTGCTAATTTTATGAACTCCATATGGTTTTCCATACGCGGAAAATGTACGGCTTGTAGTTTTGAAACCCTGAATGCAAGTGTAACGGTAGAGCGGGTTCGAAATTATTCGGGAATTGGAAAGGTTTTTGAAATCCAATTATACCCTTCCTCCGAGTACAAAAATTGAAGGAAGGCGTAGTTTTCTACCGAATTAGCAAAATAATGAATATTTGTATGTATTTTTTCCATGAAATATAATTGAATTCACAAGGGCATCAAAAATCAATGAGAAAAATGCACGCTAATTAAGTAATCGTTTTTACAGAGTATAGTTTTTGCATGCCGCCGGAAGGAAGTTTTTTCGAAAGCCGGCACCCTGACGTAACTGAATTTTTATAGGATTATGCTGCATGATGATCAGTTTCACAACCCTACTTAATTAATATTTTCGAAACGAAAACGCATTTCGGAATTCCGGGGGACATTTCATGATTTAGCCCACCTACAGTACTTGACGGGGATTTTAGCCAATAGCAACAATGGCGGATGGCAGGGATCCCAATTAGTGAAACGTGAGCCGGCAACTGGATCTGCCGCCACACTTGGGATGTTGGCTTTTAGTATGGCTGCGCATTCCCGATAACGCCTGCCAGAATCCGATGTTGCCCCCGTGTTGGTCTAGCGCATCTACCGCCTGGCCCGTTTTAAGGGCACTACTGAAAGCCCCATAGCTGACTTAACGTGCAACGCCTGGGAGCGCTACTGTGTCAGACGTCTTACACCACCCGGACCGATGCTACGTCGTGATGAGCTGGCACTAAGTGATTGCGTGGACTTCATCTCACTCCCTCTCTCTCCTCGGATGTTTTTTTCGAAAGTAACGCCAGGTCGCCAGTATGCCAACAGCACAATTACAAGTAAAATCTGAAGGCTGTGCCAAAGAACTGTTGGCAAGACTAGTGGGTAGTTAGTCCAAATTTAAAGCTCCGGACTACGACGTTTGGTGGGTCAAAAAAACCCTGTGACCCAGTTTCGCATCTTTTTCATTGCGTAATTCCTTGTCCAGGTGAGGTGACACAGTTTCGTAGGCTGGCACTAAGTCGGTCCGACAATTTATCGATCAGGCGTCAAATTCTCACTCTTTTGTTATTCTCCGCACCACTTCGCATTCAG
>CACRXP010000012.1:781216-795059 GCA_902702965.1 Spirometra erinaceieuropaei
GATGAGTTTTCCATATCAAGTCGGCAAGACAGAAGAAGCAGGACAGTCATCTACTCTGGCAAGGTACGAACAAGCAGTTCAGAAGGCTGCAGCAGTAGCAGCAAATGCTCAACCAAGTCACGAACCAGTTATTGGTGTTGTGCCAGTGTGAGGTGTTAGCGTGCACCTGAGTCATGTTCGACTACGACCGATCAGTGAGGTGTACAAAATCGATGGGCATCGTGGTGTCACCAAGCCGACGGCTTAATCACACGCGACGCGAGCATTCGAATGGCAGTTGTAGCGCGGTCGCTGACGCCACACCGAGCAGACTGCCACAGACTCACCCACTTTTGACGGCAGATGGGCGGTGTTTTCTTGGCCGAGCATGGCATGCTGGGGTCGTGATTGCTAACGCCTCACCTGAGTCTCTGTCACCTGGCTTTTGTCAGCCATTTTGCGGTACAGAAAAGGGAGGTGCGATGGCTGGAGCAAGGCGCTTCTTCGCCCCACGTTTCGGATTCTTGCTCAGGTCCATCATCAGAGGCAGTCGCAAATAAGGGGATGGTGGACGCTCAAGGGGCGGAGTACTTTTTGGGCACAGTTGCCATGTGACCAAATACCTGTCGGCATCCGTAGCAGCCCACGCATTCACCGTCGGCTATCGTACTCGGTGCAATGACCACCTGCTCGTCCATATCCGAGTCGTTAATTGCCGAAGTTTTTCTCACTGGTGTTGTTCGGTGGCGTGACAACGACCCCGTAATCTGGCCCGCCGATACTATCAGTGGAAGTAGACTTCGTCCGCGACCTTTCCACCATAGCTAATAACTCTGCCCAGACGGGGTGTCAGTGTTGGATATAAATGGGAGAAGTTCACTGCGCTTGATACCTAATTGCGAGCCGGAGAACCATGACTCAGACAATTCTCTGCTCATGCGATTGTCAGCCCTCGCGAGAATTTCCGTCTCATCAGACCCGAAGGTGTGGGTGAGTTCTACCAAATGAGCTAATGCCATTCCCACCCACGGCTGCTGCATGTTCGGCCATCCGCGTCCAGAATAATCTCCCAGGTTTTCCGACGTAATTGCCTTGCCGCAGCTGCATCCGATCCGGCGAACGACTTCAGGCAGTCCCCGTCTGATCAGTGGATCCCTCAGTCTCGCTACTTGGCGGCAGCGTTAACCGGACTTTGTGGTCGATGCGACTGGTAGAGTACTTATCGCATTTTTAAACAACAACAGTGACGGAATTGGAACAACTGACGACTCCAGTGTGGACGACCAAACATGCATCGTGCAAATTGCGATTACCAGACCTGAATGCGGAAGCTGGCTGGTACTTGGTGACATGGAAACTGTATTTTCTAACTACTGCGCCCCTTGTGCACCTACGAACCCCTCACATGCGACTGTCTCTGCTGATGGGTCAGAAACGACAGGCAAATAAGCGTCTTATTTTAGCAATCGCCCATCACTCTTTCGAACCGTTTCCTGGAACTTACCTCTTCGCTTCAGTCGGCATACCGCAGAGGTTACTCAGGAAATCTTGGCGCACTTGTGATCGACAGAGGCACGGACGACCATTTTGTGCTTAATTGCTGTCGTCAGCCAGGCATTTCATAATCCCGTCTCAGGAAAACACGCGATCTGAACTGGGACCTGTTTGATCGACCAGTAAACATTCCTCCCCTCGTTCACGGTTCGACACCTTGCCAGCAGCAATCATGAGTATTCAAGGTCATTTTCAGGTGACGCTCAATGAGCTCATCTGCATGCGAGACAGGAGTCGGGCGCTGCCTCTTGAACTACGGAAACGCTAGTACTGACGTAGTAACCAATAATTGATACTCGGGGATCTCAAACGTGTGATAATTACCAAAGCAAAAGATAACTTTTATTGGTACTTGACTTTGTTGACCGTATTGCCGACAAAGATGACGAGAACTTGAACGAGCAGTTCGGGACAGGTACTATCGCAAGACATAGTAAGCCGGGGGAAGTAACACGAACAATCGTTGGTTCTGCGTTGGAGAACTAGGCCTCATTGTGCGTTTTTATGCCTTGGCGAATTCTGCTTCCGCCGTGCAAATAGGCAGTATATACTTTTGTGACGAAGCGGACAAGAGCTTTATTCGCCTGACGTTTCGGATTCCTGCTCGAACCTACGCATCTGTTATTGTCTCGGTCACCTGATGTAAATACACTTATTGGTGATTGTGCATAGCGGAATGCAGTTGGATTCAGATCACCTAGTGATTTAAATCGAGCGAGCAGAAATTCTCCTTTGCAGACTCACACAAAAGAAGCGTACTTTTGCTTCTACAAGCATCAGTAAGGCCTCCAGTTGAAGACGTCAGTACTTTCACGTACTGGATCTACTGCCGTAGATCACACTGTCTATTGCTCTCATAGATATTCCAATGACAAAGTGTTTGCATTTGCTAGGGCGATAGCCAGTTCTCCTTATACCGACCGTCTGGAAAATATTATTTTTCATCTATTAATATCGCCTCTTCTTTGTTTTGGCACTAATTACTGTTTCATATGCCTCTGCCATAGTAAACGATAGGTCCTACAGTCTACTCCAATCACAAAGTTATCAGTTTTGGGTCATAATTAAGCAAATTTCCTGCTGGTCGGTCTAGTTTTATGCAAGAGAAAGAGAGAAAGTAGACAGCGACTAATTTTCGCGCGAGCATATGACCATAAAATGACTGTCCCATAATCACAAGTACACATGTCTTCCAGTGCTGTTAACGCATGACATACTTTGTTTATCTGTGCGGTTTTTGATACTTGCATTGTAGTTCTTTGAGGTTCTTTCCTTTCCAAATCTTTTTCACACACTGCGCGCAACAAAAAGGAATTTCATGGGTGCACACCTACTTCCTCTCAAATAAACCAAACTGGACCGAACATGTTGCTGTTAAAATCTGTTGGACACGACGATAGGTATTCAGACTCTGTATACCATGTGGCCTTGACCTAAATTCCAGGGTTAAACTCTCGTGTCTAACCCTAACCCCATTGGACTTTAACGCACTCAAGGGGATATTACTGAGATGCACACTAAGCGCGCGGTTCCTTTGTGACTACCAACTGTATAGACAAATGGACTGCGTTGCAATGGGCCCGCTAGTTCCACCTCCCCTAGCAGGCGCCTTCATGAGTGAGATTGGAGAAATCTCAACTAAACAATAGGCCAGGATATTACGGTAGCTACTTCGATGATATTTTTCCAATTCTCACAATCAAAACAAGCGTAGCCACCCCCAGAGGTTATATAAATCCGGTGCCTCCGTCGATAAAAGTTCACGCTGAAGGATTCAGTCAGATAAATTTATGGTCTCTTTCGGCATGAGGTAATTGTTCACATTCATCCAGCCAAATATGGTGCAGGAAATGGCCCCCTTCACCAATAGGACACCACATTAGATTGCCCCACAAACTTACAAAGGCGGTTCCGCCGCTGCCTCCATAACTCTCCGCTATGACTAGACACTGTCAACGCTAGCCTCGGCTTCGTCAGCGGCTACTGCCACCTAAGAAGACAGCTCAGGACTCTGTGCATAATAAACCCCTCATTCTGGTGACTTCAGTCTTTTCTTCCAAAATGGGATTTGGCCTGACGAGTTCGGCGCTCAGAGTACGGTCGGTGGACTAACTCACAAAATGTCGACCGAAATTTTGAAATGCGTTTTCGTTTCGAAAAGATTAATTAGGTGGTGTTTTAAAACCAATAATCGCCCAACATAATTCAATAATGTTCCAGTTACCTCAGGATGCCGGCTTTCGAAATAACTGCCTTACGCCTGCATGCAAAAACTACACTCTGTAAAAAGTGACTACTTAAGCAGCATATTTTTCTTATTGATTTTCGATGACACCTAAAAGTCCGATTATATTTCATCGGAAATATGCATAAAAATATTCCTTCTTTTGCTCATTCTGCAGATAATTACGTCTTCTTCCAATTGTATACTCAAAGGAGGGGCACAATTCGGTTTTAAAGAAGTTTTCCAATTCCCGAATAATTTTAAACCCGACCTGCCGTTATACTTGGATTCAGGGTTCCCAAACTACCAGCCGTATGTTTTCCGCGTCCAGAAAACTACACATTTCTCTACGGTAATAAAGGGGACCATATCGGGTTCATAAAATGTAGCAGTGGATTATATCCATATTGTTAACTTTACAAGCCACATTGGTAAATGAAGAGACATGACGATTAATGAACGGCCATTTCACGGTATTTAAAAGTTCTACGATTAGAAACTTTTTTAAAACCGAAGTATGTCTTTCCTTCGAGTATAAGATTGGAAGAAGACGTAATTATCTACCGAATGAGCAAAAGAATGGATATTTTTATGCATAATTTCCATGAAATATAATCGGACTTTTAGGGACATCGAAAATCAATGAGAAAAATGCATGATACATAAGTAGTCGTTTTTTACAGAGTGTAATTTTTGCATGCAGCCGGGAGGAAGTTTATTCGAAAGCCGGCATCCTGAGGCAACTGAAATATTATATAATTATTTTGCAGATAGATTAGTTTTACAACCCTTCTTAATTAATCTTTTCGAAACGAAAACGCATTTCGGAATTTCGGTTGGCATTTCATGAGTTAGCCCACCTACTGTTCTCATACTGCTTGGACGCTACAGATTTTGGTGCCGTTACGTGGACGACACCTTTGTCAAAAGGAGTCTCAACGGCGAAATAAAAACAATGGTCTGCAAAAAGACGACGAAAACCACGCGGCATCTCAGTTTTCACAGCAACACAAAGAGGTCGAAATCGGATGTCGTCGGGAATCCTTAACACCTAACGGATAACTACGGCAGTTTTGCCCAGAAATGGTAGCAATAAGACGATGGGGGAAAACCTGAGGACAGATCCCAAACCGAGGCAATTCCGTGCCAGTCAGTCGGTATCAGTCAGTATCTTTGGAGCAAATAACAGAAGCCCTAAAAGTTCAATTTGAACTATCCAGGTAAGCATGAAAAGTAATTAAACTGTAAAATGTTTTGTGTGTATTTTTTTGTGTGCAGCATGCATTAAATTAATGGGGAATCATGAATGCTAAAAAGGTGATTCATTTGCGAAATAACAGCGAAAAACATGTTTACTGCATTCGCACCGTGAAATTTTTCTCTGGGTTACGGCTAAGGCACACAAAAGGATCTGTTGAACTCATGTTAGTAGTATGTTAATCGTCATTTCAGCAATCCCCTAGACCGGGCCTGGGGAGTCCACGTTGCCTTTGAACAGGTAAGTATCCAGTTGTCTCTTGAACACACTCACGGTAGGGGAATTCACAACATACAGCGAGAACGAATTCCATTGGTGAATGACACTCTGAGAGAAAAAGGAGGGGCGTTGATTTGTGTGGCAAAGCTCCTTTTTATGCTGGCAATCGTGTCGTCTGAAACCAGTCTTTGGTGTCATTTCAGAAAGGCTTTCTTAGTTGACATCCACATCAAATCCTCTTAGAAACTGAAATGTTGCTATAAGGTCACCTCTGTCCTGTTTGTAGTGGACGGGATAGAGATTCATGGCGGTCAAGCGCTGCTCGTATGTAAAATTTTTGAGTTCACGAACAGCCTTTGTGGCATGTCGCTGTACACCTGCAAGAATATCTTTATTCCTCTGAAGCCACGGCTGCCAAACCTGTTCCGCATATTCAGGTTGCGTTCGCGCAAATGTCTCATATACCTTACCGAAAACATCCGCGTTCAGGTTTACAAACGTTCTTCCTATCGTGCTCATAATTGACGTTGCCCGCGCTAAGACTTGAGAACACTGCGAGGTGGCGCTTGGATCGTCTTTACTGAATACACCAAAGTTTATTTGCTCATCTATGGTTCAAAGTGATCAATTTTCCAAGAAAAACTGTCGTGAGGGCGCATTTATTCTTGCCCTTGCTGATGATGTTATGTGCATTACCACAGCTTTTTGGCGTTGAATTTCGTGCATCAGTCTTCGCTCCATGCGTCCAGATCCTCAACGTCCTCTTGTTGTATCTGGGCGTATTTTTCATCTTTTATCACCCTCCACAGTTTAAGATTGTTATGTATGCAAAGCAGAAGGTTATTTGTAGACAATGGGAACGGGAGACAGCGCAAGTGGTGAGCCTTGTGGAAACGGCTGAGCATATGGCAGGGGGGAGAATGTCATAGGCTGAAGGGTGGCCAATCAGCACCAAGGTTGTCTGAACGGGCTTACACGACCTTGGTAGCGCGCATGTGACGTGCTGTCTAGACACTCCGGGTAGAGCGCTATTATCTAATTTCACTTTTCGTACTGGATCATTTACATAGATAATGAAGAGGAGTGGCTCAAGAGCTGACCCTTGCGAGACTCCAATTTTAACAGGCCCCCATTCTGAGCAGTAGCCACCTGCGGTAACTTTTTGCCTACAATCGTTGAAGAAATCTTGAATCCACTTCAAGACTCTCTTAGCCCTACGTCTAACAACTTTTGAATGAGACGCCGTTGCATGTTACTGATGCTCTAACAATTTAATGAATTAATGAATCACCTTTTGAGTGGAATCGTGCACAAGGCAAAGACGACAGTCCTTCAGCAACCCCTGAATCCAAAGACCTCAGTATCAGTGGCAAGTCGGGTGTCATTCAGGAGGCCGGATGCTATTTTGGTACATTCGACCATATTCCCGAGGGCAGACTCTGGCTTACGTGAAAAATGCATGTGATCTTGCTGAAAAACAGCGGCGTACAAGGCCACAACTACTTGGCACATCCACCCTGTGTACCCAAAGGAGGGGGTGGACTATTTCACTCAAAAATTTCCGTGCACCACCGCTGAGTTTTTTTCTGGCTCAAATGGGCAGTCCGACTCTATTTGCACACACGGTAACTAGGTAACGGTTGGAAGGCGAAACCAACTACCCCCGATCGCCAGGTATATACTGGAGAAGGCAAACACATCTCCCTGCCACATCGTTAGCGCCTGCCCAACAAAGAAATGGCACGGATTCCTGGAATCGCTGTGCTCAGATAAGTCATGCGTCAGTATGCATGTCGATTTGAGACGCCACATTGAAAATTTACCAGGGCATATGGAGATTAAAAGGGCAAATCCCGATTGCGTGGTGGCATGTAATAGGCGCGAAATGGTGCAGACTTTGACCAATCACAGAATCACAGTACGACCGTCGTGTCTGACGATGTGCATCGTATGCTCCACAGCAAGGTGATGCCGGTACGGTGACTTGAGCGTGGATTAGTTTATAATGAGAGTAGAATTGCGCAGCATCTACCGCATTCTCCCCTCCTCCTCATCCTCCTCCTCCACACGTAGACCCGATATCAAGACATAGTCAAGAATACCGGAGGCGGGAGAGGGCTCATGCGGCTGGCAGGGCCGGACCCGCATCTAGGCGAACCGCCGCAGCCCCTCGTCCACAACAGCCACTTTGGCAGGATTCTGACCAACAACAACAAAAACGACAGAAAAGATGTGGATGATTGGACAACCATGCACAAAACCTGCATACCCAGCGGGAGCACACGCGCATCTACCGGCAGAGAACCGGGTGCCAGAGAACTGCCAGCGTACACCAGGCTGTGAGGGCCATTGTTTGCTGGTCAGACATAGCAGATGCCTCTATCTCAAACCGAAATTCCGTCAGCTAGTGTTTGGCCTGCCTTTCATGTTTCTTGCGCTGCGATCTCGCTGACAGACTGCGCGACCCCCTACTTTAACCCCTTCAGCCGACATGTGTCAAGGTCGCACAACCACCGTCCATTTGTCGTATTCTCTGGTCCCACATGAGTATTAAGTCTAAAACAAATGAAACATCGGTCCCGACAATCGATCCACCTCTTTTTTTCTCCACCCCCACCTGCACTAGTCACTTCTTTCAGCAGTGATATCTGTTCAATGGTGGATGTGCTTACACCTGATGTTGACCTGTAAATGCAGAAAATTTCAGTTCTACTACTAACCCTTGTGCCACTGATGGCGGCGAAAACGCATGTTTTTACTTCCTCGCGCCCTAGGTCACTTGCCGCAGGCGCTTATAGTGACGAATAATGCCCTCTGTGGCTGGTCCCAGACTCCTAACCTAGCAGGGCTATTCTGAATTAAGAGGAATAAACCCCTCGACCTGAGGTTGTTCGGGGACCGAAAGAATCACGAGACAGGAACGATATTCAGATGCATGTTCAGTTAACCCGCGTATCGACCGCCCCCCTGGTTTACGGGATCTTGGGCCAGTAACTGCATACAGCCGGGAGAATAGGGCGCGAGTGGACCTAAAGGACCAAGGACAGACTGGCAGAGTGTTTGACCAGCGGACAGTCACTATGGCAATTAAATAACCTTGGCAGACGTGATGAACGACAATGCAGACAATCCATTATCAGCGTTCTCGAAGCTACCAGAAGTAAAGACCGCCGCATCCGACGAAGTCCATTATGTGCTCCAGAGGAAGTTTAAGCAGAAATGATGACTTGCGCGTGAATTAGTTCAAGGTGGGACTAGACTTGCGCGACATCTACCGTACTCCCTCATCCTTCCCGCCTTGACCTGATGTCAAGACATAGTCAAAAAGACCGGACCCAGGGAGGGCATACGTGGATCGCGCGGCCGAACCCGCACCTTGGCGCTCTAGTCCACAACAAACACTTGACTAAGATTCTGACCAAAAACAACAACGACAGAAAGAACGTTAAGTTCTGGACAGCCATGCATGCGACCTGTATACCCAGCAGGAGCGTAAGCGCATCTACTGGCAGGGAACCGGGTGCCAGAGAACTGCGAGCGCACACCAGGCTGAAAGGGCTGCCATGGTTTGCTGAGTCGTGGCATAGCAGACGCATGCAGTCCTTAAGGCCTGACCAACCACAGAATAGCTTCTCATGAGTCTTAAGAATGTCCGTTTTGTACACTGCGTACACGTGTCTGACGACAGACTGAGGTGTCAGTTTCGAAAACGCACACAACAAGGGCTTCTTTGCTCCAGGCGACATGTGTTTTATTTTTAACAACCGTAGATGAACAGGAGCAGGCGGCACATGTCTGTAAAACTAAACTTCGTCTACTTGGGTCAACATTCAGCATAATTCAGTCGAGTCTGGGAGCATAACCAGCACCGCAAGCAGAGTAGATCTACTTGACAGGGGTCCGTGTGGCTGGCGCGATACGGAGCAGATGTGCCCCGGGTCTTAGTAACCGGTCAGGCGTGGAAGTCCCCGGGGACCTGGTGGAAACATTTCGATTGCGGGAGCAGGGATGGATTGTGTATGGTAGTAGGCAGTTGGCTGTGTGAGGAGAGCGACAACTTTGATTTCGGCCACAGATCCATCCTTGGGCAGTCAGTTCCAGTCGATGGCAGTTCATTGGACCGCGTGGCGCATGGCACAGTCAAGATGCCAGGACAACATTTGGAACTGGTGGATGGAATTTCTCTACTGGTCCAACATTAAATACTGTGAGGAACATTCTGGCAGTGACCTGCGCGAGAACTTGTTCATAGTGAGACAGACATGCACCACATATGTCTCATTCTGCCTGTCTTTCTTCCACACACTCACGTCCCTATGGCTCAATGGCTGACAAAGCTAAGCATTTCGTCTACGCGTGCCATACACGAGCTGGTCCTCGCTACTCATGCCGGGTTCGCATATAGGCGACTCGGACCTCATATGCACGACAACATCGCAAGGGCCACATAAGAATAATGACACTGTGACCTTATACTCAATCGCGAGTGCGACTGTGGAAGCAAGTCATCGTGACCGGTCCGGGGTCATTGTTCAAGACCTCGCTGCCTCAAGGTCATTCACCCCTTTGCAGTGAGCCGTTCCAGGCATGCTGACCCGAAGTAACTCGACCGACTTCAGCTCGGACACAATTACGTCCACACAGCGTCGCGGCTACCCATGCGCCACTTCAACACGCCACCCCCTGCCACCAGCAAAGCAAACCAGTGGGACACCAGCCCTCGGCAAATGCAACGCACGCTGACTAGACACCACTTGAGCTTGGCCCAGGAGCCTACAAAAGCGGCTGCCACCACTATCTCAAGGACTCTCAGGGCAACACTAGGATTTGCCCTGATTGTCGTAGCGCACATGCTGCGCTGCTTTATCCCGTCAAATGGCAACGTCTCATACCTCGGCTGACTGTTCGTCGCGATAGTTCCAAGACACATATGGCCCTTTATAAGGGTGACTGAAGTCCTGGAACCTGGCTGAATCAACCTCATCTCCTCTTCCTCCCACCTCTAAACAGCATAAGATTTGCTGAGTCGGACTAACTAGGAATTAAATGGGGTGCGGCTGCTGACATGATCTGACGGCTCGGTGTGGCACTTGCAAACACTGGCTCAGATCTCACAGAAGCAAGGACACCATAACAGCCACATTGGGAAGGATCCCTTGCTGTCTGATAACCGTCCCAAATGAGGACTGAATGGACGATTTTTCACTTTCTCGATATAGTCTCTGCGACTTAATGAACCTTCAGCCTCTTGGAAACAAACGTCTGTTGACTGAGTCACCGGGTGAATGCCTCACGTCCCGCAGTTGGCGTGAGATCCGGCAATCCGACTGGCCCAAAAACCGTCACATGATCTATAACTTAAGTGCGCTCTGAGGAGAATGAACGAGTGACCACCAGGGTCAGTTTATTCCTCCGTCTAACAGAAAATTCGCGTTTGGACTTGTCAGCTGCTTTCCCCAACATAACTAGCTTCCCAGTAGGCGCACACAATTCGGCGAATAGCACCAGATTCTTGACAGATTATAAGTGTGTCTGGGGACGCGTGCCTTTGGCGAATTGCCATTTCTGATTTGTGTACTACCCCAGCCTGAAAAAACATACCGGCCAGAGCGCAAGTAACTAGATTTAGGCTTCTTCCTTGCAATCTTGTCGCTAGCTTCTCACGTGAATTTCTTGAAAAAGTTTCTCACTTATCCACGGAACTTCCGAACACATTGTGCTGTTTTGGCCTTCGTCATCCGACTGGCTGCGATGCCTTCCGGCACGGAGGGTGTAATGGCCCAACTCTGGACACATTTTGCAACGTCGAGCCTCTCGTGATTACTTGTACGTACGTACTGACTGCAGCCTGGTTCTCGGCCTAGCCGGCTGTCCAAAGTGTCTGATCATCCTCGAGACTGACTTCGAAGGCACTGGACGACCGCCTCACTGTCCCACACTCGAGACGTCGCTCTTCCGCCGCCGGACGTACCCTCGTCCGACTGCCAACTCATGCCAACCTCTTCTCTAATACTTCTGTGCAGAATATAAAATACCCCCAATTGGTGTCCCACTTTTTCTTTTCCTGTTCTGAGTTGGACCTGGTGGTTGTAGTGGCTAGGTTTTCCCTAAACCTCAAACTGCCGCGGTAAAGGCACTACTTGCCTCCTCGTAAACAATGTTGGGCCCATAGACCCTGTTTCCCAGTCCTAAAAGATTACTTAGGCTTCGTATACCTGACAAAAACCGAGTACACCCACTGCACTCGAAACTTCCGCTCCTTACTGTCGCATAACGCACCCTAAACAAACCATCTTACGGGTGTTTTCCCCTCTGTTACCTCCCTCTGAAACTCGTCAATTGGCGTTCAGAACGTATCCCGGTCGCTTAAGATTTGTTCTGATTGGGTGTAGCACCTGTCCATAGGAGAGTGACCACCAATAGTGTTCCTCGACAAATGGTCGGGGACAACTTTGAGAGGAGAGTATTGAGATTCTATTGGCGAACGCTAGCGTGAGTATACGATTCGAACTGGCCCAAATGAGTGGAAGCAGTGGGGGAAAGGTGCGCGCTTGCAGCTGATGATGCATGTAGATGAAGTGACTCTGTGCCGGGCGCTTGTTGCAATGCCGTGGATTTGGCTGCTGCTATATTGGTGACCCCGACGTGATATAGCTGATCGACTTGATCTGACGCGCAACTGCTGAACGTGGCAGAGCGAAAACATCACGAATTTCCCTTGCTGACTGCATTTGAATCTTTTTGCGTCACTTGATGTGAGCACGGTATGGGAAATTGGGTTGCCGACGTCCAGTCGTGAAGCGAAATGGAGGTCATTAAACAATCTGCCCATCGAGTCCTGGTCATGGTTGCGATCCAGTCAAATAGAACAGTCCCGCCATCAGTGCTGGCTCTCAGCATCCTTTCCACTAACCTCTCTCACCAGCAGTAACTTCTCACTCAAACCAACCAATACGACGCGGTATACGGAGTTGGCATCTACGTACAACACAACCACCGGCCTTCTCTAGCCTCACAACCAATCTGCCTCCCTCCTGCCAGTTGCAGCTGCCCACGCTACCCACAACATAATCTAACCATTCTCCCCCCGTCTGGTTTTTCACCCGAACTCCGTTATGGGAGGGAAGCAATTGTAGTGGCTCTACGCTAGACGCCTATTGCAACGCCATGGCCTTAGCTGCCAGCATATACTATAGTAAAGCTGATGGATAAGCGATTCCGAAGTACACAGCCCTTGGGAAGGTACAGTACAGGCGCCTAGTCCGAACACTCTCCGATTTCTGACTCGAACCCCTTTTCGTTTGTTATTAAAACTTCCGGGGAGCACTGCGATTTTGAGGGGATCCGGCAAACAAACTTCCACATCGTCGCTTAAACACTGTAATCGTGCACACGTAGCCGGCCGCTATGATAAGATTGGTTTTCACAAGCACTCCACATCTTCACCTTGAAGGTAAGGATAGACTGCTCTTTCAGACTCCTTCAATGTACATCTACGCGCCCTCACTTGCTCCTGTGGAGCAGGTTATAATGGTCGAACAACTAGGTACCTATCCAAACGGGCGCGAGAGCATCATCTGTCTGGCTAAACCAAAGTGAGAGAAAGTCCATCTCTGGTGCCGTTGTGGCTCACTTGGTTGACGACGACCACCCGGCAGACGTCAACCAAGCATTCCGAGTCATCTATAATGTGTTAGTGAGACACTCCAAGCTCCTGCGTCAGCGAATACTTGCAACGGTAGAGGCAGTGGCCATACGGTTAGCTAGCCCAGCCCTGTGCATGCATAAAGCGTTTGTACAGGTGCTAAGGCTCCCCTGGGTACAGACAAACCCAGCATGCGTGTTCAAACTCATCACGTTGCGTTACAGCGATGAAACAGGGACAGCTTATCGCCAGACACCTTCCTCCTCTCCCTCCCTGAACCCCAGACAGACCTAGAATCTGACCACTGAGCTCTGAACGCCCTTCAACTCTCTCCCCCAATATTGACCTTTACTGGATGTTTAGGTTTGCTATTCTGCCCTTACTGATGATTATGAATAATCTAAAGCATACGTTTGACGGACTTGGACTCTTGAAGGTTGGTTTTCTTTTGAAAAGGGACATTAATCGCGGCCCACAACAATCAGACAATTTGTCAAGTTTGATGTGATATAGAAAGATTCGGCAAAAGCCTTTTGTCGTCCTAAATGTACAAATCAGACTCTTCCCTGCGAAGACTATCATGTACTTGATAATGTTCGAAATGAGACGTCTCTTACCTCCTTACACGACACCAGTTAAGAGTTGCGCTTTTCTCACTAAAGATTGCTAACAACTACTTCCTCGCTCCGGCCCACCGGACTGAAACGTAGGAAAAAGCCAGCACAAGGTCAACCTAGCAGTCACGGTGACCAGTCGGGCTACTGACGTGTGTCCTACAGTCTTTTCCTTATTGTGCAGGGCAGAAGGCCGAGCGTTGCCATGTGAACATGTGAAAAAAGGCTATTTTCACTTGCTGCGCGGAAGAATGCTGAAAGGCGCAAAAGCAACGTAACTTGGTAAGTAGACTCGTAAGTGCGCATTTGAGCAGGCTACACTCGAACGCAGATTCTACAAAAAGTGGCCT
>CACRXP010000012.1:795097-808074 GCA_902702965.1 Spirometra erinaceieuropaei
TTTAACGATTTCGTAAACTTGTGCATCATGACTGTCTGAAAGGTTTGGGGATTGTAAATACAGCCATTTTTGCCGTTCATTGTGGCGCGAAAATAATGTATGCAAAGCGGAATCTTCCCTTGAATGTGAAGGTATCCAGATAATAGAGAGAGGGCTAAGGGTACGATAAAAGATGAGAAGACAACCCCAAGCCTATTTGTACGATCCCAACGGTAGAAATCAAAGTCATTATAAGAAAACGAAGCGTCAGGAATTACAGAATGGATGCAGGACTCTATTATGCCTAAAATGTTGGGCATCATTTCGCGCGCAATGGCTCTGATTTGGGCCTCCAATTCAAAAACTTCTACATTCGTGTGGCCTAAACATCCGCATAGCTACCACCGAAAGTCTTCTTTCTAGAAGCAAAAATAAACCCCTCTAAGTAACCTTCTACTCACAAGCCGAAACTGAGCTTGTTCTACAAAACCCGGATTAAACAGAAATCAGCGGAACCTAAACTCATTTATAGGTCTAAATCTCACATCGATATAAAGGCTTAAACTTCGGAAAAAAGACACCAGCTACAAATACGATAGTCAGCACTCCGGTAAAATAATGGGACGCATTATCAAAAGACACTTGATGAAATACCTGGAACAGAACAAAATATTATGTGATGCCCAACACGGCTTTCGTCCAGGGCACTCCTGACTAACGAATGTTCTTTACTCGTACGAGAAATGGACAGGAGTTACCGATAAGGGTTTTCCAGTAGATGTCATATTTTTTGACTTCAAGAAGGCCTCTGACAGTGTCCTACACAGGCTTCTTTTACAGAAGATCTGGGATGTTGAGATTCAAGGAAGAATGTTTAAGTGGATCAGGAGTTTTCTGTCCTCCAGACTACAAAGAGTCGTCGTTAGTAATTCTGCCTCGGAATGGGTAAAGGTGGAAAGTGGTGTCCCACAGGGTTCTGTCTTAGGCCCAGTACTCTTCCTGATTTATGTTAATGGCTGCATCAGCGAAGTGAATTGCGAGGCTCTCATGTTCGCGGATGACATAAAAATATGGAGTGAAGTCAAGTGTGATGATGACGCAGAGAAGTTGCAGTCGAAAATCAACAAACTGCGTGCTTGGTCGAACAGATGGCTTTTGAAGTTTAACGTGTCCAAATGCGTGGTCTTGCATCTGAACACCGGCCGCAATGCCTCTCCCAAACACCAGTACTATATTGACGGGACGAGGTTAGAAACTGTGGAAAGACACAGAGATCTGGGTGTATGGACGACCACAAATCTATCGCCATCAGAACACTGTAGAAAGATGGTCCAGAAGGCAGTTAGTACTCTACACTGGATCAGACTTGCATTTAAAGTATTTCTTCCCTAACTTTTCGAAAGACTCTTTGGTGTCTTTGTAAGACCTCATCTAGAGTATGGAATGCCAGCAGCCTCACCATGGATGAGGAAGGATATCAACTTACTCGAACAGGTGCAACGCAGAGCGACAAAGATGGTCGACGGTCTGAAGCATTTGTCTTATCAGGAGAGGCGGAATTTGCTTGGCCTATTCCCTCTCTCTTATAGACAAATAAACTGCAGTCTACTCTGGACGTTCCGGATTGTTCGCGGCCAGGGTTGCTCATTAAGAGCAGAGGACTTCTTTGAGTTCGCCCGTACAAACCAACTACGCGGCCATGCATACAAAGTTGGGAATGAGCGCACGCGTTTAGACCGACGAAAATTTTCATTCAGCCAGCGGGTTGTCAGACCGTGGAACTCGCTTCCAAGCGAGATGGTGACGGCTGACACAGTTTGTGTGTTTAAAAAAAACTTGCTCGTCTAGTTTTCGACAGGAATCGGCTTGTACAGCATGACTACGCACAGCCAGTTTTGTAAAATCTGTCATATACAATCTTCCGCACTAATTTACAGTGACCCCATGCACTACATTATGATTACGATTGAACTGTGACCCAATCACAATTTAAATGCCTGCAATTTTATTTTATTTTTGAGTATGAATCTGCGAAAGCACTGTACATAAATAGGGTCATCAAGGGCTCTGCCTGTAACCCTTCAATATATACATATACAAAACGGATGACCAGAAACATTTATCCTCCAAGATATAGGAGAGCGCACTGCAAAGCCTACCATGACAACTTCAGAAAAAAGGGCTTATTTATAAGACTGCCTTTTCAAGGGGACGCAGCAAGTGACCTAGTAAGAAGACGTATGAAGACAGCGATCGCTAGCGCTTTCCCCGCGGCGAACTTACGTGTATGTTTCACTAACTCTCCCCTCCTACGCTTGGGAGGTAAAGACCGACTCCCGTTGCAGGCCACATCGATGTGTATTTATTCATCCACTTGCTCCTGTGGAGCGGGATACATTGGCCGGACAACGAGGCGCTTGGAAAAGAGAGTACGTGAACACATACCGGCCTGGCTAGGCAAAGGTGAGAAGAAATCGATCTCGAGTTCTATTCTCGCACATCTTGTCGATACGAATCACCGAGTCGATGCTAAAGAAGTCTTTCAGATTGTCTACCGGACACCAGCAAGCTTCTTCAGAGGCCTACGCCAACAGGTGATAGCTACAGCCAAGGCAGTGGCTATACGGCTAGCCAATCCAGTGCTATGCTGTCAGAAGACTCTGACACAGGCGCTCTGTCTTCCGTGGCCGACGCCGACCCCAACGTCGCCCCAACCTCCTGATGGCAGGGTGTGTGCACAAGGTACCCGACGTACTCACAGCCTATGGCCCCACTCTCCCTCGCCCCCTTAACCCAATGATCACGACAGGCCGACCACGCCATAGCACGCCTCGTCATGCGAGTGGCGTGGGAACGATGGATGTTAATTGTCCCCGAGTCACGTATAAGTCATGTAATTCGCATAATTTAAACTTCTTTGTAACCGTTTTGGCCTGATGAAGAGTTACTGAAAACACGTGTTCGCCAATTTGACTTTTAAAGTAAGTTTTGTATGAATAACTTGCAATATAGTTAATTGTTACATCAGTAAATCCGGAAATTCAAAAGTGAGATTTAGGCGCAAACTACCGTCATTAACACAATTTTGATTTTATGTACGATAGCTTTCCAGCAAATGAGCGTATAGTCTGCGCTTTAAGGATTTAACAGCTTCAGACAGAACCTTCTCATCAGGAAGTCCGTTCCATGTTCCGCTGACCCTCTGCAGAAGTCGTTTCATCGGATGTCCGTATGCGCCAGCTTCCTCTAACCACAAAGACGGTCCGACCCGGCCAATTCGAAGAATTCGTCCAAGTCTAGGGCACACTGAGGGCCTCTGACAATCCAACAGGTTTGAATGAGATTTTCGCTCACTTGTCTGTAATTAAGATGGAACAAAGTCAGTCCAGCCAGTGTGGTTTCGTAAGGCAGATGATCAAGATTCCTGACCATCTTCGTAGTCATCGCCTGTATTTTTTCCACCTGTTGATAATCCTTCTTGAACTACGGTCGCGGGGCCTGAACTTCGTACTCTAATTGAGACCGGACGAATGCCTCGTAGGTTTTTCCAAACAGTCCTTTATGGATCTTCACAAAAACTCCCTTCAGAGCAAATAGAACCGGTATCGCGCGTTGGGCTGCCCCTTGACACTGTGGCCACGGTTTCAGGGTTTAAGGTTAGTAAAGCATGTCAAATGGTTCTTTTGTTTCACCGTTTCGCATTTTTTGAATATATCTGCATTGTGTGTTTATTCCTACGAGTATGTTACTGACAGCTATTTATTTAAGACTCATTGTTCCTCCGTCTCCATTTACCCAGAGACATTTTCACATATTCCTATACCAACATGCCTGTGACTCAATCACCTTAGGAAATCTTCGATTGGAAATATTCATTGCTGGATTTGTATTGCATCAGTGAAACGTCCCGGAGAGCTTGTTACAATTATACAGGCAAGTGAATCGCATGCATCTCTCTTCACCCTGCACGACTTCAGGAAGTTGCAGGTCGGGTGTTGTTTTACTGCTCTGCGCCATTTTTTAGTTCGGGCGTCTGTATCTACTGCACGGGCTTCTGCGATGGGCCGCAAAAAGAGGAAGCAGCTCAAGCCGTGGTGTTGGTACTGCAATAGAGATTTTGAGGATGAAAAGATCCTCATTCATCACCAGAAGGCAAAGCACTTTAAGTGCCCATATTGTCATCGCAAATTATTCACCGGTCCCGGTCTTTCAATTCACTGCAATGCGGTAATTTGTCTCCACATACTTGACCGCCAGTAGGTCCATAAGGAAAAACTTGACAAAATCCCCAATGCCCTGCCTAATCGGTCAAGTACCGTCATCGATATATATGGCATGTCGGGAATCCCAGAGGCTGATATTCTAGAGCATGAACGGCAGAAACTCGGCATAGAAGGTATATTTTGGAAAGCACCTTACCCCTTCTAGGCGAGGATGAACCACCCGAGAAGATGGAGAAGTTAGAAGACGAGACACCAACTACCTCTTCTTTTGTTCCACCCGTTCCTCTGCCGTTCCTGCCGCAACTTCCTGGAATGATGACATACATGCCTATGCCGTGTCCTATCCCTGGGAGGTAATCTGTATTATGCCGCTAAACTACTGTTTCTGTAGCGTGCCTCCATTTATACCTCCGGCAGTGGGGCCTGCTCCTCCACCACCCCCTCCTCCGCCTCCACCCCCACCACAAATAGCGGAACCTCGGCCTCCCGAAGTAAGCCATTCTTCCAGAATCATCAACATGCTTTCCGTAGCCGGCGCCGAAACCTACGTTCCCCGCATACTCTGATGTAGAAGTGTCGAAGGGTCCTGTACAAAAAATAATTAGGCCGGCAACTGGTGCGAACGGCATTGCCATAGAGCTTGTGTATCCTGATGAAGACTTGTCACTGGTAAGTCGTAATGACTTGAACGCAAATTTCTTCAGGAGGAACTAAAAGCAGAGCTTCCGAAGTACAAGGAAAAGTTAGCACGCACGCTCAGGCCACCACCTCCGCCACCTAATGTTGCTCCACAGGTTCCAGTCGTCGCTCCTCCTGCACCGCTCCCGGTTATTCCTTCACACATAGTTCCTGGAATCCCGCCACAGGTTTATGTGCCCAGGACCATGCCTGTTTCGACACCACACCTGTCATTTGTGCCTATGCAACCACCAGGTAAAAACTCGTATTTCCTAATCACTCCTATTTATAGCTATGCCGGGCTATCCGCAACAAGTTCCGCAGGTGCCGCCCACATGGACCGGTCTACCCAATGTTCGGTTCTAACGCAAGTCAGTGGATCGTACTATTGTGAACTTTACCTTTTTCCAACCAGCTTGTTGACATAGTTTGTATAGGGCCGGTTGTGTAAAAAATGTGACTTTTATGCCGTTTTATTTTCTCTTTTTCGATGAAAGGACGAGAACAAGTAAGGACCTGTTCGCGGTCAGTCGTTGACGTTTTGACTGGGGTGCTGGTATGTCGAATATTATCAAATGACGAAATTAAGTAGCGTAAAAATGTCCAGCTTTTTTGTGCTGAATTGCCAGTAGTCTTGTGTGGCACGTCCATAAGACGAGTAATGTGATTCCTTTCAACAGCTGTCTGGCACAAATACCACCCTTTCAGCCATCGGGCACGTAAGTCAAATAATGATGGATGTTTAGATGTTATGCTTCATCGACAAAGAAGCTAACTTTTGGAGTGAGGTAGACTCTGAGGTAGGTCCTGTGCGTTGGTTTTCCGGCCAGCTTGAGCTATTTTTTAATTTTTTTTAAAAATAAACCTTAAAAGAAACGCCTTCTTTCTCAGGGACGCAGATTCTGCGCCCTCCACGGGACTACCAGAAAATCAGAAGTCAAAACGTCGTTGAGATGTATTTGACTTCAAATCTGGCTTCAATAAGCCTGTTGCCTGCTATCGTATTAGGTAGCTCGTAGGTTCCCTTCTCAAGTTTAGGCTATTGAATGAGCCCCGTCTTACGGATTTTGCTGTCCGCACAGTGCGATGGGGGACTCCGTTTTGTGTTTAAGCGCAGACCCACTTGTGCCAGCTTATTTGCCGAGCTAACCGGGCCCTCGGACTTCTGTCCCAAATGGTCTGTATTCGCAGACCACTGCGCCCGAGAAACCTTGAGCGTACCGCGCTTGGTGCTGCACGCAATCGCGGCACTCGTACATTTTCATGCACATTCTGTAGGGCTCCTAAGAACTCCCCAGAGTTGTCGCACGATTTGCACGAGGGTCTCTTCAACTAAGCTTAATAGCTCAGATGACACCTCATGAGTACTGAGGTCCATGCAGGGTTCTGTCATCCGTAGCGCAAGTGACCTGACCCAGAGTGGCGGGTACAGATGACTACTACTGACGCAGGTTACGTGCTGCAGATGACCCATGGCCTGTCGTTTCGCTGTTTTATCGTGTATTACAGAGGGCCTATTAGGCAGGTAGGTGTGACTTTTGCAACTTGTCTATTGAAGTCTGGTAGGGTTGGAATATTGAGCGGCAGTGCAGATTGTTTGGTTTTTTGGACGCGGGAGGGACGTCTGCATCTCAAGACCGAGATCGGACATAACTGATTACTAAAGCTTGTCTTCCGAGGTTGACCAACGCCTTCCGATAGCATAATCCACAGTGCTTGCTGCATATAGTCTTCACCTATTTTCTTGCCCAATCAGACCGTGGCTAGTGTGGCGCGGCTAGTTGCTCCTACGCATTCACGCATATTTCAGGAAAGTGGGGAACGCGAGTGAGTGTAGCGCAGGATCCAAAACAGTGTAAGCAAAGTTGTTCCTGAAGCCTGTGTGACATCGGCTTGGTTCTGACGATCCATTTGCGAGACGGACTGTTTGCGGTGTCAGGATGCACTCAGATCCGTTTGTTCCCTAATTGCACAACCGAATGAGACCCATTGGCTACCTTTATCGGGTTTGGTCACGAGCCGGAGATGTTTTCGCCCATGGTTGCTGCGCCTGAACAACTTTGAGCGAACACGAGGACTGTTCATCTGGCCAGAATGGGATGGCTTTAAGCCGCGCATTCGATACGGGATCTAGTCCTTTTGCATTCTCATGGTACTCCGCATTGCACTTGGCTGCCGACTGCGTTCGTTCGTAGCGACTGAGACTGCGATGGGCGAGGGTTAGTACTTTCTCCGGAAGAATGTGATACATTTGTTTATAGCAAGGCTGACCTCTAGAACGTCTTCCCCCAGGCCTGTTCCAACAGCAAAATCAGGTCAAAGCAACTGCAGATGGGCTGAGATGCGGTGGCTGATGAGGCTGAGGCAACGCCAGTCGCCGTACATATCAGTTCCCTAATAGGAGGATATCGGCCTCCACTGTAGTACAAGGGCTGCTAAGGCACTTTAAGGATCTAATACGACCTGACCTTCAATACTAAGTAGGTGCATGGAATGTACCACCAGTTGGTGGCTTCTCAAGCTACATCTATGCTCCGTAATGGCTCTATGACCCGTCTGGTCCTTTCTCTGAACCCACAGTAGGGAATTCCCCTACAACAGCAGCAGCGGGGCCGGGTTTGATAGACCCGGCCTGACGGACTCATGCTACGCGTGGCGTCTCTGCCACCTGACCGCTTGTGTTGGCAAACTCCGCCGCGTTGTTGCCAAAACCATGGATAACAATGGTTTTTCTGTTCGATTGTGCAGTCGCGTGCGTCCAGCCAGGTGAGTGACGTCACATGGAAACGCGCGCAGGTGACAAGTCCGGGAGCCCTGCAGACGGTGCAGTTGGCAGGGGACTGTGCATCGGCCAGATTTGGTCGCTCCCTAAGCAGGGCATGGGGACGGTGCCGCCTGCAACACGAGTGGCTTTAAGCCAACTTCCAGCGAAACCAGGGCATAGTTTAGGGTTAGGCTAAGGACCAAGTGTATAAAGGTATCAGCAAGTCAATGTCGAATATAGCAATTGTTAGGGGCAATTGCTGAATGCGGAGTCTTGGTTTAGGGTTAAGACCGGAACAACGGTCTAGTTCTTCGTAAGGATTATTGTTGGGATTAGGACACGGGGATGCTTTGCCCTTTTCGAAGTTATGCGCAGGTATGAGTTTATAACTTGGACTGGACTCTTGCGTGTCCCGCTAAGGAGGCCGTACAGGTCGGTTCGACCCATAGGTCTTGCCCACCTTGCCTATGATTAACCCTATGGGCTTCAACAGAATAACCGTTTGGGCAAGCTCTCTTCAGCTGTTCGCACGGCATGCTCATCGTTTTTCAAGACGTTGGTTCGAGACATCCTCTCCTCACTCTTCAGTATTATTCTGAAGCGGTGGGAGCGGTAGTTCGAGTTTCTTGCCTGAGTCGTGTATGCTGTCCCTGTCTCGGCGCTCATCAACATCTGCAGCTAGAACAGCAGTGATGCTCATCTCTAGTGTCGCATCGGGTGCGGCAGACTACCGAAGGCCTGGTGGGTTCTGGAGACCTGGGCTGCGCCTTTTGGCTGCTGTTGACGTCGTATTTCTGTTTTCAACGCTTAACGGCATTAGCGCATGACAAGTGTTTGTTGATAAGTAACCCCAGGCTTCCGCACCCCGAGGCCCTCAACACTGGCCTGTTTGAGACGCGCATTACCACGGTGTTGTGTAGTCTGTCGATCTGCGTGAGCCGCTCTAGGCTGGGATTGAATGGGCATTGGGCTCCGCTCGACATTTTTATTGCATTTACCACACAACGGGGGACATCTCTGTTCCACTGTCTTCGGAATCTGTATTGTGCTTCCAGAGGCGGCACGCCTTCTGGATTTGCGTGCGAATAACCGAAGAAGTACCCATATGGGTACCCTTCACTGTTACGGATTGCGATTTCATGACTGCCACCATAGGCCTATCGCTTGTTTTTTTAGTTAGTGATGACTGACAATCGCGGTCTCCTTGAAGCCTTGAGGTACTTGTACGTATCGTCTTGCCAGAGACACCAGTCAGCCTGTTCAGCGTGCCAGTAAGTCAGATCGACGTCCGAGATTGTTTACGCCCGCAGTAAACTCATGATCGTTCAGAGAGACGGCCAACGATCGAGATCATTATGTTGTCGTGTGAGGCAGCTCACTGGTGGTTTTTTTCTGATCACAAAGGGAGTTTGAGCGCACGCTCAAATGGGTCGGCGGCAGGATTTTCCCGCCTGGGCCGAGTACTGATGTAATTGGATTAGGAGCCGTACACTGCCTTAGTCGGCGCGAACAGGCTTCCAACTTCACGCGGTCTCCGAACACTACTTCTCCAGCGCCGCGAGTCAGCCAGTCTGCATCTCCCACAGCCTCTGCTTCATTTTGGCTCGGCGTCGAAGAACTGCTCCCAACCCTCTTACGTGCTTCTTGTGTCACGTGTCGTCCTTTGAGAAAATACGCTGGTTATCCTTGCTAGAAGCAGCCTCGAGATCAGCACCGCATGAACCTAAGGACTTCCAACACAGTGGTATGGACGGCGTTCTGTGGTTGCATCTGGGTCCAACCGCCTCCACTTCCCCCAGGACTTGTGTTTGCACCGGATTTGGTTCATTTTCTAACTTGGTAACGATCCGACCCCAACCGTATACACTACCGCAACGTTTGATTTACCAGGTACCTTTTCATCGGAAGCATTTGACAGTTCTGTGTCGGGTCGTCAAGGCAACAAATGATGCATACAAGCGGGAATACAAGTTCTAAGAGGCAGTGAGGAGGCTGGGCCGATGGAAAAAGTTTTACTCGCCTGGCGTCGTCCATTCGCACTAGGACCCATCATATGAAGCAACAGCTAAGGTTATCGGATGCACGAGCTCGCGACATTTGTATGATGCAGTTATTATGCATCCACTTACATATCAAAGCTGACAACTCTCGCATTAGTGATAGATGGTCCTACATAGTACGACGATTGCGCTATGTTCTGCCAAGGCCCGCAGCAGGAGTCGGCTGACGTACAGCTGACCTCTTTGTGGCGACCTAGTACTCCTACCCAGCGACGCTACAGTAATTAAATTAGTCTATGGACTCTGAAGTTGTCTGTTCAGACGGCTCAAGCCAGGTCCAAAAATGATGATTCCTGCCGTCAACTCTCCAAGATGAAGATAAGGTCGTCCAAGGATTACTGGAAGAAGCATTGGGCTAAGGTAGCGTCCTCCATGGAGCAGGCCTCGAATGCTAGGGACACTCGAAAACTGACAAATTATCTACCAAGTTAGTGGTAATCCTTCTGCATTGAGTGACTCCGTAATGTTAGTGGCGGCTTTATTGCGGGCAGCTTGCCCAAGATCGAGCGCTGGCTTGATCACATCGGGCACCATATTAACGTCGGTACCCAACCCACCACTCTGTTGCACTTTTCTGCATCGGATTTTCCTCCCTCTCCAAACTAGACACATGGAGAGGACGGTATACTCGCTGAGACCTAGAAGTTTTGCGTCGAAACCGGCGTCCTAGCTCCATGAGGTGATTGAAGAAGCGTGCCCCGAATGACCGGGGTTAGGACATCTTTGTATCTATCCTCAAGGAGGAAGATAAAAAGGGATGGTAGAACTACCGCGGCGTTAACCTCGTCGACGTTGCTGCAGGAATCTTCGCCATTCTCGGGCGATTCCAGGCTGTGGGTGCTTCTAGAACTAGGTCCAACGAAGCCGGATTCCTTGTCGGGCATGGATGTGCGGACGAAGTATACACACTGAGGCACACTCTTGAATTCCACCATATCTGCCAACGGACGGCTGTTTTGTTGATTTTGCTGCTGCGTTCGGTCTCGTATATCGTGAGTCCCTTTGGCGGATAATGGCACTGGATGGTGCACCGCCAAAAATCATCGTCATGATTAAAGCCTATTGTCGCTGACCACAACGCGGTTTCTCGTCCATAACAATCTTTTCCAACCGTTTTGTATTCGTTCTGGCGTTCGACAGGGTTGTATCCTATCGCCCATTTTGTTCAAATGCGCCACGCAGTGGATTCTAGGTAGGGCCCTAGACGATGGTGGCGGTGTTAAGCTTGCACCTGGACACTGGCCAATTGATTTTAATTATGCCGATGATATGACCTTGCCAGCTTCGAGTTCTGGTGGTCCGCAGTCTATGGTGTCACGGGCGAGCTAGGTCGCTAAATTAGTTGGCTTATCCATAAACGTTGGGAATACCAAAGTGTTTTCAAGCTGCATCTATGACCAGGAGAATGCCCCTTTCAGGATTCATGGTAGTCAACTTGAAGTAGACCGTCTTAAGTACCTGGGGACGAGACTGCTGTTGAATGAACTGAGTAAGAGCAACAGTCTCCCGAATTAATGCTGTCAGCCGGGTTTTCTCAATCCTTAGTGCCTATGAATCCGAGGCAACATCTTCATTGCCACTAAGATTTACGTGTGCCGTTCATCCGTTCGGTCCGCTTGACTGCGGTTGTAACTGGTGGGCTGTGCGCGTGGAAGAGGAGCAAAAACTGGGTGTTTGGCCACTGCTTGAGGACCACCCCTCGAGTGAAGTACGCCGACTTCGTCTCAAATGAGACAGTCCTCAATCTCTGCGACAACACCGCAAGGGTAATCCAAGGAATCCAAAAAAGACGTCTGAGGGGGTTTGGACATGTTCTTCGTCATCCACCTCAGGAGTTCAGTGTTATTGTCCTCGATCAGGCACCGTTACCTCATTGGAGGCGTCGAAGGCCAACTCAAAAGCTGGCTCGATGCAGTCAAGACATGGAGGTGGTTCTTGCATCTTCGGTATTTGCTCTCTGTCAACGGCGAAGAGAGTGGGTAGAACTGTCCAGATCTGCTGCCTCAGATTGTCACGCGTGGATAGGTACAGTTCGGGACATCATCGAGGTGGGCTAGATCAGACATGATTGCATCTGTACCGAGTACAAGTACCCAAGTAGCTTGTCCTATTCCTGCGCGCGCATTGATGTCAGTGAGGGCAGTTGATTTGCCCCTCCTAGGTACATACAAGGAGTTACCGGGGTTTCCCTGACTTCTTTTGTCTAAGCCTTGCATGACAGTCTGTTGCCGGACGCCAGTGCGGAAACACAATTAACATCAACGCTGACTGCCTTTAAACTTGTCATGCAATTCAATGACAATCTGGGCGGCTGTTGTAAGTGGATGAAGTCTAAGCCGTCGAATTTGTACTTTATCGACATCCATCTTCCAGTTTTTCTTTCCATGTGCGTAAGAAAGCATCCCGGGTGCAAGCGCTTTATCAGGGAATAAAAATGTAACATATGTTTGATCGAGGCAAGGATACTGTCTGGTGGGTTCAAGAAACCTTTGGAAGTCCGCTAAACCTACCTGGAATTATGAAGACGGAGTATATCGAAACCGAATAGCATTTCTATGACTCACTTTCTCTGACTGTTTCCGTCTCGACACTTAGGTGTTCTTTATTGACGGGAAGATCCTAATTAAGTTTTTTGTTACATCAGAACCATATTAGCTGCTGGTTTTGAGTTAGTCCCAACGATACGCCGCAATCACCATTCGACATGATTCGCTACTAACTTCGTTTAAGTAGAAATCAATTACGGACTGAGTGTGGTCGTCGAAGCTAGTTTTGTAGGCTTATTTGGGCAGCACTCGTTGACCTAATTTATGGACGGTTTGATAATGTTTAGTAAAACAAATTGTAGAGAGCACAGAGTAGCAGTCTGGGCTTTTGACCTCTATCAGACAATCCGAAAACTCGTCCTTCAAAAGTAGTCGAGCGGTTTTAGATCTGGACCAGGGAATGCTGCACACCTTTGTCCTAGATGCCGTTTTTGGTTTCCGGCAAGGCCCTCGGGAACGGGGTGGGTTTGGGCAGTGGGCGGGGAGGTAGTTGCGTTGCAAGTCCGCCTTAGTGTAAATGTTCTCACGCCAAAATCGCTACCTCGCCTTCGAGGCGGTGGCAGCTCTCGTCGCATCCGAAAGATCAAATAATTGACTTCGGGATGACCATTTCCCGAGAGAAAACCATGTATGAGCAGTACTCGTTGTGCTCTGCCATAAAGATTATTTTGCCCCACCAAGGTGCGTGGTTTTCGTTGACTGGTGGGGCTGCCGGAGTCTCGCCGCT
>CACRXP010000012.1:818440-857878 GCA_902702965.1 Spirometra erinaceieuropaei
CGTGAACAACGCCGGAGTAACTAGACGAGCGGGAAAGTGAACGTGACGTCCACTGCGGGTGATGTATGCGGGAGGCACTGTTGGAGGCAGCTGAGTAGGTGTTGTAGTGGACAAGTTAAGGGTGGAGGAAGAGGTTGCAGTTTGATGCTGTGAACAAGAAGGAAGAGGAAGTATACGGGACGGAGGGATAGGTGGGGAAAGTGGAAAAGGAGTGGGAGGAGGTATGGGGTCAGCACATGCTTGTCCTTGAGACACGTCCGGGGGCTCCTCCGCAACAGCAGCCTTGACCCGGTCGATGCTGACTACGTCCTCTTTGTCACCTCGCAGGATCCGAAAGGTCTTGCTGTTACGTGCAAGCACACGGAACGGTCCTTCGTATGGTGATTCTAACGGCTGGCGCACGCGGTCACACGGACGAACACATGGGTGCAGTTGGCTAAGCCTTTTTCAACATAAGGATCGGTCGATGGAGCTCGAGGTGGAACCGGGGAAAGCGAGCGCATAAATTGCCGCAAACGGTGCACAAGATTGTCAGGAGTCTCGTCGGCGCCACGAGAGGTTGGAGTGATCATCTCGCCTGGCAGTCGGAGGGTAGTGCCGAAAACCAATTCGGCTGCGCTGCAGTCCAAGTCTGACTTCAGTGCCGCACGAATGCCAAGAAGTGCAACGGGTACATTGTCTGACCAGTTTTCGGGATCTTCTGCGGCACGCAGTGCAGTTTTTAGCTGGCGGTGGAAACGCTCAACCATGCCGTTGGCAGCTGGGTGGTAGGCCGTCGTCCGGATACGTGTGCAGCCAAGGAAGTTGAGGAGAGTTTGGAAAAGTGTGGACTCAAACTGCGCGCCTCGATCAGTCGTAATCATGGATGACGCACCGAATATGGCGACCCAACGACTGACGAAGGCTTTCACAATGGTCTCAGCTTGCACATTCGGTAAAGGAATGGCTTCCGGCCAACGGGTATAACGATCAACGCAGGTGAGAAGGTGAGTATAGCCATTGGATGGAGGTAAAGGACCTACGACATCTAAATGCACATGGTTGAACCGTGCATCGGGGCTGGGGAACGTGCTCGATGGAGACTTGTTGTGGCGTTGAACCTTGTTACGTTGACAGCAAAGGCACGATCGTGTCCAAGCTTTCACATCCTTGTTCAACCCAGGCCATACGAACCTCTCCGCGAGGAGCTTCTGTGAGGCTCGAATCCCAGGATGGGAGAGTCCGTGGAGAGTATGAAAAACAGCTCGCCGCATCGAGGCAGGCACATAAGGGCAATGAAAAGGAGTCGATACGTCACAAAGAATTGTGCCAGTGCCGGTGGTCAACGGGACGTCAACTAATTGAAGACTGTCAACAGACTCGTCGCCAGGGCATCCAACACGTCGTTGCTCAGCCGCAATAGCACCAAGATCAATCCCGCGTGAAAGATGAAACGCCGAGATGGAAGGTCTGGACAGCATGTCGGCCACCGCATTCTTCGGGCCATCAATGTGGCTGATGTCGGTGGTGAATTGCGAGATGTAATCCAAATGAGAAGTCTCTCTCGGGTTATATTTGTCAGAATGGGATCGGATGGCAAATGTGAGTGGTTTGTGGTCTTTGAAAATTGTGAAGTCACGACACTCAAGGAAGTGTCGGAAATGTTTTACGGCTAGGTAAATGGCAAGAAGTTCACGGCCAAACGTGCTATATCTCGTCTCGGCAGGTGAAAGCTTCTTGGAGAAGAATGCCAACGGTCGTGTCGAGTCGTGGATATGCTGTTGGAGAACTGTTCCTACGGCAACGGTCGAAGCATCAACCATCAGGGGCAATGGGGCTTCTGGAGCAGGATGAGTGAGCAAGGTAGCATCAGCAAGGGAGGTCTTTATTCTCTTAAAAGCAGTCAGCGCGTGGCCACGTAACTCAAGGGGACCCTTGGGACCAGAGAGCAAGTTGGTGCGTGGCAGCATAAGGCCGGCACAGTGCGGTAGGAACCGGCGGTAAAAGTTTACCATGCCAAGGAAGCGTTGCAACTGACGCTTGGAGGTTGGTGGAGGAAAGTCACGAATGGCCTCAACCTTGGAGGAGAGGGGACGCAAACCTTGTGCATCGACATGGTGACCAAGAAAATCAAGGGACGGCACACCCAGAACACACTTGGAAGGGTTAATGACCACGCCAAACTGATCGAGGCGGTCAAACACCAAGGCAAGATGCTCTTTGTGTTCCTCGGCATTTCGACTGGCCACCAAGAGGTCATCGATGTAGGCGTACACAAACGGGAGACCACGTAGGACTCGGTCAATGAACCTCTGAAATGTTTGGGCAGCATTGCGAAGACCAAATGGCAGGCGAATAAATTCGAACAGGCCGAATGGTTTGTGACGGCAGTTTTGAGAACATCCTCAGGAGCGACAGGAATCTGATGGAAGGCCCGAACAAGGTCAATCTTCGAGAAAACCGATTTGCTGAAAAGAGCTCCAGCAAAATCTTGAAGATGAGGGACGGGATAACGATCCGGGATGGTTGCATTGTTGAGGGCGCGATAGTCACCACAGGGCCGCCAGTCGTCTGATGTCGCCTTGGGCACCATATGCAGAGGGGACGCCCATGGACTCTCGGACGGCCGAATTATGCCCAGTTGCAGCATGTGCTCAAATTCGGCCTTCGCCGCTTGAAGACGGGACGGAGCCAGTCGTCTAGGCCGTGCGAATACTGGGGGGCCAGAGGTGCGAATGTGGTGGACAACGTCATGCTGGATCTCACCACTGCGAAACTGGGGTTTGATTATGTTGGGGTGTTGGAGGAGCAGATCTCGGTATGGGCAAGCAATACCTGTGTCCAGAACAGACAAATTGCAGGAGTCGTTAAAGGGTGTAAGACCGCGGACAGAAAGACCAGTTGTGCGGTTGAGGAGACAGGAACGCCGACAGTCAACAAGGAGATCAAACTCGGCTAGGAAGTCGGAACCAAGGATCGCATGAGGCACATCGGCAATCACAAATATCCAGGAGAATGATCGACGTAAACCAATGTTTAGCGTTAGGGAACGACTACCAAAAGTGGAAATGGGGGAACAGTTTGCAGCTTGGAGATGTAGACCAGGGCTGGGACAGCAGCGGTCAACTGGAGTGGGGGGAACCACGCTGATCTGGGCTCCGGTGTCCACCAGGAAGCGCCTGCGATTCACATTGTCGCAGACATACAAGGTACGACCAGAGCTGGGAGAGCCAGAGAAAACGGTCGCGTCTATTCTCTGGCTGGCGGGTTTCCCTGTTTCGGTTTAAATGAACAAGGGGAAGAACATTTGCGAGCCTTGGCGGCAACGTTTGCGTGATACCAACACAAATTGGCTGTGCGAGGTCGCGAACGTGAACGATGACGGCTGGGTGAGCGACCACAGGTAATGCGAGCAAGCTGTAGTTTTAGGGAGGCTATCTCATTCGCCATAGCCGACATCTGTTGCAGTAACTGCTCGTTAACCGTTGAAGAGGATGTGGAAATCTGAGCAACGGAAGGTGGCTGGAACCGTTGAACCTCTATCATTCGCTCTGCCATTTCAGCAAGATGTGAAAGTGTAAGGTCTTGCGAGCCGGATGCCAAAATCGTTTGGACATCTACAGGCAGCCGCTCTAGAAACGTCTCTTTAACGAGTTTCTCGTCGACCTGCATGTCTCCTAAGAGAGTACGCATTCGTCGGAGAAGTTCTGAGGGCTTTCGGTCCCCCAGCGATTCTTCCTTGATCAACTGGTGGTAGCGTTGTCGGTCAGATACAGCACTGAGACGAAGGATTTCCGCCTTCAGAGCAGAATAGGGAGCGTCTGAAGGGGGTTTCACTAGCAAGGGTCGAACTTGTGAGATAATATTGACAGGGAGAACCTCCACAAGTTTGTGGTATTTCGACAACTCCTTCGTAATGTTGGCGGAGTAAAAGGCTGACTCAATGCGGATAAAATAAAGTTCAGGGGCGTGTTGCCAGAAATCAGGCAAAGTGAAATGGACGGCATGAACGTCAGGTTGTTGAGTTGAGGAAGACATAATAAGCAAAATATAGGTAGCACAATATCGCGAAAAGGTTATCGGGAAATGTAAATGAACTAAAATTTAGCAAATAAATACAGGACGTTAAATGTCATTAAATGTTAGAGAAGGAAAGAACTTAAGTCTGCGCTAACGTCGGGAGTCACCAAACGTAAGTTATGTCGTTTTCGCGAACTAACGAACTACGGCTTACTAACCTCATAAACGGAGAGAGGTAAGGAAGGCCAGTAAGTGAATAAAGTTAATATTCAAAATGTGCAACGACCTGACCAGAGAGCATGCAAGCGGCGCGAAGCTTACAAGCGGCGGAGTCTTCGTCACGTTAAAACAAATGCTACAGTAAAACAAACGTGACAAGATTGTCAAAGGTCAAGCAGTCAAGTACTTCAGCACAAGACGTCTAGTGTAGAGCCACTATAGTTGCCTCCCCCCAGAACGAATTTCGGGTGAAAAGCCGAACGGGGGAACAATGGTTAGATTGAATGACATATGTGCCAATGATAATGTTGTGGGCAGTGTGGGCAGCTGCAACTGACAGGAAGGAGCCAGATTGGTTGTGAGGCTAGAGAAGGCCGGTGGTTGTGTTGCACGTAGACTCCAAATCCGTATGTCGCGTCGTATTGGTTGGTTTGAGTGAGAAGTTACTGCTGGTGAGAGAGGTTAGTGGAAAGGATGCTGAGAGCCAGCACTGATGGCGGGACAGTTCTATTTGACTGGATCGCAACCATGACCAGGACTCGATGGGCAGATTGTTTAATGACCTCCATTTCGCTTTACGACTGGACGTCGGCAACCCAATTTCCCATACCGTGCTCACAGCAAGTGACGCAAGAAGATTCAAATGCGGCCGGTAAGGGAAATTTGTGGTGTTTTGGCTTTGCCACGTTCAGCAGTTGTGCGTCAGATCAATTCGATCAGCCATATCACGTCGGGGTCACCAATATAGCAGCAGCCAAAGCCACGGCATTGCGATAGGCGCCCGGCGTACAGCCACTTCACCTACACACATCAGCTGCAAACGCACCTTCCCTCCATTGCTCCCCACTGGTGAGTTAAGTCGTCGTTGGGCATCCACTCATTTGGGGTCAGTTCGAATCATACACTCACGCTAGCGTTCGCTAATAGAATCTCAATAAAGGCTCTCCACTCAACGTTGTCTCCGACCGTTTTTTGAAGAGCGCCATTGGTGGGACACCAATGGGGAGAAGAGGTGGTAGGATTTGGCAGTCGGACGAGGGTACGTCCGGCGGCGGGAGAGCGATGTCCCGAGTGTGGGACAGAGCCTTCAACGGGGTCATGTCGAAGCCAGCCTCGAAGATGATCAGCCACTTTAGACAGCCGGCTCGGTCGAGAACCAGACTGTAGTCGGTACGTACGTACAAGTAATCACGAGAGGCTCGACGTTGCAAAATGTGTCCAGAGTTGGGCCATTAACCCTCCGTGCCGGAAGGCATCGCAGCCAGTCGGATGACGAAGGCCAAAACAGCACAATGTGTTCGGAAGTTCCGTGGATAAGTGAGAAACTTTTTCAAGAAATTAACTTGAGAAGCTAGCGAAAAAATTGCAAGATAGAAGCCTAAATCTAGTTACTTGCGCTCTGGCCGGTATGTTTTTTCAGGCTGGGGTAGTAAACAAATCAGAAATGGCAATTCGCCAAAGGCACGTGTCCCCAGACGCACTTATAATCTGTCAAGAATCTGGTGCTATTCGCCGAATTGTGTGCGCCTACTGGGAAGCTAGTTATGTTGGGGAAAGCAGCTGACAAGTCCAAACGCGAATTTTCTGTTAGACGGAGGAATAAACTGACCCTGGTGGCCACTCGTTCATTCTCCTCAGAGTGCACTTAAGTTCTAGATCATGTGACGGTTTTTGGGCCAGTCGGATTGCCGGATCTCATGCCAACTGCGGGACGCGGGGCATTCAACCGATGACTCAGTCAACAGACGTTTGTTTCCAAGAGGCTGAAGGTTCATTTAGTCGCAGAGACTATATCGAGAAAGTGAAAAATCGCCCGTTCAGTCCTCATTTGGGACGGTTATCAGACAGCAAACGATCCTTCCCAATGTGGCCGTTATGGTGCTCTTGCTTCTGTGAGGTATGAGCCTGTGTTTGCCACGTGCCAAACCGAGCCGTCAGATCATGTCAGTCGCCGCACACCATTTAATTCCTAGTCAGTCCGACTCAGCAAATCTTACGCTGTTTAGAGGGGGTAGGGAGAGAAGATGAGGTTGATTCAGCCAGGTTCCAGGGCTTCAGCCACCCTTGTAAACGGCCATATGTGTCTTGGAGCAATCGCGACGAACAGTCATCCGCGGTATGGGACGTTGTCATTTGACGGGATAAAGCAGTGCAGAATGTGCGCTACGACAATCAGGGCAAATCCTCGTTCTTGAGATAGTGGTGGCAGCCGCGTTTGTAGGCCCGTGGGCCAAGCTCAAGTGGTGTAGAGTCAGCGTGCGTTGCATTTGCCGAGGGCTGGTGTCCCAGTGGCTTATTTAGCTGGTGGCAGGGGGTGGCGCGTTCAAGTGGCGCATGGATAGCCGCGACGCTGTGTGGACGTAATTATGTCCGAGCTGAAGTCGGTCGAGTAACTTCAGGTCAGCGCGTCTGGGACGGCTCATTGTAAAGGGATGAATGACCTTGAGGAAGCGAAGTCTTGAACAATGACCCCAGACCGGTCACGATGACTGGCTTCCACAGTCGCATTTGCGATTGAGTATGTCACAGTGTTACTATTCTTATGTGGCCCTTACGATGTTGTCGTGCATATGAGGTCCGAGTCGCCTATATGCGAACCCGGTATGAGTAGCGACGACCGGCTCGTGTATGGCACGCGTAGACGAAATGTTTAGCTTTGTCAGCCATTGAGACATAGGGACGTGAGTGTGTGGAAGAAAGACAGGCAGAATGAGACATATGCGGTGCATGTCTGTCTCACTATGAACAAGTTAACGCGCAAGTCACGAGCGGAATGTTTCGCACAGTATTTAGTGTTGGACCAGTAGAGAAATTCCATCGACCAGTTCCAAAATTTGTCCTGGTATCTTGACTGTGCCATGCGCCACGCGGTCCAATGAACTGCCATCGACTGGAACTGACTGCCCAAGGATGGATCTGTGGCCGAAATCAAAGTTGTCGCTCTACTCACTCAGCCAACTGCCCACCACCATACACAATCCACCCCTGCTCTCCCTATCGAAATGTCTCCAGCACGCCTTCGGGGACTTCCACGTCTGACCGGTTACCAAGACTCGGGCCACATCTACCCCCTATCGCGTCAGCCACCCGAATCCCTGCCAAGTAGATATACTCTGCTCTTGGTGCTGGTTATGCTCGCAGTCTCGGCTGAATTATGCTAAACGTTGACCCAACTAGACGAAGTTAGTTTTACGTGCCGCCTACGGTTGTTAAAAATGAAACACATGTCTCCTGGAGCAAAGAAGCCCTTGTTGTGTGCGTTTTCGAAACTGACACCTCAGTCTGTCGTCAGACACGTGTACGCAGTGTACAAAACGGACATTCTTAAGACTCATGAGAAGCTATTCTGTGGTTGGTCAGGTCTTAAGGACTGCATGCGTCCGCTATATCACGATTCAGCAAACCATGGCAGCCCTTTCAGCCTGGTGTGCGCTGGCAGTTCTCTGGCACCCGGTTCCCTGCCAGTAGATGCGCTTACGCTCCTGCTGGGTATACAGGTCGCATGCATGGCTGTCCAGAACTTAACGTTCTTTCTGTCGTTGTTGTTTTTGGTCAGAATCTTAGTCAATTGTTTGTTGTGGACTAGAGCGCCAAGGTGCCGGTTCGGCCGCGCGATCCACGTATGCCCACCCTGGGTCCGGTCTTTTTGACTATGTCTTGACACCGGGTCAATTTGGGGAGGATGAGGGAGTACGGTAGATGTCGCGCAAGTCTAGTCCCACCTTGAACTAATTCACGCGCAAGTCATCATGTCTGCTTAAACTTCCTCTGGAGCACATAATGGACTTCGTCGGATGCGGCGGTCGAACAATTAAAACAATTTTTCTCCTTCTTCTGTTAGCTTCGAGAACGCTGATGATGGCTTGTCTGCATTGTCGTTCATCACGTCTGCCAAGGGTTATTTAATTGCCATAGTGACTCTTCGCTGGTCAAACACTCTGCCAAGGTGCCTTTGGTTCTTTAAGTTCACTCCTGCCATGTTCTCCCGGTTTTAGGCAGGTACTGGCTCAAGATCCCGCAAGCTGATGGGAGATCGATACGCAGGTTAACTGAACATGCATCTGAATATCGTTCCTGTCTCGTGATTCTTTCGGTCCCCGAACAACCTCAGGTCGAGGGGTTTATTCCTTTAAATTCAAAATAGCCCTGATGAGTTCAGACCATGAGTCTAGCCACGGCAGGACTATTTCGTCACTCTCAATGCCTCCGGTCAGTCACCTAAGGCGCCAGAAAGCAAACACATGCGTTTTCGCCGCCATCAGTAGCAAAAGTGTTAGTCGTAGAACTGAAATTTTCTGCAGTTACAGGTCAACATCAGGTGTAAGCACATCCACCATTGAACAGATATCACTGCTGAAAGAAGTGACTACTACAGGTGGGGGTGAAGAAAAAAAGAGGTGGATCGATTGTCGGGACCGATGTTTCATTTGTTTTAGACTTCACACTCATGAGGGACCAGAGAATACGACAAATGGACGGTGGTTGTGCGACCTTGACACATGTCGGCTGAAGGGGTTAAAGTAGAGGGTCGCGCAGTCTGTCAGCGAGACCGCAACGCACGAAACATGAAAGGCAGGTCAAACACTAGCTGACGGAATTTCGGTTTGAGATAGAGGCATCTACTATGTCTGCTCAGCAAACAATGGCCCTCACAGCCTGGTGTACGCTGGCAGTTCTCTGGCACCCGGTTCCCTGCCGATAGATGTGCGTGTGCTCCCGCTGGGTATGCAGGTTTTGTGCATGGTTGTCCAGTCATCCACATCTCTTTTCTGTCGTCGTTGTTGTTGGTCAGAATCCTGCCAAAGTGGCTGTTGTGGACGAGGGGCTGCGGTGGTTCGCCTAGATGCGGGTCCGGCCCTGCCAGCCGCATGCGCCCTCTTCGCCTCCGGTCTTTTTGACTATGTCTTGCTACCGGGCCTACGTGGGGAGGAGGAGGAGGTGAGAGTGCGGTAGATGCTGCGCAATTCCACTCTCATTATAAACTAATTCACGCTCAAGTCACCGTACCTGCTTCACCTTACTGTGGAGCATACCATGCACATCGTCAGCCACGACGGTCGTACTGTGATTCTGTGATTGGTCAAAGTCTGCACCATTTCGCGCCTATTACATGCCACCACGCAATCAGGATTTGCCCTTTTGGTCTCCATATGCCCTTGTAAATTTTCAATGTGGCGTCTCAAATCGATATGCATACTGACGCATGACTTATCTGAGCACAGCGGTTTCAGGAATTCGTGCCATTTCTTTGCTAGGCAGGCGCTAACGATGTGGCAGGGAGATGTGTTTGCCTTCTCCAGTATATACCTGGCGATCGGGAGTAGTTGGTTTCGCCTTCCAACCGTTACCTAGTTACCGTGTGTGCACATAGAGTCGGACTGCCCATTTGAGCCCGAAAAAAACTCAGCGGTGGTGCACGGAACTTTTGAGTGAAATAGTTAACCCCCTCCTTTGGGTACGCAAGGTGGATGTGCCAAGTAGTTGTGGACTTGTACGTCGCTGTTTTTCAGCAAAATCAGATGCATTTTTCAAGTAAGTCAGAGTCCGCCCTCGGGAATATGGTCGAATGGACCAAAATAGCATCCAGCCTCCTGAATGACACCCGACTTGTCATTGGCGCTGAGGTCTTTGGATTCAGAGCTATCTGAAGGACTGTTGTTTCTGACTTGTGTGCGATTTCAGTCAAAGGGTGATTCATCAATTTATTAAATTTGCGAAAATTCCCATAGCAGTAATCAGAAGATGAGGTGGCGAGCATACGTAGGTTTCGATAAATTCTCGTCGGGCCAGTACAATTATATGGGAAGGGGTAGAAGTAAAACACGTCAGAGATAAGATAAATCGATTAAAGTTCGCCTTAAAACACAGGCTGGGTGTGGGAATGTGGGGGAGGGGGGTAATAGCAGTCAGTGTCCGGGGTGGGGTGAGAGCGGAAGCGCGCGGGAGAGTTGTAGCGTTAGTCGACCTTCGACCACTAGGCGCGGAGCCTGAACGTGGTTCTTCTGTGCACGCAAGATTGGTTTTCGCAACCTGATGGCGGCCGCCTCTGCTGTTGCTAACAGGCGCTGTCCCAGTGGTTTAAGATAATTCGATGGGGTCTACATGATGACCAGCGCGAGAATGGCGCTGCTTATGCTCCTAGTTTCGCCTTTTCCCAGCCATGCCGGGAGGTGTTCCCATATTCTCTTGGATAAGCGCCGACTCGTTACAGCATCAGTAACACGAGACGGCGTCTCATCCAAAAGTTGATAGACGTAGGGATAAGAGTTTCTTGAACTAGATTCAAGATTTCTTCAACGATTGTAGGCAAATATTACTGCTGTTGACTACTGCTCAGAACGGGCGCCTATTAAAACTGGAGTCCTCTAAGGGTCAGCTCTTGAGCCACTCCTCTTCATTAACTATGTAAATGATCTAGTACGTAAAGTAAAATCGGATAATAGCGCTCTTTGCAGAGTATGCTGCCCGGACTGTCTAGACATCACGCCACATGCCCGCGACCAAGTTCGTATACCCCCGTTCAGACAATCTTGGTGCTGATTGGCCACCCTTCAGCCCATGCCATTCCACCAACCCCCTGCCATATACTCAGCCGTTTCTACAGGGCTCCCCATTTGTGTTGTCCCCCGTGCCCCGTGTCTACAACTAACCTTCTGCTTTGCATACATAACAATCTTAAACTGTGGAGGGGGATAAAAGATGAAAAAGACGCCCAGATACAACAAGAGGACGTTGAGAATCGGGACGCATGGAGCGAAGACTGGCGCATGACATTTAATGTCAAAAATCTGTGGTAATGCGCATAACATCACCAGCAAGGTGAAGAATAAATGCGCCCTCACGACGGTTTTTCTTGTAAAATCAACCACTTCGAACCATTGATGGGCAAAAAAACTTTGGTGTATTCATTAAAGACGATCTAAGCGCCACCATGCAGTGTTCTCAAGTCTTAGCGCGGGCAACGTCAATTATGAGCACGATACGAAGAACGTTTGTAAACTTGAACGCGGATGCTTTCAGTAAGGTATATGAGACATTTGCGCGAACGTAACCTGAATATGCGGAACAGGTTTGGCGGCCGTGGCTTGGGAGGAATACAGATATTCTTGCAGGTGTACAGCGACTTGCTACAAAGGATGTTTGTGAACTCAAAAATTTTACGTACGAGCAGCGCTTGACCGCCATGAATCTCTATCCCGTCCACTACAAACAGGACAGAGGTGACCTTATAGCAACATTATAGTTTCTTAGAGGATTTAATGTGGATGTCAACTGGGAAAGCCTTTCTGAAATGACACCAAAGACTGGTTTCAGACTATACGATTGCCAGCCTAAAAAGGAGCTGTGTCACACCAGTCAACGCCCCTCCTTTTTCTCACAGAGAGTCATTCGCCAATGGAATTCTTTGCCCGCGTATGTTGTGAATTTTCCTACCGTGAGTGTGTTCAAGAGACAACTGGATACTCACCTGTTAAAAGGCAGCCTGAACTCCCCAGGTCCGATCTAGGGAATTATTGAAATGACCATTAACATACTACTAACATGACCTCAACAGATCCTTTTGTGTGCATTAACCTTAACCCAGAGAACATTTTCACAGTGGGAATTCAGTAAACGTGTTTTTCGCCGTTATTTCGCAAATGCTGCACCCTTTTAACATAAAGGATACACCATTAGTTTAGTGCATTCTGGATAGTTTAAACTGAGCTTCTGTCATTTACTCCAAATATACTGACTGATGCCAACTGACTGGCACGACACTGCCTCGGTTTGGGATCTGTCCTCAGGTTTTCCTCCATCGCCTCATTGTTAACATTTCTGGGTGAAACTGTCGTAGTTATCCGTTGGCTGTTAAGGATTCCCGAAGACATCTAATTTCGACCTCTTTGCGTTGCTGTGAAAGCTGAGAAGCCACGTGATGTTCGTCGTCTTTCTGCAGACCGTTGTTTGTCAATGGAAGCGAGGCCGAAATTCTCGCTAGAAGTGACAACCGCGTGGACCGCGAGCTACATGAGTCATTGTTCACTGGCCCCAGTCCATTAACAGGTGCAAGGAACTGCCCCTTCCATACTCGGTGCTGAGACTTCGCCTAGGTGGAGTAATTAGTCACGCGGGGAGCGCACAAGTGAACACTTATCCCAACCCCAGGGTCGATGGATCAGATGGTCGAGCCATCATCACACCAACACCCAACGCACGTGATGAAATTGCAGCAATTAACGACGTGAATATCGGCCATCAAAAATTCAGCAAACCAAGTGCAACGATCCCGGATGAAGGGGGGAGCCGTAAATGTTCATAGGTATGCGGTACCATGACGACTGCATCCTATAAATACTGCAGTCTCTTGTGCATGAACCACCCGTATCTGCTGTTGCCTCTGATGATGGGTTAGAGCAGGAATCCGAAACGTAAGGCTAATAAAGCTTTTCCCAGCGATCGTGTCTTCTTCTTCTTTTTCTTCAGGACCGTTGTTTCTATTTCGCCCTTGAGGCTCCTCTTGACAAAAGTGTCGTCCACGTAACGGCACCAAAATCTGTAGCGTGCAAGCAGTTTGAGTACTCTGAACGCTAAAATCGTCAGGCCAAATCCCATGTTTGAGGAAAAGATAGAAGTCACCAGAATGGGAGACTTATTGTGCACAAAATCCTGAACTGTCTTCTCAGGCGGCTGTAGCCGCTGACGAAGCCGAGGCTAGCGTTGACAGTGTCTAGTCATGCCTGAGAGTTGGGGAGGCAGTGACGGAGCTGCCTTTGTATGTTTGTGAGGTAAAGTGGTGTCCTATTGGTGAAGTGGGCCTCTACAAAACTTCCTGCACCAAATTCGGCGGGATGAATTTTAACCACCACCTCATGCCGAAAGAAACCACGACTTTATCCGACTGAAACCTTCATCGTGAACTTTTATCGAAGGACGTACCGGATTTATATCACCTATGGGGTGGCTACGTTTGTATCGATAATGAGAATTGGAAAGGTATCATCGAAGTAGCTACCGTAATATCCTAGTCTATTGTTTAGTTGAGATTTATTCATCTTCACCTATGAAGGCCCCTGCTAGAAAAGGTGGAAATAGCGGGCCCATTGCAGTACAGTCCATTTGTCTATGCAGTTTGTTGTGATAAAGGGACTGCTCACTTAATGTGCATCATAGTAATATTCTCTTGAGTGCACTAAAGTCCAGTGGGGTTAGGGTTAGAAATGGGAGTTTAACCCTGGAATTTAGGTCAAGGCCACATGGTGTACAGGGTCTGAATACCTATTGTCGTGTCCAACAGATTCTAGCAGTAACATGCTCGGTTCAGTTTGGTTTATTTGAGAGGAAGTAGATGTGCACCCATGAAATCCCTTTTTGTTGCACGCAGAAGTGTGTGAAAAAAAAACTTGGAAAGGAAATAACCTCAAAGAACTACAAAGAAGGTATCAAAATCCGTTCAGATAAACAAAGTATTTCATGCGCTAGCAGCATTGGAAGGCATATGCACTTATGATTATGGGACAGTCACTTCATGGTCATTCTTGTTATTCGACATTGCATTACACCGTTTCGTGCTTAAACCATGCTCGTGCGAAAATTAGCCGCTGTCTACTTTCTCTCTTTTTCTCGCACAAAACTAGATCGACCCGCGGGGAATTTGCGCAATTATGGCCCAAAACTGATAACTTTGTGATTGGAGTAGACTGTAGGACCTATCGTTTACTATGACAGGCGCATATGAAGCAGTAATATTAATAGATGAAAAATAACATTTGCCAGACGTTCGGTATAAGGAGGACTGACTATCGCCCTAGAAAATGCGAACAGTTTGTCTTTGGAATATATCTGCGAGCACCGGGCAATGTGCTCTACGGCAATGGATCCAGTACCTGAAAGTACAGACGCCTTCAACTGGAAGCCTTATTGATGCTTGTATAAGCAAAAGTACGCTTCGTTTGTGTGAGTCTGCAAAGGAGCATATCTGCTCACTCAATTTAAATCACTAGTTGATCTAAATCCAACTGCATTCCTCTATGCGTAATCACCAATATGTGTAATTACATCTAGTGACAGAGACAATAGCAGATGGGGGGGGGGGGAGGTTCGAGCAGGAATCCGCAAAGTCAGTTGAATAAAGCTCTTGTCCCAGCGATCATGTCTCCTTCGTCACAAAGTACACACTGCCTATTTGCACGGTGGAACCATAATTCGCCAAGGCATAGAAACACACAATGAGGCCTAGTCCTCCAACGCAGAACCAACGGATGTTCGTGTTGATCCCCCCGGCTTACTATGTCTTGCGGTGGTACCTAACTCGAACTGCCCGTTCAAGTTCTCGTCATCTTTGTCGGCAGTACGGTCAACAACGTCAAGTACTAATAAAAACTATCTTCTGCTTTGGTGATTAGTACATGTTTTAGATCCCCGAGTATCAATTATTAGTTACTGCGTCAGTAGCGGCGTTTCCGTATGTCAAGGGGCAGCGCCCGGCTCCCGTCTAGCAAGCAGACGAGGTCATTGAACGTCACCTGAAAATGACCTCGAATACTCATGATTGCAGCTGGCAAGGAGTCGAACTGTGAACAAGGGGTGGAGTGTTTACTGGTCCATCAACCGAGTCCGAGTTCAGATCGCGGGTCTTCCTGAGACGGGATTAGGAAATGCCTGGCTGACGACAGCAATTTAACCCAAAATGGTCGTCCGTGCCTTTGTCGATCACAAGTGCGCCAAGATTTCCTCGTTAACCACTGCGGCATGCCGACTGAAGCGAAGAGGTAAGTTCCAGGAAGCGGTTCGAAAGAGTGATGGGCGATTGCTAAAATAAGACGTTTATTTGCCTGTCGTTTCAGACCCATCAGCAGAGACAGTCGCATGTGAGGGGTTGGTAGGTGCACAAGGGGCGCAATAGTTAGAAAATGAAGTTTCCATGTCACCAAGTACCAGCCAGCTTCCGCATTCACCTCTGGTAATCGTAATTGGCATGATGCATGCTTGCACGTTCACACCGGAGTCGTCAATTGTTTCAATTCCGTCACTGTTGTTGTTTATAAATGCGATAATTACTCTACCAGCCGCACCGACCACAAATTCCGGTTAACGCTCCCGCCAAGTAGTGAGACTGAGGGATTCACTGATCGGATGGGAATTGTCCGAAGTCGTTTGCCGAATCTGATGCAGCTGTGGCAAGGCAATTACGTTGGAAAACCTGGGAGATTATTCTGGACGCGGAGGGCCGAACATGCAGCAGCCGTGGGTGGGAATGGCATTAGCTCATTTGGTAGAACTCACCCACACCTTCGGGTCTGATGAGGCGGAAATTATCGCGAGGGCTGACAATTGCGTGAACAGAGAATTGTCTGAGTCATGGTTCTCGGGCTCGCAATTAGGTATCAAGCGCAGTGAACTTCTCCCATTTATATTCAACGCTGAAACTTTGCCTGGGCAGATTTATTAGCTATGGTGGGAAGGTCGCGGGCGAAGTCCACTTCAAGTGATAGTATCGGCGGGCCAAATTACGGGGTCGTTGTCACGCCGTCGTTGACCTTCCTGCAGCTTACAAAGTCCTACGTAATAACAGTTGGTGGGCTAACACATGAAATGTCAACCGAAATTCCGAAACGCGTTTTCGTTTCGAAAAGATTAATTAAGCAGGGTTGTAAAACTAATCAGCCTGCAGCATAATTCTATAATAATTCAGTTACCTCAGGATGCCGGCTTTCGAACGAACTTCTTTCTGGTCGTGTGCGACAATAACAATCTGTGAAAAATGACTACTTAATCAGCATGCATTTTTCTAATTGATTTTAGATGCCCTTGAAAATTCAATTATAGTTCATGGAAAACATGCATAAAAATATTCATTATTTTGGTCATTTGGTGGGAAATTACGTCTTCCTATAATTTTATTCTCGAAAGAAGTGTATAATTTGGTCTTCGAAAACCTTTCCAATTCCAGAATAATTTCGAAACCGACCTGTCGTTAAGCTTGCATTCAGGGTTTCAAAACTACAAGCCATGTATTTTCGGCGTACGGAAAACCATGCGGTATTAAGAGGACATCATATGGGGTTCATAAAATTAAGCAATGGATTCTAGCCATATTGTAAAATTTACAAGATACATTGGTAAATGCAGAGACATGACGTTTTATGAAGGGCCATTTCATGATATTAAAAAATCTCACAGTTAGAAACCTTTAAAACCGAATTATACCCTTTCTTTGAGCATAAAAATGGAAGAAGACGTCATTTTTTACCGGATGAGCAAAAGGATGTATATTTTTATGCGTCATCTTCCACCCCACTCTTCTTGACATGGTCATGACACCGGATACAGGTGGGGGAGGAGAGAGTGCCGTAGGTGCCATGCAAGTCAATTATCACTATAAACTAATCTCTGCGCAAGTCACCGTCCTTGCTCTCACCCTGCCCTGGAGCCCACGGTGGACATTGCCGACCCCATTCATTGTGTCTTAGGGGACCGGTGGAAGTAGGATTTATAAGAGCGGAACTAGTAGATGGAAAAGAGAGAGGTGAAAAAGGATGAAGTTTCGGAAAAATGTTCTAATTGCATGAATAGGTTCAAATAGATCCGCGCATGACCTTGAAAGCGGCCCGGGAAATTGACTACCGGAGAAATTTAATACAAAATCCAAGGGAAGCTAAATGTAGCGCCTACACAATGAGGCTCCAAGTTAAAAGTCAAGGCAGCGAAATAGCTAGTAGAAACCCAAGAACGAATGACGTTGGCGAACCGCATAATAGTAAAGTGGGAACGTTGACCCAACGGCACGACATACAGATGCAGAACAGAGGAACACAGGGAAGCTGCAAAGGTGGCCAACTACGTGATTGTAGCTCAGTCTAGGGCGTTCGTGATCGGATGTTTAAGTAGGATTTTAACTGGAGTTTGGCAGGTTTGAATAATAAATTTGATCGAATTGTGAAAAACTCGGCGGGATCCGAACCCACGACCGCGACGGCGTGGCTTTAGTAGAGCCAATGCTCTAGCCACCTGAGCTGCGAAACCCCATCGGGCGCAGTGACTTTAATCCCACTTGGGTCAAGTTACCCGCCCAGCCTATTGCAACGTATGGAATCCACTGATTCTGATACAGTAAGCTAACTGCTTATTCTTCCGACTGAGTAGGTAATAACTGGTCTTTCCTTGTGTGAGGGCCCCACATGTGCGAACACAATTTGCCGTCCAGAGATGACTTAAAAGGTCTAGGCTGACCTACTTGGTCCTCATATGCTGTGATCAATGCAACAACCGAAATAAACAGATGCCCCACTTGCTGCGGGAGGCGGCTGCATGCAATGACGTGTCGGGGAGGGCTCACGAGGCTGATGATTGGTTAAACTGTTGGACTGCGTGAGTTAAGGGGATAACTGTTCGAACCTCGACGGTCTTACGAACCAGCCCAAAAGCCGACGGAACTTGGCGGCTTAGGAAGCTGAGTTCAGTCCACAGCAGCAGTCTCAACGCGGTAAATTTGAAAGCGTGCAGAGCCTTCCCAGGTGTTCTGTTAAAGAAAAATGGGATAGATAAATATGGTAGGGGGCGCTCACCGATCGGTCATACGGAGCTTACTCGTTCCGTTGTGCCTTTTAGGCCCTCTCTCTCTCTCGAGCCCGACCAGCGGCCGCTCAGCAGCGCATGATATAGACAGTATGTTCTTACCGACAAAGACAAGGGAGACTAGAACGGAACGAGTGAATTCCGGTAGAAAGATCGGTGAGCACCCAATACCATTGTATATTCCCGATCGAAACCGACAGGGCAACGGGCTCGTGGCACAGTGGTTAGCGGCATGGACTTCTAAATAACAGGTCACGAGTTCGAGCGTCGGGTGTTCCACACTTCAGGGTTGGGTATGACTGGCTGACCACGGCCGATAAGCCAGAAATGGCCATTCCAATCTCCCTTGTCTTTGTCGGTAATGACATAGACAAATGTGTATGGGAACGTAGAAGAGCGAATCAGTTTTAGAAATAGGGAGAACCCACCGTAGAAGGTTAATAGGAATGCTGACGTTTCGGAGAACGTGGCCGGCCCACCACTGTCAGAGCGTGAATGAACCTAGTCAAACGGAAATAGAAGTGTCGTGCCGGACTAGCCAGCCTCTCACCGCCCCGGTCTTCCTGGGGATGTTTTTGAGGGCTTTTTAGCTGCGTGAGTTGTGAGTACTATAGGTGGGCTAACTCATGAAATGTCAACCGAAATTTCTAAATGCGTTTTCGTTTCGAAAAGATTAATTAAGTAGGGTTGTAAAACTTGTCAGCAGGCATCATAATTCTATAATAATTCAGTTACCTCAGGATGCCGGCTTTCGAACAAACTTCCTTCCGGCTGCATGCAAAAACTATACTCCGTGTAAAATGACTACTTATGTAGCATCATGTTTCTCATTGATTTCCGGCGCACTTTAAGATTCAATCATATTTCATGGAAAACATGTGTGAAAATATTCATTCTCCTACTCATTTGGTAGAAAATTACGTCTCCTTTCAATTCTATGCCCGAACGAAGGGTTAAATTTGTTTTTATATAACTTTTCCAAATCTTGAATAATTTTGTACACGACCTGTCATCACACTTGCATCCAGAGCTTCCAATCTACATGCCATATATTTTCCGCGTACGAAAAACCACACATTTCTCTACGGTATTAAGAGGAGACCATATGGGGTTCATAACATTCGGGCCATATCGTTGATTTTACAAGCCACATTGGTAAATGCAGAGACATGACGTTTTATGAAGAGCCATTTCACGGTATTAAAAAATCTCACAATTGGAAACTTTTTAAAAATCAGATTCTGCACTTCCTTCGAGTATAAAATTGAAAGGAGACGCAATTTGCTACCGAATGAGCAAAATAATGAATATTTTTATGCTTTTTTTCCATGAAATATAATTGAACTTTTAGGGGCATCGAAAATCAATTAGAAAAAGTCATACTACTTAAGTAGTATTTTTTACGGAGTATGGCAGTCGGAAAGAAGTTTTTTATTCGAAAGCCGGCGCCCTGGGATAACTGAAGTATTATAGAATTATGCTGCATGATGACTGGCTTTACAACCCTACTTAATTAATCTTTTCGAAACGAAAACGCATTTCGGAATTTCGGTTGACAATTCATGTGTTAGCCTACCAACTGTAATTACGCAGGACTTTGTAAGCCGCAGGAAGGTCCAGGTGCCTCTCCATGGATTTGGGATCTGAGTGCCACGCCTCAAGCGTTATCCGCTCTGCTTTTGGTTTGCCCCAGCCTAAGATCGTAGCTCCCTGTAAACCGAGGGTGTGACCGGTCACAGTGTGTTGAAAGCAAAACTGTCGCTGCAGTCTAAGTCATAGAAAGACCTAAGCAGCGAAAAATTCCACGAACGACCCCAAACAGGATGGTAAATTGGACGTCAGCAGAGAGAGCATTGTATTGAATGAAATGTGGGAGACGCTTGCAGGCGGACGAAAGCTCACGGCCGGTGGCGCGAGAGCAGTGTTCCGAGCGTGAGTGGGGACGTCGTTTCAGTGTCTTAGGATAGCGGCCTTGAATTTTATTGGTCGATTTGTATAACTGTGATTGGCCGAGAACCAGACTGTCACAGCTACATGCGTGCAGGTACGTGTGACGGGCGCAACACCGCAGCAGGCGCCCCGAGCAGGGCCATTGTGCCAGACGCTGGGATCGCACACTGCCCTAAGACCACAACCGTATTCTGTCAAGCCCCATTAAACGTTGAAAAATAGTTTAATACACAATATTTTGGGCCTCACTTGCGACCGCACATATACTGGTCAAACTGGATGAATGTTGGTGGGATCACGCGTGTATGTGAACACGAGTTAGCCGCAAGACAATGAGACCAGGTATTTTAAACTGCCAGCCAATTCTCCAATTTGGGTCACACCTCCAGTGCTGCACCAGCGAAGACAACTGCTCGGGACGATAACAAGACTAGGTTTAAGATAACAGATGTTTAAGTCTCGACTGAGGGCCACTCTGTCAGCCTATCAACATCCTGCTCGTAGATGAAACCCTTTGCAACCAACCCCAGGCATACGGTATTGGTCTTGGATAGGGTAGAGTGTCCTCTAAATGTTATTGCTCTGTTACCACTTGGCGTGATTGCATCACCCATGTCGGATTTTGTCTACTAACTACTCGGAAGCGGCCTTGCAAACCAGCACCGCATCAAGTACGACCCCCAGCTTTGAGCGCGGGAGCTGGTAATTAAGGTACGCTGACTCATGATTGCAAGTCCGGGCACTATTAGAAACCAGTAGGCTTTCACCGACGAGGGTGTTTTAAGCACTGTGCACAAACGTCTCAGTTTAGTTTTACTGCTGAGGTACAACAGTGAGGTCTTTAATCGTTCAGGGAGGGGGGAAGAGGTTGGTGAAATTTGATGCGATGATTGATTTTTCAGAATGTTATTGCCGACGAAGACAAGGGAGACTGGAATGGCCAGTTCTAGCTTATTAACCGTCGTCAACCAATCATAACCCGTAGGACACAAGGGGACGAGTGAGTTCAGTAAGAACGAACGGTGAGCGCACCTCTACCATTGGTCGATTTTTCATCCGTATTCGAGTCGAGTTTCATCATCGTTATTGATTATTGACATGAGAATTACTCAGCAGTTTGAATCTCTGATATCGCCACTGGCAGTGGCGTTCGCCAGCGCATTCCCACCCCCACTAGCTACTGAACTCAGACGTAGACCTAATCTGGATATGGGGATGGGGGAGCGGAGATCAGTGCGCTTGCTAATTGACTGTGGGGTCGGAAAAACATGACCCGTGGACAATCCAATTTTCACCTCCCCGGGCCTCGTTTTTCTTGAAGGCGCTATCGCGGTCGGCCATTATTAATATTATCACCGAAGTTCCCGCGACCCGAGTTGGGAGCTAATCCATAAACTTCAATCAATGACCAGAGCTTACGGGATTGCTATCCTCGCCCTCTTAGAAATAGCACACTGCTGGTAGTAACAACAATGAGCGCCTAGCACTTTTGGTGTTTGGTAGATCCACGTAATTTTGAATTACAAGTAGCAACATGCCTTTTAGTGTTCAGGGATCTGCTCGGTTCCTAAACCATTCCGTTTAGGCTACTGGGACCTAACCTGATCGTTTAAACAGGAAATTACGTCACCATCTTTTGTGCTGCCTTTTGACGCAGTTAGCGTTTTTGAGCACCGAGTGCCAAATCCACACGCACTCACGAACTTGGCTCCTGCTGAGAGCGCGGGATGCAAACTTGCTGTTCTGTAATCGGGACAATGTGGACAGGGGCTGTGGCGCTTGTGCGTGCGTTTTGTGCCATTCTGTTTGTGGACATCGTGATGGCAACCACCGAGCCTACTCTTTTTTTTCTCTCTCTCTGTGGCACTTGAAGTATCGGATACCGTGTATCTTCGTCAGCGCACACCCTCGTCCTGCGCTGAAGGACAAGGTGTGCCTGTGTGCATGGAAGCATGTAGCTACCTAGCCACGCAGACGTATGTACATGTATATATATATACAAAGCGAAGTGCATTAAACGGGGACCAGCAGTGCATCCTGTACACGGCGCAGTTCCCATGACGAAAAAGTCTTACCGCCTGCCCCCTTTGTCCACTAACGTCAATAAGTGCACCCATGGCGCGGACCCACCGATAGCCAACACTGTGGAGGTACTCATAAAGTCGGATGAGACTGCTTCGGTGTCGTCGGCACCGTCGAATGCCGCGGACACTGCCGCCCCTGATGTCGTGGTGATCACCCAGGAACCCGAACCGCCGGTGGCAACGGTTGATAGTCGAAAGACGGATGTGGCGGAGTCTGAGGAATGCAAAGCCAGCGGAGCCGTGTCACTCGGGACTGGCGTAGTCACATCTGAACGTGACTGGCACGATTCCTTGTGTGACTGCGGAAAGGATCCGAAACACTGTAAGTCAGAGGGTCCTCCGGTCTTGAACTATTATCAGTCTACGTGCGTTTCATCGCTCGATTTAGTAAGTCAGAAGGGTCATCAAATAAGTGCGGTGGAATTTTAATATAAAACACAGAGGGGACATTACTGGGCTTTTCTGTCCCAAATCGGGCTCTGAGAATATCTGTGAATTACCTAGGCGAGTGAATTTGCGACAAGAAATTGTAGGCGTTATCGGGAGTTTTCAGTTGGTCGAGGGAGAACCCGATTATCCATAGAGCGGCGCACGGCATTCAGACTAGTAAGTCTGGACAGCAGCTTCCCACCCAGTGACAAAAGTCGTCCTCGTCGAGAGTCATAGGAAACAGTAATCAATGCATTAAATACATAGGTAATAATAAGAAACAGTTACGTAAGTTGTACCTCCTTTACAGCTCGTGAATGTTTTCTTGTGAACATGCAAATGAGGTGAAGTGAGAAATGACTGTTTCTGTGATTGAAGTGCATCCACTAACCAGTTTGTTGGACATGCTCGGAACAAGGGTTATTACAAACAAATCTGGGACTGCATATGGCTGTCTGATGACGTATAGTAAGCTAGAAACGCTCGATTCCTTTTTCTTCATCCTCTCAGGTAGTCCTCCCTGCATAAATATTTTTGCCGCCTGGATACAGACTCAAAACGCTTTCATTAGTGGATGTTATTTGGAGGTACTTCAGCAAAACTTATAAAGGACAAGGCCCAGTTCTGCCCACTTTAGCCCAATCTCTCCCATTGTCCAAGCCAGCGCACAAGGGTAAGAAAAAACCTAGGCAACTTTTCAGTCAACTACACCCTCAGTCAGTTTGTTGGTCACTGATAGCTCTGGATCAACTGTCGCCATCAGTAGCCATTCCCATGTCCTATTCCGCGGTTGATTTTGAGCGGCATCTGAGTGGAATCGTGGTCCAAGACTCGACCGCCGAGTCAGTAACCCATAGCCTTTTGAGCGCGATCGTTTTTGCTATACGTTTATTTACTGATAATTTCCCGAAACCCTCAATTAATAGTGCACGGCATTTACTTAGGCGAAAGTAGTATTACATTGCTCAGTAAAAGCACTTTGCTGGTGAAAATCAAAAATGCGGAAGCTCGAATACTCGTGTCAGATGAGTGAACATAACTTGTAGTGACACATAAGACCTGCCAATGTAACCGACGGAGTAAATAAAACGGTATGCGCAAAACGACGGTTTAAAACATTTCGTGATCATTTTCAGTGCAAATATCTTCCAATAATTACAGTACTTTGTAGTATGACATCTAGCTCACTGCCTGTTGCTTCAAAACGATGTCACGGGAAATCGATGTGATCTTTCCGTTTCATCATTTAACAGATGTCATTGACTGTAAAGAATAGGAACTTGAGTAGACGTCACAAGTCTTGAATTATTTTAGCTGAATTCAAACTTTCGGAAGTGACTTGTTTGATTTTCGTTAGGTAACATGTCAACAGATTGGTCGGTGAATAAGAAAGTGGAGTAAATTTAGCAAATACTTATCCTGTATTCATAAGGATTTTACTCTCGTAAAGTGACCTAGTACCTAAGCCGCCTTCCAAACACGTTGCAGTTTCCAATAGCCCCAGTGGATTACCCAACAAAGTCATTTGGTAGTTAGTTTTTTTTTCGAAACTTCTATAACGCACCTACACATTTAGTGAGTTCCAGACTGTCTGTTTTCTACACCTCACGATTCAACTAACTACCCAGGCTAACACTGCTTTAAAACTGCGGTAAATTTTATTATATGACAAGAACATTTGTGATATCATTCGGTGCAAATTAACTTCAGCGGATCTCCAGATAACTGTGCTGAGGGAGAGCCTTCATCTGATGTATCTCTTAAAGACTCCGCAAGAATAAGAGTTTCCGTAACATCACATATCGGGAGGCCAGTCAGTGAATGAGAAATTGGAGCATTCTCAGCAGACGCAATCACAAGCGTGTGCGTGTGTGTTCTGAGGGCGACGGAGTTCGCTGAGTGAATACTCTGCGGTTTTCAGTGTTCTCAGCCAACGACCCAAATGATGGGTGGTGTAGTTTGTATTTAACAAAATCTCCAAAAATGATTCAGTTCTTGAAAGCATCCACCTGAGGAGATTAATGTCCTCTACTAGAGATACACAAATATGCAGCTATAGTCGTGATCAATTATTAACCTAGGAGATTAACTGAACACAAGTTAAGGTTGAGTTTTGCTCAAAAGTGTAAAATTTATCGTTTATAAAGTATCTAGGAACTATATTCTGTCCGACAAACGCGTAGGCAAGGTGTCCGAACAGATCATACGGATTCCGGTCATCACCTATCGTGACTTGCCTCCCCTATCCTATGCGAGTTTTGGTACGTCTACCTCGTGAAGTATTCACAGGAAATCTGAAATGTGTTTTGGACTGGAAATGACTACTTAGATGGGATTGTAAATACTGATTATTATGAAATATATTCCCAAGATATTTCGTTCATGCAAAAATGGATGTTTTTGCATGAGCTTCTTCCCCGCCGCCTGCCACAACTGCACTCGATATAAGAATGACTACCCAAACAGTTTAAATTTTACCATCTGTTTTCGATGTTCTTAAAAACTCAAATATATTTCATAAAAAATGCTTAACGATATTCTTCTATGTACTCAATTTATAGAAAACTATGTCTTTGCCAATTTTTTACATAAGGAGAAGGTATTTAAAAGTTTTAGATCACATTTTCAATTCGTGAATAATTTGGAACCCGACCTACAGTTGCACTTTTGTTTAGAGTTGCAAAAAATGTCTTGCATACTTGCCACCTAAGGTAAATCACACACTTATCCATGCTCATGAGATTTTACACTTGATAGACAACACGTTACATTCTTCAAAAACAGCATCGATATGAACAGAGACGATGTTATGTGGATGGGCATTTGACATTCATAAAAGTCCCATAGTCGGAAGCCTTTTTCAAAACCTAGAAGTTACAATTTATTCCAATACAGAATTTTACGAAGATAAAATTTGGCACTAAATGAGTGCAAAAAGATTATTTGAATTAATTAGGGTTTCCAAAATCATCGGGAAAAATTCGTACAATTTAAGTACTCAATTTTTGCCCGGTCTTGTTTTTCGTAGACGGTTGGAGATAAATTTATCCAGAAGCCTTCATTTTGTCATGACCGTAACATCTTGGGATTATGCCTCACGATAATAGTTACAACCCCATCTAAGTAGTCCCTTCTAGTCCGAAACAAAATTTCAGAATTTCGGTAAATATTTCATGAGGTAGACCAACTGCTGTAATCCAATCCGTAATTCACAGGCAGTGTTGGAGTTTAAGCCAACTGCCATTCCCTGAAATGTAGTCGGGTTCTGACAGGCCAAGAACGGCTAATTTTCCGCGCAGGTTATGGAGCATCTTGTGAAGTACTCCCACGGTATACAACATTTCAGGTAGGAAACGAAGCCCCGATTTCTGCGACCGGAAATTCAGTCCACGCGCAGAGTACCAAATAAAATTTACAGGCTAACTAGTCAGAGGGTTAAGTTCGTCACGTTGACGATTATCGACAATAGCAGATGCTTCAAAAACGGTGTTCACCATGAGTAAGACCAACCGTCAGAGGGGAATGGGGTGCTTAATTAGTCGAAAGAACACTTTACATGCTTATACGAAACGAATGCCTTCCCTCGAGTGTATGGTGGATGTTTTGAACAAAGTCCTCAGATAGCCTTTTGGTGAGACAGTTTGAAACCGTGGCGGACTCTTTATTGATAAGGCCCAACTTTCGAGCAAAGTGTGCACCTCCAGCGAATTCAAAAAGTCAGTGTTTACCATGAGAAGAAATTAGTCAATACAGGGATGCGTAGAATGAAGGAGGTGCTTGTGAAGCAATAAATCCATATCGAAGGCACTGGTTGACCGTCATGCTCATCAATCCTTCCGCCGTTTTTTCTCGCATGATCTCCAGTATTCCCTCCAGCCCTGTAGTTCAGAGATCTTCCGCAAAAACTCATAAAAATCCATTATAATTCTCAAATATTCCGGCGAATTTCAACTGTCACTTTTATAGTTTTGAAGTACAGATAAGACGAAGACAGACTCGGGACGACCCCAAATGTACGATGTTGCACAGTCGATAACGCATCCCATGAAACGTTTGACGGTCGGAAAGGATTTTCTAGGCGTTGTCGTTTATAAGGATTATCGTGCAGCCCACTCCAAAGATATTTCCGACATTCAAAGAGGTGGGCCATTGGAAAAAGCCTTCCTGGCTGCCTGCTAAAATCATGAGCTAAGAAGTTACTGCTAGAGTATTATTGAGTCTTCTTATTAATGTCGGCTTTTGAATGCATTTCTTTCTGACTTTCCGCAGAAACCCTACTTGGTAAAAAAATGACTACTTATGCAACATGCAATTTTCACACTAGCTGTCGATGGTTTTGCAAATTCAAACACATGTTCTAGGAAGCATGTGCAAAGCTATACTTTCTTTAACTTGTTTGATAGGAAATCACATTGTCTTCACAGTTTATATCCGAAAAAGTGCATATTAAGGTTTTTAATAAGTTTCATAATTTCCGAATAATTTTGGATGTGATCAGCCGTTGCATCAGTGTTTCGCGACTTCAGTGCACCAGCTGCATATTTTCAGCGTAGGGAAAATCGTATGTTCCTCTGTGCCTTTAAGAAAGTACTCTGTAGAGTTCATAAAATTTTGTAATGAATACGGGCTGTGTTGTACATTTCACGCGGAATTTTGGTAAACAGACACCTGTGATGCCGTATACATGGACATCGCACAGCCTTAGAAACCGCCTAATCAGAAACATTGTTAAAGCAGAAGGACAAGCATCCTTAAAGTATAAAATATCAAGACAACATGGGTTTCTACCGAACAGGCAACAGAAAGCATATTTTTGTGCATGATTTCTAAAACATGTATTTGAATTTACAAAACCATCGAAAATTAATGTGAAAATTGCATGCTGCATAAGTAGTCATTTTTTTTTACTAAGTAGGGTTTCTGCGGAAGGTCAGAAAGAAATGCACTCAAAAGCTGACATCCTGGAGAGTCGGAAATATTATAAGATTATGCTACATGATAATTAATATTACAATGCCACGTTATTAATCATTTCTAGTCGAAAACGCAGTTCAGAATTTCGGCCAACATGTCATGAGATCGGTCACGCACTAAAATTTACGTAAATGTCTCAGGGGAAGCCAGGACGCCCGGGACACTCCCACATAGCATGGGTAAGCATGAAAAATGGTGCGACAGGTTTCGAAGACAACTGGTAATCGAAGACCGAGTTGAAGCACCCAGCGACCGAAAAACAACGCCACCGGCGGATAACCCCTCCAGTGCCCTCCTTGCCAATGCGCATTCAGGTTTCACACCTCTTTTTATGGGCTCCTACGGGATTCACTACACCAGCGGCAATATATACTGAGAGCAGTAACTGCACGGAAACGGTTGCGTGAAGGAGAACTCACAACACTCCAGCGAATTCAAGGAGTCAGTGCTTACCATGAGAAGAAGTTTGTCGATTCAGGGGTGCGTAAGATGAAGCAGGTGCTTTTGAAACAATAAATCTGTATCGAGGACACAGGTTGACCGTCATGCTCATCGATCCTTTAGCTGTTTTTGTTCCCATCATCGCCAATATTCCCTCTAGCTCTGTAGGGCAGAAATCTTCCGCAAAAGCTCATAAAAATCCATTATAATTCTTAAATATGCCGGCGAATTTCAACTGTTACTTTTATAGTTTTAAAGTACAGATAAGACAAGGACAGACTCGGGACGACCCCAAATGTACGATGTCGTACAGCTGATGAAGTGTTTAATGGTCGGATGGCGTTTTCTAGGCGGTGTCGTTATAAGGCTTATCGTGCAGCCCAATCCAAAGATATTTCCGGCATACCATGAGGTAGGCCTGCAAAAATCATGAGCCAAGAATGTACTGCTAAAGTATTATTGATTTTTCTTATTGAATTTGTATGCCATTAAATATATAGGAAAGAACGCGAAAAAATCCACCCTTTTATTGATTTTACAGCTAATTACGCCTTCTTCAAACAGTTTCCCAGGAAACCTGCAATTTTTGGTGCTCAAAATGTTTTTTTTTAAATTCTAATAATTTTGACCTCGACCTGCTGCTGTGCTAACGTTTAAGGTTTGCAAACCATAGGCTGTACACTTTCCATTTTGAAAAATTATGGTTCCTCGATATTATGACAAACGTACCATGCAAGGTTCACAGGTGTTTATGGGTATGGACTACGTTGTACTCATCAAAGGCTGCACAACTAAACGGACAGGCAAGATGTCCATTCAATAAAAAAGGTGCTCAATGTAAGTAACCGTCTTCGCTGGTACGATTTTCGAAAGCTGCCGAAGAGACGCGCATTGGAAATTTGGCACATCTGAGTAACGAAACTATTTAATGATTAAAAGATAAGCATTTTGGACAGATTTTCTCGAAAGGTGTAGTCCTGCGGGGCTTTGAAAGCTGAGGCAAATGCAGTGACTATTCCTCCCGGAAATATACAAACCCAAGCCCCAAGTGACACGTGAGTTTCGCATCGGAGTCAGCCGGTCATTTACAGTTTTTGAGTGAAACACTCTCCGCTTCACTTAAGGGTCTACGTCCGATTGGTTGAGGTCAGCGGGCCTCAAGGTCATGTGACGGCGGGCTTCTCCAGTCCGCCCTAACGGCAGGCATGAAAAATGGTGCGGCAGGTTTCGAAGACAACTGGCAATCGAAGACCAAGGTGAAGCACGCAGCGCCCGGAAAACAACGTTACCGGCGTGAAACCCCTCCAGTGCCCTCCTTGCCAATGCGCATTCAGGTTTCACATCTCTTTTTATGAGCTCCTACGGAATTCCCTACACCAGCGGCAATATATACTGAGAGCAGTAACTGCACGGAAACGGTTGCGTGAAGGAGAACTCACAACACTCAATTACTAGAATCTGCTTAGTCACAGTTCACAACGGGAGCGTCAGGCCGGCTTGCGACATTTGGACCCTCAGTGTGGGGACACAGTGGGTGGTGCGTTCGAAGTCTGATTGCCCGCATTCTGTCCCCAACTGGAACCCCAGTCCTTTCGTCCTCTACTTCATCTGCATTCCCGGGTCCATGCGAGTTGTTTGATTGCCGGCCAGGCTCTATTAGCTCTGCTGCAACAATGTAACCCCTGCACTGGAGACCCCAAATACTGGGAAAACATGTGAATGCCGCAACACATCTGGCGGCGGAGACGTGAGAGGCCAGGTTGAGATATCATTGGCAGGAAATTTGTCTCAGCAATTAAAAGAAAGATAGGGATTTTGTAACTCAGGAGCTTCCCCCTTTCTGTTGTAGTTCCTCCGTCTTAGTTCCCGTTCCCTCCTCTGTTCAATTGTAGGCGTCCTGACAACGCTATTTCCTTGTTGTATGGTCTGCGCAGAGTACCAACGTCATGGGGAGTGCTGCGGTACACCTCTCTGCTTCCTCCTGAGTCTTCTGCCTCTGACAGTGCAGTACCGGGCCAAACAGAACATCCGAGTGAGTAACGCATTTACGCGCCCACTTCCCCTCCGTCTTGAATTCCTTTTACCAGTCTTGAGAGAGCGAAGCGGGATATAGGCAGTATGTTATTACCTACAAAGACAAGGAAGACTGCAATGGCCATTTCTGGCCTACTAGCCGTTCCAACCTCGAAGTGTGGAACACCTGAGGTTCGAGCTCGCGACCTGCTAGTTAAAAGTCTCTACCACTAACCACTGGGCGACGAGCCCATTGTCCTGTGAGGTCCGTAAGAGCGATCGGTGAGCGTCCCCTACCATTGTATATTGCCGATCGAAACCGACAGGACATCGGGCTCGTGGTCCAGTGGTTAGAGGCGTGGACCTGTAACTAACAGGTCGCGAGTTCGAGCCTCGGGTGTTCCACACTCCGGGGTTGGGTATGACTGGCTGACGACGGCTAATAAGCCAGAAATTGCCATTGAAGTCTCCCTTTTCTTTGTCGGTAATGACATTCTGCCTATAACATGCGCCGCTGTGCGGCTGCTGGTTGGGCTCGAGAGAGAGACAGTCCGTAAGGCACAACGGAACGAGTGAGCTCCGTAAGAAAGATCGGTGAGCGCCGCCTACCATTGAAGCGGGATGTTCGCAAAGCCGCACAGAGAACGGTGGGCCAATGTCAAAGACAACAGCATACACCCGCCATATCAGCCTCGGCTGACAGCAAAATCCCGTCACAGCATGGACCTGCTTGGCCATATTCACCTGCATCTTATACCACGCCGAAACACAGCAGAACAAACCCCAGCACAAGAACCCGTCCCCCGTCACTCACCCTAAGTAAGGAGGCGGCACCTCTCACGTAAGTGAGGATCGTGATCTTTAACTCCTTCCCCATGCGGCCCACTCCTCTGCTGACCGTCCCAATTGCAGTACGTGACCGATCTCATGAAATGCTCTCCGAAATTCTGAAATGCGTTTCCGATTAGGAGGGATTAGTAGGGTGGATTTGTAATACTGATTATCATGCTGCAGAATCCTCTAATATTTCAGACTCGGCAAGATGGTGACTTTTGAATGAATGCCTTTTCGACCTCCCGTAGAAAGCGTACTCGGCAAAAAATGACTACTTAAGTCGCATGCATTTTTTTCAGGTTGATTTTCGATGGTATTATAAATTCAAATATATTTCGTAGAAAACATCGACAAAAATTCTTTATTTTACTTTTTTGATAGAGAATCACGTCATCATTATATTGCATACCTGAAGAAGGAGTATACTTTGGTTTTGAAAGGGTTTTCTAATTCCTGAACAATGGAGACCTGATCAACTGTTGCGTTAGCGCTTTGTGATTTCAATCTACCATGTGCATGCCTTCCGTGAACGGAAAATCATACATTCTTCTATGTCTTTAAAAAGGCATCATATAGAGTCCATAAAAGTGTGCAATGGATGAGGGCTATGTTGTAAATTTCATGAGGAGCAGTGGTAAACGGACAGGTACGATGCCGCGTAAATGGAAATTGAACGGTTCTAAAAATCTCAAAATTAGAAACTTTTTGAAAACTTAATTATACTCCATCTTCAAGTATACAATAAGTAGACGACATGATTCTTTATCAAATGAATAAAATAAAGCATTTTTGTCTATGTTTTCAACGAAATATATTTGAATTTATAATATCATCAAACATCAATGCGAAAAATGTATACTACTTAAGTAGTCACTCATTGCAGAGTACGGTTTCTACAGGAGGTCAGAAAGAAGTGCATACAAAGGTCAACATCCTTCCGAGCCTGAAATGTTATAGGATTATGCCGCAAGATTGTCAGTATTACAAATCCACCTAAGTAATCCCTCATAATTGAAAATGCATTTCAAAATTTCGGCCAACATTTCATGAGATCGATCACGCACTGTATGTGAAAATCGGATGTGTTGCGTGAGTTGCCTGGTCGTGTGTGGTCCGCTTAGACGCTTTTTAAACGCTACCAGCCACGTGCGCCCAATCCTCGTATCACAAACCTGACCGGATCGGGCAATAAATTAATGCATGGGATGGGAAAGAGAGAATGAGACCGACTCTGGAGACTGTGTTCCCACGCCAGATAGGGCATATTTATTGCCATAAACAGCCGGGTGCGCTTGAATCTATCACGATGGACCATAAAGCATGGCTTAAAAGGTTGCCAGCCGACGATGCAAATCAGACCTCGCAGTGGACTCTGTTTGAGTGGAGTGGCCGACTAGTGGACCGATAGTCAGGCTTAATGACTCCTTCTCATGGTGGCCTCTACTGCACTCTCACATACAGTAAGTGGGCTAACTCATGAAATGTCAACCAAAATTCTGAAATGCGTTTACGTTTCGAAAAGATTAATTAAGTAGGGTTTTAAAACCAATCAATATACAACACAATTCTATAATAATTCAGTTTCCACAGGATGTCGTCTTTTCGGCTGCTTGCAGGAGCTGCACTCTGTAAAAATGGCTACTTAAATAGCATGTATTTGTCTCATTGATTTTAGATATCCTCAAATATTCAATTATATTTCACAAAAAAACGTGTATAAAAATATTCTTTCTTCTACTCATTCGGTAGGAAATCACGTCTTTTTTCAATTTTATGCTCGAGGGAAGTGTAAAATTTGGTGTTAAATAGTTTCTAATTGTGAAATTTTTTAATAACGTGAAATGGCCGTTCATAAAACGTCATGTCTCTGCATTTACTAGTGTTGCTTTCAAAGTTAACAAATCCACTGCTCAATTCCATGACACTCCATATGACCTCATCTGAATACTGTAGAGAAATTTACGCTTTTCCGTACGCGGAAAATATGGGTTTGCAGTTTGGAAACCCCAAACACAACCGTGACGGCAGGTCGGGTTCAACACTATTCGGAAACTGGAAGAGTTTTTAAAAACCGAATTAAACCCTTCCTTCAGACATAAAATTGGGAGACAATGTAATTTTCTACCGAATGAGTAGAAGAATGAATATTTTTATGCATGTTTTCCTTGAAATATAACTGAGTCTTTGAGGATATCTAAAATCAATGAGAAAAATGCATGCTATTTAAGTAGTCATTTTTTGCAGAGTGTAGTTCCTGTATGCAGCCGAAAAGAAGTTTGTTCAAGAGCCGGCATCCTAAGGTAACTGAAATATTACAGAATTGTGTTGCAGGCTGACTAGATTTACAACCCTACATAATTAATCTTTTCGAATCAAAACGCATTTCGGAATTTCGGTTGACATTTCATGAGTTAGACCACCTATTGTATGTGAGATCTGAGCCGTTGTGTGGAAACTTGGGACGTTATGCTGGGGTTCATGTGTTGTGTGGCACGCCTAGTCGGATTGTTTTGCTTTGTCGGTCACGCTTCCAGTTTTCCTTCCTCTGCCATTTTGCCCACGCCCAGGAGGGTGAGGGAGGAAAGAGTGCAGTAGATACAGCGCAAGTCTACCATCATAACCTGACGCACACACATGTCACCGTCCCTGCGCTTGACAAGTTGCCGGGCACACAGTGGGTCCTGTCGGCAAAGACAGTTGATCTGCCATATGGGAGTAGGTAAAGAGGAGACTGCTTGGAAACCGGAACCCTTGGTTTATTTTTCTGAGCTTTTAAGCGCGTGCTGAATTCAGTCGCCACAGGCGACAACAGCAGAAACAGAATGAGTAGCAGGTAGTGGGGTCAATAGAGGCAGATGCAGCCGTTGCTGCTGTCATATGTGGCGACGAACAAACGGTTCCTATGCTCAATTATTATTGTCATCATTATTATTTTTTCTTGGTCTGAAGAGAGCATGGGAAGGGAGGAAGTACCTCGTTTGTGCGAATGCTGAATTAAGTTGTGCGGTATTGTGGAAAACGCAGTTTTTTGAAGCAAGACCGGAAAGGTGTACGACACTTCTTTTGACAGCGCAATGATATGCTAAATTCGAGCAAATAAGGTCGACTACGATGGCCATTTCTGGCTACTTATGCGTCTTTAGCCAGCCACGTCACCTAACCCAGGTTTTGCTAATCCGAGATTCGAGCTCGGGCTCTTAGATCAATAAGCTTTAAGTCCCCGACTCCACCATCAAACAACGGAACGGCGGTTTTTCGGCGGTCATCGTGAATATTCACTACAGTGGGTTGGGGGCATTCGCCAACCAGGAGACGGAGTCTGTTTGCGTCGTTTTGACATGGACCCTCGAAAGCAGTCAAATAGCTCCATAACACAACGGAATGAGCATGTTTCACACTGTCATCAGATCGGTGAACGATCCGCCCGGCGCTCTTTTTAAAACTGGCTCCCTGAGGGCTGGAAGCACACCTACCCAGGAACGATAGACGAATGGTCAAAATGGTATTGAGCAAGGGATCAGACTATGAAGCTTACTTAAAGTACGGTGACGCAGAGGAGGTCGGGAAGCCGTCAGGCAAGTGATCTTGCGGCCATGTCATTCTAGACAGATAATTTTCTCGATGGCAGGCATGAGTTTGTATCCGAGAGTTCAGACAAATACCACGCGTGCTGCAATAATCCTACCCTCTTATTCACCGGCTTCCAATTCACACGGCCTTTTGGCGAGATCACTACTGCCATTTCAATAGAAAACTTTGAGTATCGATCTTTTCTGATGTCCTAATGGATTCAGCCGATGGCAGAAAGGGATGCCCAAATGCATCTCGTCCGCGAGCATCAGAACGTGCAAGAATGGCGAATAGGTATCAGAATTTACTCTCAGCAAAACTGTCAACGAGGAGTGATCTCCTTTTCAGAAAAGTTACGCAAATAACCCCACTCTTGCGTTGAAATGTATAGTCTCGAACGAAGGAAATGCGGCGGAAAAATGAGTGTCAATCAACATCTTCGGCAGTAAAAAAGGTTTCCTAATGAAGAATAATTCAAGAAGCCTGTGTTACTCTTCCTTGGGACAAGACAACCCTAGAAACAGCGTTAATTAAAAATAACTGTCGACACTGATTCTCACCTTGATTGCTAGAAAGGTTCTTTTCCAGGTGTCAATTTGGAGAAAACCACGGATCCCCGTAGGCTTATTTTGAAAAAGGAATGTTTATTATTCTATAAATCGTGCTTCAGAGACGTTTTGGTCGGCCTTCGAAGTTTCTACTTTTTGGGGGTATAAATGGCCCGTATGCCGTAATAAAAGCATTAAAAAACAGAAAATGAACTCGAACACATTTGCGAATGTTCCAGAAGACCTAAGTACTGGGGCCGTTGTTCAAGTAGTTGGTCACTAATATGGAAAGTTTACTGGCTTCTTCTTATTGAGGGACAAACTGACTACTATTCACTGCAGCTCTGTCAAGGAGCTCGATAGGCGTTCAGAAGCGACGACCAATAAACAATCGATGAGTGGTATTGAGCATGACACCAGTGAATTAGATGCCCGGTTTTCGGCTGTCAGCCGTATCCCGACACCAATACGGGCGGACTCAAGATTTAAACGCGGGCTCAGTTAGTCATTGTTTTGGACCGCTGGCATAAATCCTACCGGACTAGATCGGAAAGAGTAAAAATCACTTGAGATTACCATCCGTCAACTTGTCCTGATTATAGGACGGAATGCGACCGGAATGAGAGAAGACCAGAACATATCATACCTCCAAGTAATGATCTTCAAAAGGGCATAACGTCCCATAAAGGAACCCAAAAAAGGAAATTTTCATAAAGGCTTCAGCATAATTACGACTGTTTGTGGTTATTTTAGTCGGAGAAAACGTTTCCACCGCGAGACATTTTGTGATGACAAATGCTTCGTTGAACGCGCCTCTTGTTGGAAGCCACACCGTGCAATTCGTTCATACTTTCTCCACCAAAGTAACGCATGGGTTAATAATGAAGCAACTTCGGCGCCACATGATTCAAGTTGCCTCGAATTGCGTTTTGTCAAATGCAGTCAAGAGGAAATGTTACATTCAAGCGAGCACATGTAAATGATCACGCTACATTTAAAAGATGACTCCGTGCAAAAAAATGCGATGTTGGGGTTGTAAACTGAGAAAAAGGACAACTTCTAACCAGGAGGGAGCTGGTAAGCCCGGCATCCTGCGTGTCCGTTTGTATTTGGATGGCACAGGATGACTGCCCAGTTAGTGGATGTTTCCCATCTGTTTTAAAAGGTTCTTCTCGGAGACAGATCGGGCTGCACTAATGGTACTGCTTGCACTGAACTTTGACGAAAAGCAAGGCTTTTCCCTGCGACGTTTCCGTTTGACACCATCTCCATCAAAAAGCATACTGGGATCAACTGGACGTCGACTGGATATCAACATGTGCGATAACATTGCGTAGAGCAGTTCGTCAACCGCACTCACGGCGTTTACATTCCACCAGACAAAAGTGCACAACGAAAAACAGGGAACGATTAGTTAGAGCAAAAAAACACAGTCGTAGCACCTGGTTGGGAGGTCAGTTAATCGTTCTGCTGCGAAAGACTGCTTACCAAACAATTTTCTGTCGAAGACACTTCAACAAGGTACTAGAGGAAAACCTTTGATTCACAGCTAGAAATTTCGACAGTCTGTACTGCTTGTAGAACATCCCACAGGACATGCGAATAGGAATGCTCCGCGTAATACAAATGGAAGTGCGCCAACTTCCAGAAAGGGAAGGCATTGTCGTGTCCTTAATCGGAAACTAACCCTAATCTTGATCTTATCGCTAACCTTAATCCCCTGCGTGTTTAGTTGGTTTGAAGTCCAACGATCCACCACCACCACCACCACCACCACCACCACCACCACCACCACCACCACCACCACCGCCGCCTCCGCCGCCGCCACGACCGCCACTACTACTACTTCTTCTTCTGCTAATATTGCCCTTACCAACACCGTCAACGCCACAATCATCATCATCATCATCATCATCATCATCATCATCATCATCATCATCATCATCATCATCATCATCATCATCATCATCATCATCATCATCATCATCATCATCATCATCATCATCATCAATCAGTTTCAAATGTCTAACTGTCTTTCCCTGTATAGGGCACAATCTGGAAAGACTGCGCCGCCTCCACTTTCTGCTGTCCCTGCCAACTTTGCAGAATCCACCGGGACTTTTCGACGCAACAGAACCAGGTGTCTCCCACCTCAGAAGCCAGTTCGGAAGCCGAAACGGAACTCCATCGATTTTAGCTTGACCTTATTTGATTCTCCTGCCTGCTCCAAATCAAAAGAGTTTTCGTGTCTCATTTTAAATGTCTCTGAATTGATGCCCCTAATCTGGATTTCGTTCCTCTTTAAATATTTCGATGATACTTTTCTGCAATCTTGCTTTATTTCAATTTTGCGGGCTTTTAGGGCGTGTATGTGTCCGGAAATGAACTCGCGTTCATTTTCAGGGATGAAAACGATAGGAAATGGCGCAACGCACTTTCACATCAGGTTTGAAGGGTGTGATCACTGAGATACAGCGTAACCTGATAGCCGTTTCAAAATAGCGAGCGCGCCTCCGTAGGACATCTCGTAGCACATCAACTTAATGAAAATCAGCGGCCGTGAGCACATATGAAATGAGTCGCTTAAGTGGCCTTTCATTGCTACGCAGTAGGAAGTGGAATCTAAGATTAATTCACCCACGTAGCAGGCAGTATTTCGTTTGATAATTATACCAACCCTCTGCTTCACTCTCACCGGAGCATAATCTGCCATTGATTTATATACATATATATTCACCCAGGAATGGGCGCACACCGACTCATTAGCTTCCCGAAGCAAACAAGCTTCGTATAGGTGATAGGGATCATGAACAGGCCAGCACCTACCATGCCGAAGTCGGCCAAACTATGATAGCAAAGGGGAGACGAATTCATCGCCTGCTATGTACAGTATATCAAACAAACCTAAGATATTTCAAGTTCCTTTCATGACCTTGTCTTCAGTGACTGGAGAATAAATCCCATTAACTTTACACGAAGTTAAGAGCACAAATATATAAAGACGTCCACCGATCAAAGAATCAGGGTTCAAATCCCAGATTATTCAAGGTTAGGAGTAGATAGGACTTGCTGGCGATGACTAATAAACCAGAAGCAACCACCCCAGTCTCCCTTGTCTTTCTCGGCATTCCTTACTGCACCAAAAATGTTTAGCCAGCCCAACTACTAAAATATGTGGGCACTTTCGTGTAAGGAAACAGAAACTCGTCTTCATTCGCAGGTAATTTTGACCGCCCACTTTTAAGTCTCGAACAGTTTAAATTTATTTTTCCTCACTCGAAGTTCGTAGCAACGAGATTTTTAATCTATCTATCTTACCTTCCAACTGCAATGTCACTGCTTCTTTCACATGCGATGGCGTACTACAACATGAACTGTCCAGGTCAGTTTTGACCTACTTGGAATGTAATATTGACCCGATTGGGGAAAACTCAGCGCCTCGGTGGGATTCAAACGGATAACAGCAAAGGGAAGGTTTTAGCCCAGCTAACGCTCTAACCACCTGAGATACAAGCGTTGACTGCACTAAAGCCTTTCCATTACTGTCGTGGGTTCGAATCCCACCAAGGCGCTGTTTTTCATACCTGGGTCAATATGAATCATTCAAAATCTGCCAAAACACCTATTTGGCATTCTTCTCGGCGGGACGAGTGTTCGTAGCCTGAGATTATGAGTCGACGTTATTGACGTACTTGCTTCTTATCAGTAGACATGCTTATTGTAGGTAAGTAAGTTCCACCGTATCGGTCAGGCGGGGGTGCAATGCATTCGACCTTGCCTTGGGAAACCTTGTCTGCTCTTGTGTTACCATTGGCATACCTCCTGCATATACTTGCAGCTTACACTTTGACGAAGGAAGGGTGGTTATGCTGCAAAGTGCTTCATGTTATTGCTCATGTTCACATTTTCGCTCATCAGCCGCTTAGCGGGCTTGCCACATTACCATGGCTGGGTACTCCAGCTATGCTTACTTGACTTTGCCTTCAGCTGGTTGCAGTGGGATTCCACCACGCCCTTTGCCTACCCAGCTAAAGACCAAGCAAAATGACCTCTATTGCAGATGCCGTTCCCGGCTTCCTGTGGGACCTCCCACATCGCGTTTTGTGCGGCTTCCGTGTGCATTGGCTAGGCGCAGGTCTGCCTGTCGGTGGACCTTCTACTTCCACTTGCTTCTCGGTCTGCTGCAGCGCACACCATGTCACCATCCCACACCCCTTAAACCGGCGGCGACTTTCACCGGTTCCCCAAACTAAAGGGCTGCACTTGCCTTTCTGGCTTACCGGTACAGACGTCAAACCCCGTCGCTGGCTTCCTGTGTGGTCTTCTAAGGCCGCTTACCGTTTGCTTCTGTTGTCGACATTTTCGTTAACACTTCCACGGGCACCCAATCGGTCGATTTTGCCTGCCTCGGCGTCCCTCGGGTTGGCGGACATGCGGCGATCAGTACGGTTAGCTTTTCGTTCTATCTTATTCATTACACGGCTTTAAGGTCTGCGTACTTAGGTTTACGAGTTGGGTTGGATGCCCTGGGTCGGTGAAGGCGAAGACGGCCAGCGGCCCTTTTCTTCCCAGCAGTTGCTTCTCCGGTTTTGCTTTTGCGCAGGCCATCGCCAGGAGAATTCCCTGCCTGCCGTGCGGCTCACTTTCTCAGCCACACCCCACCATAGCTGGGTTGCGACGGCCACCCAACAATAGGGAGGTGACCTTGCCTTGCACTTTCACAGGCTTTGGCATCAAACCGGGCCTTCGGCTTTCTGTGCGGTCTGCTTTCCTTGCTTTCTGCTTGCGTGTCAGACGATTTCGCATGCCCGCGTGGCTGG
>CACRXP010000012.1:870364-893211 GCA_902702965.1 Spirometra erinaceieuropaei
AGGCACCACCACAGGCACCACCACAGGCACCACCACAGGCACCACCACAGGCACCACCACCACCAACAGTGCTACGTTCTCGTGCCTGGCGGCGACGAAGACCATCACCACCGCCCCCACTAGTGGTAAAAACACACCATTTGTCCTGGCAACCACTAAAACCTCTACCACTGCTGCCGAAACCGTCCCCTAAACCAACGATGTGGACTCCATCTCAACATGTCCCCGTTACGATCGCACCTTCTTGCAGCACTGGGTTGGACAAAGCAAACATTTTCATTTCCAACCTACAATTGGGACATATCGATGCACGCCATTTTCGCGTCACTAACTACTCCCGATCTCGGTCAGATGTGGTTATGCAACTGCGCCCGAGGTGAACAAATCCTAACCACCTGTAGTACGGGACCAGTGGTAACAGGGGTTTTTGCAAATAAGGCCGGGAACGCACGGACGACCCTAATCCCCTAACAATAACCTCCAATAGTACTCTGTCCATCAGGTGGGTCTGAAAAAACACATTTTACCCCGATCTCAACCGACGCGACGTGAGAGTTCATTTCTGGAGTTTCGAATCCGGGGTGTGCAGTCCGGTATGCAGGCATCGCTGAATAACGGAGGAAATAAGCTAAAAAGGACATTATGGTTTCCCTGTCTCGGTCGGTAAACAATCAATCAACCATCATATTTTAAGGGGATGACAGAAGCCCCGCGTTGACTCCATTTAGACGATACAGGTCGGCATGATGGGCAAGAATGTTGTAAACATTTCACATGTCACTTGTAGCATGCAGACTAAGAAATCAGATAATGAAACAGGAGTGTTAAAAGGTAGAGAATTTGCGAAATAATGGCGAACTATGCTTCCTGGTATTGACGTGTATTTTCATCACTGTCAAAGTTATTGTGAACTAAAAGAGTTACTGAAACCAAATAAGTAGTAGATTTGTCTTGTTTTGTGAAGTCGGGAGGGTTCTGGCTTGCATTTAACAAGCGAGTACCTGGATGACGCCTAATCATGCTTATGGTGGGAGGTTGCAGGACATGTCTCGGTGAAGAATTCCCCTGACGAATAACTGTGAGACAAAATGGAGGATTCGCAGGTGTATCACAGTGCGCTCTGAAGTTGGCAGGCGTGTCGTCGGAGATTCCACTTTGTTGCAATTACCTGTGCTGAGACTTTGTAAAACGGCGTCGATACCCTTAAATCGTCTTTAATGAGGACTCCGATATATTTTCGGACATTTACTGCTTCAGTTGCTCGATTTTATAAGAGATACTGTGGTAAAGATGCATTTCTTCGTCGCCTTGCTGATATTCTGTGCGGTGACACACATCTGCTGACACTAAATTGCATGCACTAGATCTTGCTCCAATGACTGATTAGCCTACACAGACAAGAGCTTTCGTCAAACAGGAGTGGTCTAGGAGTCGGGTTCCTCAAAGAAATCTGCAAGAAAAACAGTTTGAGATCAGTCCCGGTGCGTACGACGTCATGTTACAATAAGGCGGTGAACCTTGTTTAGTTTACCGTAGTTCGTTTAATTGCCTGACCCACCTACGCGCTCTCACGAGGAGTTTTCATTAGAGCTGTAGGTGCATTGACTTTGTGCGAAGTGTCAGTGCTTCTAGCTCCTTGCGGGTTTCCCAAGGTCATTAAACCAGATCAGACTTATCGGAAAATACGGCTGGTCGGTTAATTCACATCGAGAAGTAGCGTGGCTGCGGCATCCTACAGTAGGTGGACTAACTCATGCAATGTCATGCGCAGGGCCCTGTACGCCGGCGCCAGATTGATGAACCGATTGACTGAGTTCTCATCTGAGGCTCAGGCTTCAATCAATTCTCGGCCTGCTTTGTTTACGGCGTACGAGACTATTTTGGTGGCTGCGAAGTTAAACTCGTGACCCATTCCGTAGGTGTGGGCGGCCATTTACGTCACCCGTCGAACAGCCAGCTTACAGTAGGTGGTCTAACTCATGAGATCTCAATCGAAATTCCGAAATGCGTTTTTGTTTCGAAAAGATTAATTAAGTAGGGTTGTAAAACTTATCATCATGCAGTGTAAATGTATAATAATTCAGTTACCTCAGGATGTCGGCTTTCCAACGAACTTCTTTTCGACGGCATGCAGAAATTATGCTTTGTAAAAAATGACCACTTAATTAGCATGCATTTTTCTCATTGATTTTCGATATCCTTAAAGATTCAATTATATTTGATAAAAAACATGCATATCAACAATCATTCTTTTGCTCATTCGGTAGATAATAACGTCTTCCTTTAGGTTAATGCCAGAAGAAAGGATATCATTCGGTTTTAAAAAAGTTTCTAATTTTGAGATTTTTCAATCCCGTTAAATGGCGTTCACAAAACGTCATGTCTCTGCATTTACCAATGTGGCTTGTAGAGTTTAAATTATGGCTTAAATTCACTGCTAAATTTTATGAAATCCATATGGTCTCCTTTTAATACCGTAGAGGAACACATGGCTTTCCGTACGCGTAAAATATACGGCCTGTAGTTTGGAAACCCTAAATGCAGGTGTAACGGCAACTCGGGTTCAAAATTATTCGTGAATTAGAAAAGTTTCTAGAAACCGAATTATACCCTTCCTTCAAATATACAATTGAAAGAAGCCGCAATGTTCTACCGAAACAGCAACATAATGAATATTATATGTGTGTTTTTTATAAATATAATTAAATTTTATGGGAACCGAAAATCAATGAGGAAAATGCATGCTAATTAAGCAGTCATTTTTTACAGAGTATAGTTTCTGCGTGCAGCCGAATAGAAGTTCTTTGGAAAGCCGGCATCCTGAGGTAACTGAATTATTATAGAGTAATACTGCACGATGATTAATTTCACAACCCTCCTTAAGTAGTTTTTCAAAACGAAAGCTTATTTCGGAATTTCGGTTGACATTTCATGAGTTAGCGCACCTATATGCGCGATACGAGCATGCACCCAGTCTGACCTGCGTAGTCGCAAGGGCAGTTTTGACACAGGATGCAATAGGCTACTCCAGATCGTCATTCAGACTTTAACTTGTCTTTATTTTTCATGACGCTATTGGGCATGATGGCTTTGACGCGGTGTGCAATTCCAATACCTGCCTCCGCAGCAATGCGCTCGGTCGCTTCTGAAACGCCCTTGATGTATGGCAGAGAATGCCATATCGTCGGTGGCAGTGATGTTTGTGTCCTCTGGGGGCGACCGCGTAGGTAGCAACTCATAAATGCCCTCGGGGAGCCATTTTGCGAAAACTGGTCGCGAAGATAACGGGCCTTACGTGTTCTGTGTTCAGGTTAGCTGCAATGAGTTTGGATCCGTTTGAAGAGCGTCTTTACACAGCTTAGTTTGTAAGCCACCGGATGGTTACTGAGAAAACTGAGATGCTGTGTGGTGTTTGGTAGCTTCATATATACCGTCATTTCAAGTTCATCGTTAGGGTTTCGTCTGACAGGCACGTCCAGAGAGGGCAACTGCCGTTCCTGTTCTTCTTCCCTCGTGAATTATATATCAGGGAAGACTGCGTTGAGCAGGCTGTGGAAATGTTGCAGCATGTACTTTTTTACGATAACAAACGTGTCGTCCACGTAACGGCCAGTTCTGCCACTAAACCGGAGACCGGTGAGCCCGTTTTGGTTCCTTTGATTTGTTTATAGGTCTCTCCAGCAAAAGTGATGAAAATTTGTTAGCAGAATTCAAACAACCTCAAGAAGTGTTCAATTTTGAATTAATTCCGAGTCTCGTCGTACGCCACCCCAAGACATACGCATGACTTCGCGGCCAAGTTTGGTGGGATGAATGCGAATAACGACGTCACATCAAAGGAGACCATGATTTCGTCCAGTTGAATCCTCCGACATCGGAGGTCTATGAGGAACTTAGAGGCTGATCGAACTTAGGTAGTCGAATTGCCTTGGAGGAACTTCAGTTTTGAAATCCTCCACTGTGCCAAGCCGTAAGTCGGGCTGAACGAGTCAGAAAGGTCAGGACAATAAACAAAATGTTCTGGTGCTCGACTCCTTTTCTTCACTTATACATACATCTGAAACTCGAAATTTTGCTTTCATTTGTGATTATCTCGGTAATGTTGATAAAATATTTTTAGCTGAAAATATTACCCTTCACTGGTGTTCGTTTCCATTAACAATGTGAAATACCGCCTAGCTTTATTTTTGTACTGGTAATTTTCGTTATGTAGTATTTACTTTCACATTGTTAAACCCATCTTTTGCGATATTTTACCAATCAACCCGGCTTTCTATTTTAGTTTATTCATATTTGTTTTCAGTACATTATCATGTTTTTGAGTGGCGACAGTGTCTTTACAAGTATGTTCGGGATATTTTGGTGCCATATCTTAAAAAATCATTAATTACACCGGTATACCGTTATTTGTTAAAACATTTCCTTACTCGCACTTCAGTTATGAATACCAACAATGTAAAATACCACCTAGTTTTTTTGTTTTAACTAGTTTGTACGCATGTCTGATTTCAGCTTTGGAAATGATATCTGAGCTGTGGAATGTCATTAGTGCTTGCGTCAAATGTTGATGTAAATAAACCCTTACTCGTCTCTAGGGACACTTTCATGGTGAGATGATTATCGCTTCTGTTTGTATAGCACAACTTCCAGTCTACGGAAAGCCGTGATTTGTTGTTTGTCGAAAGTTGGCGTGGAAGGCGAAGTCATTGTCTACTGACCTGTCCTATCTACTGTGGATGTTGCCTAGCGGTTGACTGTGACGGTTTTTATTTTCCTCCTAAGTCCTGGATGTTTTTAGACGGGTCCGCCGGAGCGTTTGCTGCTCAAATGTTCATAATTCAGATGCACTGGTCTTTCCAGACCATGAGAATCGGAGAGTTCAAGATCGCCCGATCGGAGTTCTGCCAACTAACACTGATACTAGCGGACATCGAAAACACTTGCATAATCAACAACATTTGTTTGGTGGCTGTTATTGCTTTCGATTGCTTTCAAATTCACAGAGCATATGGCGCGAAACATGACTGGCCTTGGAGTTCATATCCTCCATTATGTCAGAAGAAATTCAAAAAGTCAAAATTCATATTAATAACTCAAGAAGATATCCGACAAATTCGCAATACAACAATTCAACTGGGGGGGATAAAAACGTTCAATAAATTTCATTTGCACTAAAACCACACAGAAGGATAATATTTTCTGTCAGGCCTAACTGCAGAGTCCGAGGTTTTGCATACCCTTTGACACGAATTCACGAGATCAGGCTAATCATAACGGAGGAACGAAAAGCGCACGCCTGCCACCGAAAAACTCTTGAAATCTCGTGATCATTACGCGAATATCTCACCAAGGTGGATAGATTTAAAAAAATATTTTTGTAAAATTGAGAATGAGCCCCGTCTTCTTTATCCCAAAGGATTTTATTCTACTGCATCATTTCTAGAGGAGTCTTAAGAACTCCCACTTCCCATCTAAATTATTTAACAGGAAAGGAGTGGCTAACGCCTAGAGACACTCCTCGCAGCTGAGTATTGCAGTGGAAAAAAATCGGCGAAAACCGAAAGTTACGCCCTCAGCTAGTGCCTGGGCTCTTAGTATGGTGAATCGTGTCGAGTCACATCGGCCTGTGTGAAAAGGCTTGATGGTTCTTAAAGTAGTAACTTAGACGTCAAGGTTCATTTCCACTAATAATAGGCGTTAAAGGTCAAGGAAATTGACCGCTTAGATTCTAACAAGCAGCATTTTGCTTTGCTTGATTTCCTTTTAGATCGGATACCTCCGTCGAGGTTTGAGCTCGCTAAACTTGCATAATAAAATTCCAGTCTCAGTTACCTCTGAGATAAAATTGAAAGTACACTTAAAAGTAATTAAAAGACTCATTTTTCCTTTTATTCACTTGTTTCACTTGATTCTATGTGGAAAAAAATTTCGGTAAAGATATATCTATATTTTATATTTCTCGTGTCATTAAACACAAGAAGATCTCCATAATTCACGTTGACCCAACTGTGAAAAACTGTCGCCTCAGTGGAATTCGAACCCATGCAATTAGAGGAAGTCTTTATTACAGCAAACGCTCTAACCACCTGAGTTACGATGCCCCGCCGTACGACGCGAGTTTAACCATATTTGGGTCAAGTTTACCCGTCCAACATATTGCGACGTCTGGGTTCCACCAAATCTGATACAGTAAGTTGACTGCCCAAGCAGGGTTTCCTAAGTAATTCACCTAGAATCCACCAGATGATTACCAGGCCTACGTAATTCATAGATATTTTGGTAGATTTTGAATAATTCATTTGAACCAACTGTGAACATCTCGGCGGCTCGATGCGATTCGAACCCAGGTAGTACGGGGAAGGCTTTAGTATAGACAGCGCTCAAACCACTTGAGTTATGCGGCCCCGCCGGACGACGCGATTTTGATCGCAATTGGGTCAAGCTAAGGCGATATTTAATGTAGATCATGGGAAATGCGGTCAGGGCATGGGTGGCGCTCGTGTTAGGGCTGTTGATATCTGTCGGTCAGCAGATGGCTGACCAGTTTGGACAGTGAACAGATTTGATAGGATGCGCCAAATTATCATCATTGCTTTGATTTCTGCAACATTTCCTAAACAATTTATTTCCAAAATTTCATCCAGGAACTCTCAGGATCCTTCTAATAATAAATTTACTTTAAATAGGACACCTTTTCAATTCCTGTATTGCCTAACATGTACCAGTCAAATATCGTATTTCAAGTGGGTGACAGATAGATCCGCAAGCGGTCAGGGCATGGGTGGCGCTCGTTTTAGGGCTGTTGAGTTCTGTCGGTCAGCGGATCACTGACTGGTTTGGACAGTGAACTGGTGCATGGGAGATGGCAGAGTGAGACTGAGCTCGACGCCGGGGCTAGAATTTCCGCTCAAAATTCAACGGCTTCCTTATTTAGTAAAAGTGTCGCACATTATAAATCAGACCTATTCTCGTTTCGCAAAAAGTGATGTGCGTATGATTGCGTCTGCAGATTTTCTTCTGCTTTCTTAGTCACTGACCGATCTGCTACTATGCAAGCCTGGGTCCAATTGTTATCTTGCCGTATCCATAAGCGGAATGATAAGTTATCCTCTGTCCATCTTTCGAATGCATTTCAAGCAATTGAAAACAAGAAACACTAAAGCAAGCTCTCAGAAAACCGTCTTGGATTCTCTACGGATTTCACTATCCATTTTATAATGATTCGACAGTTAGAAATCGACTCCTTATTTCATCCTGTTTTGATCTCATTCCGCTAAAATCAAATCAGCATACATATCCAAATGAGCAATATATACCTTTTATTGTGTTGCCATTTTCTTTCATTTGTATTTCATAAGGATTTGAGGTTGCAATTTTGTTGCACACGTTGTAGAAACTAATACAGCAGTAGGGTTATCATATCTAAAATAAATTACCTTGAAGCAAAGCCTGCATGAGGTGAAACTCATTGGGCACTTTTCCGTGAATATCAAAACCCGGTGGTAATAGACGTTTACATGTAAACATGGATTGCCGTTTCAATCTCTTTCTAACTTTCTGTACAATGGATTCTTTTCCAAACAACAGTTTGTGAGTTTGCATTATTTACAGTACACGGAGCACAGGCACTAGCTCAAAACGTAGGCTAGGTGATTCACCAAGGTTTTGTCACTGGACGCCGCAACTGCGAGGTCTTCAGCTAATCACTTTGTCTCTAAGCGTTTATGACTGGCTACCCGTTAAATACTCCAAATTTGAAACATGTGCATTTAAGCCTTCTCAAAAATTAATATGGTAAGTCAGAATATGCCCCTTGGGGAAAATCGGTAAGTACTCATTCTGGAGGTTGATGCAAATATTGGAACAGAAATCTAGCCAACTCGTTAAGATATCCGCCTAGCATTTATATGGTTCCAGGAGCGGTGGGCAGTATACGTATGCTGTGTATTTTACCATACCGACAGCACACGTACTGGTTTGAAACTAGGATTCTTGTTTTGCCGAGATTCTACTGTTGCACGAATCAGATGAAAAAGTTTCAGCTCAGCAGTCGCTCTCAAAGCGTTACTCATGTTTTTCCTGGTAAAAGCTTCAGATGAAAAATATGAGCTTTTAACCTTCCTTGAAGCGCGATCCCCTAGAAGTAATTAAATCCTTTATTAAGTCTTTCGGAAGAGCCAAGGGCCCGCTCTGACAGTCAACACGGAAAACTGAGTCGAAATCCAAACCAGTTCAGCGAACAGACCCCGCAGTACCCATAAGCTTCCGAGAGTCCTTCAGTAGTATAAAGTAGTCTTGCAGAATTTACCATTCCGACAAGTCTAATCCCTCGCATCTACATCAGAGGAGATGCGAATATTCAGTGTCAACCAGTTAATCTATCAGATAACAGCATCGTTTCATGTGTTCTTGATTTGGATGCAATCTGTCAGGTGTCTGTGTCTGCTCCATATCAGCTTTCGTATTCTAAATCAGTTAGACCATCTTTTAAGATTATATTATAAATGTAGATCTTAAATCGGCCCCCCGTAATTTAAGACGTGAAATCCGAAGACAGTTATGTTTAAGTGAAAATGACGGATAATCCAGTTCCAGAGAACTTTGTTTATTGTTCTGAGCTTTTGAACTCGTGAGGGAGTCCATCGTCAGAGATAGTAGCAGTAAGTGCGCAAGCAACAGATAGAAGGTGTGTTAGCCAATCGCAGACCGATGGTGAAAGTTTGAATCATTTTGTCCCCGGTAAGATACTGAAGTAGGCAAGTAGGACAGGATTAAATGGCATAAAAAAATTTCGCGACGGCTCGTCAGCTGTGTCCTGTCGCTTCATAACACAGATAACGTGTGGGAAGAATACAACAGATTTGAATTCGTGCAGAAAATCAATGCAGAAACAGCAAGGTCAGGATTTTGGGTAAAGCTGGCTAATCCATAAAGTTAGCAACTCAAACACCGCATGGGAAGAATATTGAAAGAAGGGGGGGGGCTTTAACGAGCAAAAATGGGGAGAGGGGAAGGGAAAATCATGGAGCTAGAGGCTAACCACGTGTTCCAACCGTTTACAAAGATCTAATTTCACCCTCAGTATATAGGCCGCCTCTAGGTAAGGCAATATCCGAGGTTTTCGTGCCCGAACAAGTACTCGGAAGGAAGTTTTATGGTCGACGGTGTAACCAACATCAAGCAGGTGTTTCGTAATGGAGTAACGGGGGATTCTATTTTCTTGCCTTAAGGAGCCAGCTGGGCAGGTGCTCAAAAGACCTGGCTGCCAACTGCCTTTGCGTGCGCCCAATGTACTTGCATCCGCAAGTGCATGTGAATTCATAAACACAATTTGAAGTGGCGGGCATTGGCAAGGCATTCTTTGCCCGTGGAATCGAAAGAGGCTTCGTAGGACTGCATAATACGAGTTCGGCTGCATTGTATGTCCTTTCAATGATGAAACTCAGCCGTCGTTTGATAGTATTTAAAATATTGCCGCCCTTAAAGGGCTAAGATATAAAGACGAGCTTTCTCGGAATTGAATGTTCTGTTAGGTTTGGCTGTGTAGAGCTGCTACACTTGTGGATGAAACGTGCAGGATATCCTCGCTTAAGTAGAGCTTCCTTGAGGCGTGCAAGTTCTGCATTCAGTGTGCAATTGGAGCAATTGTTCCTAGCCCTTTGGAAAAGCGTACGAAAAGTTACGTTTCCATTGTATGGGTAAAAACTCAAAAATGCAAGTTATGTCACTTCCAAGTATTCTTGTGGAAAACGGAACGTCTTATAGAAACATCTTTCTCTCTTAACATAAAAAGGCCCAGAAAGGATAATTGGATGTCTCGTTCCTTCTCCATTGCAAATTTGTTCTTTAAATGCAGCTGATTCATAATAGAAGGCAATTTTTCAGCCTCTTTAATGTCTTCAACAATAGCAAAAACATCATCCACGTATCATTTGTAGAGTGACAGCATATTCAATTTTGCGGACACTTTTTCTCCTAGATAACCAATAAAGATGTCAAGAAAGGTAGCGCCTAAAGGACTTCCTATAGCCTCTCGGTCGATTTGTCCATACAATTGGCTGTTAAAAAGAAATTGAACGTTATTCGTGCACAATGTTAATGGGTCTCGTAGAGTTTCAGGTGACAGACGAGTTTCAGATGCTTGGGTGCAAATGATGTCTATGGTTTCATCCAGTGGTATGCTAGTGTAAAGTGATTCTAAATCCAGGGATATCATGTATTTGCGCGAAATGTCTTGATTTTTGATATCTTCAATGACATGAAAGCCAATCCGTCGACGATTTACTGCTTACAGGCTAAAAGAGAGCCTTCTGTAAGCTGGCGTCGGATCATCAAATCGATTGACTGAGATCTTATCCAATGTCCAGGTTTCAATATATTCTCGGTCTGTTTTTTTCCGGGTTGAAGGAATATTATGGTGAGTACGAAGTCACTTTATATTCGTGCATGCGCGATGTAAGCATGCTTATTGTCTGGCCTGCGTAGTTACAAGAAACGTTTGCCCAGGCTTGCATAGTAGCAGATCGGTCAGTGACTAAGAAAACGGAAGGAAATCAGCAGACGCAATCATAGGCACACCACTTTGTGCCAAACGAGAACAGGTCTTATTGATAATGTGCCATGCTTTAACTAAATAAGGTAGCCGTTGAATTGTGAACGGAGATGCGATTCCCAGCGTCGATCTCAGTCTCTCTCTCTCTCTCTCTCTCTCTCTCTCTCTCTCTCTCTCCCATTTCCCATGCACCAGTTCACTGTCCAAACCAGTCAGTCATCCGCTAACCGACAGAACTCAACAGCCCTAACACGAGCGCCACCCATGCCCTGACCGCATTTCCCATGACCTATATTAAATATCGTCTTAGCTTGACCCAAATGAGATTAAACTCGCATCGTCCGGTGGGGCCGTGTAACTCAAGTGGTCAGAGCGCTGGCTATACTAAAGATTTCCCCGTACTACATAAATTCGAATTATATCAAGCCGCCGAGATTTTCACAGTTAGTTCAATATGAATTACTCAAAATCTGCCGAAAAATCTATGAATTACGTGAGCCTGGTAATCTGGCGGATTCTGGGTGAATTACTTAGGAAATCCTGCTTGGGCAGTCAATTTACTGTATCAGATTTGGTGGATCCCAGACGTTACAGTAGGCTGGGCGGGTAAACGTGACCCAAATGTGATTAAACTCGCGTCGTCCGGCGAGGCCTTTTAACTCAGGTGGTTAGAGCGTTCGCTGAAATAAAGACTGCCCCTAATTGCGTGGGTTCGAATCCCATGAGGCGCCCAGTTTTTCACAGTTGGGTCAATGTGAATTATGGAGATCCTCTTGTGTTTAATGAAACGAGAAATATAAACTGCACATATATCTTCGCCACAATTTGATTCCGCATAAAATCAATTGAAACAAGGGAATACAAGGAAAAATGAGTCTTTTAATTATTTTTAAGTGTACTTTCAATTTTATCACAGAGGTAACTGAGACTGGAAATTTATTATGCAAGTTTAGCGAGCTGAAACCTCGACGGAGGTATCAGATCTAAAAAGAAATCAAACAAAGTAAAACGCTGCTTGTTCGAATCTAAGCGGTCAATTTCCTTGACCTTCAACGCCTATTATTAGTGGAAATGAACCTTGACGTCTAAGTTACTACTTTAAGAACCATCAAGACTTTTCACACAGGCCGGTGTGACTCGGCACGATTCACCATACTAAGAGCCCAGGCACTAGCTGAGGGCGTAAACTCGGCTTTCGCCGATTTTTTCCACTTCAAAACGCAACTCCGAGGGGTTCATCTCATCGCAGTGTATCTAGGCGTTAGTCACTCCTTTCCTGTTAAGAAAATTAGATGGGAAGTGAGAGTTCTTAAGACTTCTCTAGAAATGGTGCATTATAATAAAGTTCATGCTGTGATCGCGGCAAAGTCTATCCGTAACTCAGCATGACTACGCAACTGGATTACAGAATCTGTTCGTCGAGTCTATCCGAATGGTTGCTTATTCGGGGTCTACTGGCAGTTCGAGACGAAGATTTTAGATTCCTGCGTTCACACAGCTACTTATTATTGCAGATAATACTTGATTTGAGGTTTGTGCGGTGATGCCTGCAATGTATTCGATAAAATTAGATGTGAAAATGGTTTTGAAATTTGGCCCTCGTCTGATAATGCCCTGATTTCTTCTGTTGCACAGCTTCAGATAGGAAGGCAAGAAGACCTTGCCAGTAGCATCGTTTAAGAAATGCCAATACACTTTTGGCAAAAAATGATATTGATTGGCATATCGGCAGAGGAGGAATGCTTGCTTAATATATCGAGTGTTTTTGGGTTGGCCAGAAAGTCGATTATTCATCTGACGTATATTTTGCAAAGCGTAGATGCACAGTTTGTCAATATGTCCTAGCGGTGTCTGTAAGTACTCATGTTGTGACGTGTCCGCATCTCCTGTGATAATTACTTTCATGATAACCCTTTCCTATCTTTGTGGGTATCTTATTCTCACTTCTTGGATTAAAAGTGCTCTGGAAAATTGCGCCTCGTCTTTTCAAATGTGGCAAGCATGCATATGACTGTATGGAATGTGTGCGTTACAGGCACTCGAGGCGGATTGATCAGGCAGGGGGGAGGAATATTTTCAAGAAACTGCATTTGTTTATCTAACGGTCATCCGCCTGAAAATGGATATTATGTTTGCATATGATAGGCAACACAGGAGTTGCATAGATACCCTATTCATCATATGAAGTATTTTGACCAATTGAATCCTGAGAGCCCCAGATTCGAAATCGACAATACTTCGGAGGCTTGTTCGCCCAGAACGTGCAGCGGAGATCAAAGCAGTGATGATCAGTTCGGTTATTATGTCAGGTCTTGGATTTTTGCTGTTAGTGCTTAACTTCAGCCGCTGATGATATTGTGAAGGTTTTTTTACACATTCTATACAAAACCTAACTTCTGAATGCTTTCCATTAATCACTTTAGATGTGCGTTCGTTAGAGTATGGTGAGTCTATTTCATTTACTTGTACTGCAAACAAGGTCAGTTTGGAAGAACAGACCCTTGCCGCTAACAAAGGATTTGCTTTCAAACAGCTACTGCTAGTAAATAGCACTAAACAGTCCTCGGACTGACACACCTAGATCGGGATCCTCAGAAGATGCAAGAACATCAGCATCGTTGTCGAAAAATTGATAGTTCACATCGAAAATACACTATTTAGATGCTTCTTATCCTGGAAATAAAATACCACTAATAAGCTACCTCTTTAAGACGAAAGTTTAGCACATGTCGCTGACGGGTGTTCGTTCACTTAGCACTTCTCAAGAACTAAAAGCACATACATTCTGTTAGCACTGTTGTACAGGGATGGTGATAACTCGTGAAATATTGAGAGTTTCATTAGAAGATCCCAATAAATCAAACTCCGACCACTCAGTATTCCCTAAACTCTTATTACTTAATATCAACATACACTAAAGTACGTAAATTACGCCGTATCAAGAATTATAGAAATTGACCATGCTACAGTTCGCTAAAATGGGACTAACTCAATGGGGTTTGCCTTGCAAATCTAAGCGCATAGAAAGAGGAAAATAATAAAAAAATACAATAAATCAGTTCTTTGTTGATTACCCTTTTGCATCGAACACCGCATAGGTCGTGTCGAACATGGGTTTTCTGCGGCAGTTTGTTTAGCGTGATCATTAATCACAAATCTTGCTTACTTTATCAGTTTATCAGTATCAGTATATTTCAGGAAAAGTAGGTGTGTATCTTTGGAATCCCTATTGGTTACATGCAGAGGATATATATAGAGGAAATGGAAAGGAAGTAACATGAAAGAAATGCGAGGGGAATAGCAAAAACTGTACAGATGAACACAGAATGTCACGCGTTAACAGAATTTAGAGTCACAGCGGACAGTTGAGACACGCTTAAGATATGGGAAAAGAAGGAAAATTGTTTAGTCTACAGGCATCGTGGTGAATGCGAGCATCGGTGTGCGGTGTGTTGGAGATTCTTCTTGGTCTAGTGTTGATCCCTTTTGATAAATTAGGAGAGGATTTCTGGCAGAATTAAGATCGGAGCTATTGCCAGGAGGACAAAGCCAATATAGAGACTGCGGGCGGATAGGCTGGCTGTTTAAAGGGTTAAATTATATTTGCGAGAGGCCGGCCGAGGAAATGGAGCATCCTTGTGTCCAACTATGATATGCCATCGGCGTCGGTGAATGCTGTTGTAACTGATGGCATCCTATCGAATATCTATAAACACTTCGTTGTCCACTGTGACCACTGTCGACCGCCAAGTTGGCTGCCCTCCGAATCTGATGTCCATCCGGCCATCAACCGTTGAGGATTCTCGGAACGTGGAGTAAGCGCAGGGTGTCCGGGTGGGAAGTTTATCTCGGCGGCTTAATCTGGACGTGATCTGCTTGCGGATCTAAATGCCACCCACTTGAAAGTTGATGTTTGGTTGGCGCATGTTAGGCAATACAGGAGTTGCATTAGTGTCCTGTTTAAAACAAAGTTTTATCAGAATAATACCGAGAGTTCATGGACGAAATTTTGGAAATTTTTTGTTCTTATTATTCGTCTTTTTTCAAATGTGCATATCGACGGATAATACGCCGAACAATGTTATCTTACCATAGGATGAAATGTGAAATGAACATTTGACGGTTGTTATTTCTATGTTGATTTGTAATAAATGCATAAATCACGAGTAAAACCGTGTGCTTACACAAGAGATTACCAGTAGGCCTCAAAAATACTCTTTTCTATGCAACATCACGTAGACAGACGCATCAGACATCAAAGAATCCTGAGGCGATTTGCCATGATGGGATTCTAGCCGCAGAATTACTGAAACAAACCGAAGTTCACAACATCCAAGCCCGGCTGATTCAAGCCACCACTGCTGGTCTCATTTTTTCTCTCACGTGGTATTATGTAGATTCGGAGAAATTTCCACTTGTGACCCGTCAATCTGCACTGAGCGCCTGACAGTCTCATATTCTACACTGCGTTCGGCATGCTGTCAATACTTAAAAAGATGGACTTTTATTTTTGGGGGCTTATTTCTTTTTAACAACTATATTAACATATATAGTGAGGAGGTGATAGGGTAAGCATGGGAGTATTTATCGAACGGAAAGCGAAAACCTCTTCAGCAAGCCATTTTTAGCGTTAGGATAGACTATACTGCTATTCAGCGCATCATTTTCGCATGTTTGAGGCGTGCTCGTAAAATTAGCTAACTTGAAAACCCTTAACCTCAAATATTCCCCTTAGTAGTTTTAAATTTTCACTTGTGCTTCTAGGTTTATATGATTATGTGCGGTATCGTTCCTGCTAATCTGAAATTTTGAAAGAAAACCGACAGAATTGTGATATTTTAGGCAATATTTCATTATGTCCGGTGATCCATCTGCTTTTTCTTCACAGTCGTAAGGTGAGGCCTGCATATACACACAGTCCAAGTGTCTGGTGCAGGTGGGAATTTTATGTTCAAACTACCCAAAATGTCTTCCGCCTCCAATCTAAAAATGCATATTGTACATGAACGCCTGTCGGCGGCATACCATGTTTTAGGGCTTTTAAAGCAGGCGCCGTGGAGGAGCCCTCCTCAGCTTACCTTGTCCTCGTCTGCCGCAAAGATTGTGGTGGCCTAAAAACCAAAGTGTTCAGGAAAGCGACAAATACGACTCAAATACTGAACTTCAATAGCAACCACCCGATCAGTCACAAACGCAGTTGCGTAAGGGCGCTATACCGGCGCGTTGAAACGCACTGCAGTGAAATGGAAGACAAGGTTGCGGAACTACAATATCTTCGACGGGTAATGAGAGCCAATGGTTACCCGCGCAGCTTTGTCAACCAATGCATACGAAAAGGACACCAGAGACCAAATCCAACCCACCCCAAATTTTGGCGGGCTCTTCCGTACGTGAAGAACGTCTCGGAAGCCGTCAGTCGTCTTCTCACTCCACTTGGAGTTGGGGTTGCACACAGGCCGGAAGCAACCATCAGGCGCCAAGTCATGAGGCCAAAAGACCCGCTGCCACGGCAGGACACGTCTGGAGTCATTTACCGGATCTGGTGTAGTTGCGGACAAAGCAATTATGTCGGAGAAACTGGGAGATTACTCCGTACGCGAATTGCTGAGCACACAGCAGCAGTGAGGCGGGGAGACGCTAACTCTCAAGTGGCGGCACACTCGACGGGACCCGGCCATATTTTCAAATTTCAAGAGGCCGAAATCCTCGCAAGGGGTGACAACCGCGTGAGCCGCGAGCTGCTCGAGTCATGGTTCTCAAGCTCGCAATCCATCGACAAACACAATGACCTCCCGGTGGCCTATTCCGTATTGCGATTTTCCCTGGGCAGGAGAATCAGTCACGTGGGGAGGGCGCGGGCGAGCAATTATCACAGTGACAGTGAGCCAGTTTACGAGCAATCGTCACACCAGCATCCAGCACGGATGACGAAATCGCGGAAATTAACGACTCGGACTCGGACCGACAAGCCACCACCGCATCAATTACGGCCCCAGCGGTGATTACGAGAACTGTTAATTGCAGTGCGCATGCGGTCCCACGGCAGCCACGTGCTATAAATACTGCACTCCTGGTGCCACAATCACCTTTATCTGCTAATGTCTCTGATGATGGATTCGAGTAAGGATCCGAAACGTCAGGCAAATAAATTTCTTGTTCCGGTGATCGCATCTTCATCTTCTGAACTGCTACCTGGAACTCGCCTGTTCGCTTCTATCAGTTTCCTTTTTTTCTTTCGCTATTTTATACTGCAATTCGGCGCGTCAAAGTTGGCATGTTTGAGGCGCGTTCGTCAAATCGGCTTCTGACTAACTTGCAAACCCAAGGCTATACTAAGGAAATTCAGAAATTGTTTGTCTTCTATCCACTATTCCTGAAGATTAGACGCTATATAATCGGTAAATTTAAGGATACGGGCCTAATCTAATCTGATGAGATGAATCCCAGGAACTAGTCGCGAAAATGGAGACAGGATTGCTGGAGCGAGCGTTTTATTTGCCTGACTTTTCTAATTCCTGTCCCATCCTATCATCAGAAATTGATGGAGATTTGCTTTTGTCAGGCGAATAATGCGTATCTAACTTTCTTCCACTCGAAGATAGTTTTTTGACCCATGCAAATTTTTCGTAACAGGATGATAACGAGGTGGCTATTGTGGATAAGCTTACGTTTTATGGATTTTAAAGTACGAGATTTTTAAATCTGTGTGGTGTTTTATGCTAAAAAGCCTCGGATAGCTGACTGATGCGGGAAAGGGGTATAAAGAGCGGGGTAGGATCTCAATGGATGCTATTCACTACAAAATCGTGACTTAGACTTTTGCCAACTGGCGATTCAACTGAGACTTCGCAGCAAGCTCTAGTCAGACTCATTGTCTCCAGCCTTCACAAAAATTGTATTTTCACCGCCCTCCCCTATATGCAAGTGGTCATTTGTTTGTAGTTTATTTTGTCGATCGTCTACTTCACTCTAGCCCAAGTCTCAAGACATGCAGTCAAGCAACTTCAACTATATGTGCATCAAACTTCTCCGACCCCGGCACTTTAATCTAAAGTTCGAGTTCTTGGACAATGGAAATTGCTGCGTTAGCAATTATGTGGGACCCAATGGCTCTATCGGAAACTAGATAAAGTTTCCTTCTCAGGTTGATTATTGTTTGAGAAACCGAAAAAAACCCATTGTCACGAGTGCGTTTTTGGAGGAGACAAAAAACAAGGCCAAAATTCCTGAGCATAATGTCGAAATTTTAATGCAAACATGTGTACTGACACGAACTGGACATCTGATATACCACATATATGAACTGCAAAGATAGAGGAAGAGGCGATGCCAGTCGTCTTTGTCCGTCCGCACTAGTTGGCCTCAAAATCTCGGTGTATTTGACAGAGCTTGCAGGGCATGCAGAATGTGCTGACACAGCAGTCCTTTATGAGACTTCCCTGTAGGTGTCGGGCAAAGAAAACAAAGCCAGTGATTATTTCACAGAAACAAAAACAAATCACCGAAAATATCAGATAAATGAACGGAACAGACATGAGTACCAAACGGCGCCGTCAATGGTAACAGGCTTTAAGTGAACGGGGTCGTCAGCTTGGCTCACGCTAAAGGCCACGGAAAAGAGTCGGAAAGGCTATTTTGGGACACGGCTGCACTGAGGCCCAGCGTGAGGAGAGAGCTGTGGCGTGCTCTGTCGACGAAAATTACTCCCTGCACTTTAACAGGATTTTCTCCGAGAGTAGGCAAATACTTCACATGACTTTCAGAAGGTGGCGGCTTGGGTTGTGGGTATGTTTCGATTGCCGCAATCACCAGGCCGAATTTCAATTAGCAAGCCAGGACGTGTATTGGCTGAGCTACATCATGTCCGAGAGAGAAGGAGAATGTGATTGGCTCAAAGAGATTTGTAATAGCAAGTGTCTTCTTTGCAATTGGTTTAGACTGTCAGCGCGCAGACTGGAAGCGCTCGCAGAGAAGGCTAATGAGCCCGGTGGTGCAGAGAGGCGTTTAAATAGGACGCCGATCATCACAGTGCGGACTACCGGCCAGCAACAGGTAGGCTGCTGTCAATCACCTCTTGTCATCAGTAACGGAACATGTTCAAATGAACGCCAGAGAAACCAGTGACGTGGACGTTCATCTGCGACTAGATACTTTATGTCGAATTTCGTAGATATTCACATACATCTTCGTAGGATAGAGCAATATCCTGACTTTCGTTGTCACGAGTATACTGACAGTTTTCAAGACTCTACTGAGGGTATTTAGTTTAGTAGAAAACACACTTTCCACAGGAAACCCACACAATCGAGCAAGGAATATGCATAAGCCGTGCCCTTGGAATAAGCAGGGAGATCACTAACCCTATAAAATGCCTACCGCCAATTTTATTCCTTTTCGTCAAGACATAATTTAGATGCATAAAGGTTTGAGCATGAAACCCGGCTGCCATTGATAGCGTCAGTGTTTTATAGCGTCTTGATCCACGGACTGATACTTGGTCCACGGTGCCCGTAATTCACTCTCTTATGGTAATAGAAATTGACGCGAAGTGGGAATCCAGGTATAACCTGGCTGATATCTTGAAAGGGATGCCATCACAGGGACGTAACAGATCATGAAAATCGCTTTTCGGTTATTTTAAGAAAGCATTTGCCGACATAAATTTTATGCACTTAAACAGGCAGCTGATTAGAGCAGTCGGACAGTCAGTGCTGACGGAATCTGTTTGTCGCATAGTCGGGTATTTGCTTATTACCATTGACTGTGGACAGAGGTTCAATCAACTTTGGACTCTTATATACAAGAGCCGTCACATTTTCTGTTATTACTCTCTTTCTGATCCCCATTTTGCTTAACATTGTCCGCCGAAATATCCACATAATGTCACATTTTACTTATTTTCTTTTTAGCTTGCGTGGCAGCATATTTGATTGTGGGTCGTTCCAGTGTCGATGTGCAGGACTGACGTGCAGGAATTGATTAAGGCAATAAGCCATCCAGTTAACTATCGCTCTGCATCGTGGACGCATTTATTCTTAACGTAACTAGTAAAGTCATGCAAGAGATGGTCAATTTTAATACTAAAATCGCATTAACGATGGCTTACCTAAATCATGGAAATGTCAACTGCGTATAATGCAAAGGAAACAAAACCGAGATTATTTCAAAAAAATAATCACCAAAAATATCGGATAAATGGAGCTAAACAGATGGCTGTGCAATTGTATAAATAAACCTGGGCAGAAGTGTAGGACAGCCAATAAAAAATCGACGCATGTAAATTAATAAAAAAACTGATAAATTCGTCCAGGATTTGGCCTATTTCGAGGTTAAAATCCCACAACTCGAGAGTTAGTTTGAATCATAGAATTCTTTCCTATGCCAGAGAAATATAAATTATGCTGAGCCATTGCTGAAAACCAATTTAAATGATATCTGATTGCTGCGACAAAGAATTGGCCAAAGAAACAGGGAGTAAGCATACCTCGATATTTTGTTTGCCGCGATAATGCGAAGCCAGCACGAGGACTGGGTGAATTACACACAGTGGAGCTGCACAACCCTCATCTTGCAGCTTATATTCATAGCAGACCATGCAGGGACAGCAGAAGGCAGTCAGCATGCCTAAAACGGATAGAAGTAGAAGAAGATACAATTCGCAGACATTGATCAGTTTCTGACTAAACATAGCTGGAGATGTTTCAGGGAGCCTCAAGTCTTCACCACAAGTAGAGTATTTGAACGATTAAATAAAAGGACTTTTAGATTAAAGGGGATCATCTTCGTAGATTCGATCCTTATTTCTTTGTCTTATGTTAAATTATTCATATTTCAGTTCGATTTTTATGGCCTGGAGTTGGTATTTATTCAAAGCAGCTGGTACCGTAGGAGAATTGTAAGCACCATAGTGACGTCGGAAACATGCACATTTACACTTAACGCCCAGGCGAGATGCATTTTCTTGGATTTCTGGCGCAAGTTACTTGGGAGAATTCGTTAAAGTTGCTGCTTAAAGCAGTCACACTGCCCTGTTCCCAAGTGTAGGAGCAATTTGGACATGAAAATTAAAGTAAGACGGAGGTGAAATGCAGAAATCGTTAGTGGGGAACATATTCGATGCTGAAAAGGCAATCTGATATACGGTGAGAGACCGATCTCATAAAATGATGGCTGAAATCCTGACATACGTTTTCGATTAGGAAGGATTATTTGGTCGGGGTTGTAAAACTGACTATCTTGCGGCATAATCTTATAACATTTCGGACTCTGCAGGATGTCAGCTTTTGAATACACTACTTCTCAAACTCCTGTATAAACCGTGCTCGGTAAAAATGACTACTTAAGGTGCATGCATTATGGCCATTGATTTTTGATGGTCTTGCAAATTCAAATATATCTGATGGAAACAATAAACAAAGATATGTGTTCGTTTAGTCGTTAGGTAGAGAATTACGTCTTTTTTATATATTATTCTCCAGGAAGGATTATAATTAGGTTTTAAAAACGTTTTCCAATTACCGAATAATATGGAGACTTATCATTCGCTGCATTAGCGCTTAGTGATTCCATTGTACAAGGTGCATGCGTTCTGCGTAAAGCAAATCATATATTATTCTGTGCCATTAAAGCGATATTGTACAGAATGCAAAAAGTTTTCAATGGATTCAGACTACGTTGTACATTCCATGAGGAGCTTTGGTAAACGACGAGGTACGATGCTATGGGGATGGACATTGTGAGGACTTAAGAAATCTTATAAAAAGAAACTTTTTTAACCCAACTTATACTTCTTTCTTGAGTATAATATATAAAGAAGACGTAATTGTCTACTTAACGGCTAAAAGAACGCATATCTTTGTTTATTGTTTCCATCAGATATATTTGAATTTGCAAGACCATCGAAAATCAATGGCCATAATGCATGCACCTTAAGTAGTCATTTTTACCGAGCACGGTTTATACAGGAGTTTAAGAAGTAGTGTATTCAAAAGCTGACATCCTGCAGAGTCCGAAATGTTATAAGATTATGCCGCAAGGTAGTCAGTTTTACAACCCCGACCAAATAATCCTTCCTAATCGAAAACGTATGTCAGGATTTCAGCCATCATTTAATGAGATCGGACACCAAATGTATGACAAACCTCCCGCGAAAATGAAGAAAGTCTAGAATCCCACGACAGTCCTAGCTTACAGGACGCACGGTGCAGCAATACCTCAAACCTAATAGGTAATCCCAATCGTAAGCTCAAAAGCAAACTCAGTCCTTGACTTTATTGTAGACCTACGACTAACCCCAAACCCACAACCTAACTCGCCACAAACCCTATGCCTGATCCAAACCCAGCATTTTGATATGTGCGGACTCTGGCCAATTTCCAACCAAAGTGCTTTACGATGAACTTCATAGTTCGAATAGAGTCTAACTATTTCGTCGATGAAATCACAACGACTTCCAAATCTAGGCGTCAGTTCATTCACTCCGGTTCATTATCCTATGCCGAATCCGCCATAATTCATTTAGACTTTATGGGTTGGATTCAGTGTTTATTCTAGTAATTGGTACCGTATGAGGATTACAACAATACGTAGCGAAGTTGCGAACCTAGCGAACTTCATAAACTGCCAAAGTCGACGCTCAGGTTAGATGTAATTCCACGCATTCTTGGTGAGAAATATTTGGGAGAATTTGTTGAATATGTCGGTTAAAACAGTTAAAAAATCTCAACTGTTCTTTTGCAGTTAACTGTACAAATACATGCTGAGAAATGCTGAACAAAATATGCGGGGCCCAAATGAACAGAATCCAGTGAACTGTTAATATTTGCATGAAATACTTACAATTCTTGACGTCGTTTGTGCAATCAAAAAGGCCGTCCTCCCATTCACGCAAATCCGGCTGATTAGTTACAGGCATGGTCGCAGCGCAGGTTAGAAAGACTTCGGAATAAACTGGTAACCCGATAGAGGTTTTCTAAACTCACACACGTCTGCCAGCCAGCCCTATTTATGCAGTACAGACAGATTCACTACCCAGAATCCACCATTAGGAGGCCTTCATCAGCCCCGTCATCAAGCGTCAACCAGAACTCTCTGATCTCTTCACCCTTTAGGTGGGTTAAGATGATTCAAATGCGCGGCCCACTTTGTGTGGCAGATTGCTCCAAAAATGGCAGGTGAAGGAATCAATCGATGGCAACCGATGAAGTAAAAATGAGAGTTAACTGTCAACGTGGTGCGCAGACAAGTGGACGATAGCAAGAACGGGCCCCTTACTGTGATCATCCAGGCCAACTAA
>CACRXP010000012.1:893290-947142 GCA_902702965.1 Spirometra erinaceieuropaei
CAGAAATAAGATCAGAATGCAAGGGATGGGCAACGTCATCTAGAATTCGACCAGCAAATTGCCTGACCGTATTGCAATGCCGTTGTAGGATATTGTCGACTTATAAAAGATAAGAAACACCAACGGCGAAAGAGAGCATTTAAAAAACTCATTTTAAAATTAAAAGATCTTTTTGAGTAAAGAAGTAAAAATGACAGGAGAGCAGTATAGGATAAAAGGAAGAATGCAAACATCGATAACTCGTCAGACCGAGGGTTGAGGTGTGTGGTAGGAAAGTTAACGACGAATGTTATAAAGAAGTTTACGAGCTTTCGCAAATAGGGGCTCAATATGGAAGGAAAACGAAAGTATTGAGGGAAAAGTAATGCCAAAGTACCCGAAAGAAGATACATTCTTAGAAGGAAGTCAGAGGATTCACGACTAGGAGAGGGCCGCAGTCGGAAAATACACTGAACCGGATTTTGGTTGTTCATTAGGAGATCATTTCCCTCAGACCATACAGGGACATAGTTAAGGCTATCCTTTAGAGACTGGTGGTGTGTCCGTTTTTTGATAGTGTCCAACAACCAGATCATCAGCATTAGGGGATCTTAGATCGTCGGTGTGGAAGGAAAAAATGAGGGGATAGAACGGAACCTTAAAGAACTCCGCAGTCATTGGGAAGGACAGTAGATTTCCGCTTGCCAGACTGGAAAAATTGAGTGCGGGAAGTAGAAAGATCGCTAAGCCAAGAGCCTTGAGAAACGCATGTGGCTGTTTTGGTTAGGAGAAGAGGGCGCGGGACGGTTTTGAAGGAGCAGGAGTAGTCAAAAACAGCACATGCATACTCGCGGCAACACTTGTCTAATTCTTTTTGAGCAGTTAGGCCCACAAGAGAAACAGCATCCAAAGTACTTCATTTGGCTTTATATGTAAATTGCGGAGGATAAGAAAAACTTGAATAAAAAGAATTTGTAATTTCCAGGCCAGCTCTTTCAGCAGGTTTTAGTAGTGCGGAAGAGAAGCAATTGGTTAAAAGTATCAAGGAGCAAAATTTGTGCTTTTTTTAGGGATGTGAGTGATTTTCATTGTGCGCCCGGTGCTGGGAATCTTGGACTAAATGTAAGACATGTTAATAAGGTGCGTTAAAATAGGGGCTGTCTGAAAACAGCAAGATTAAAGAAGAAAAGGCGAGACAACATCCAGTCCGGCAGCTGTTGATCCACGGACTATTTTAAGGTGTTTCTCGACTGTTGCCTTAGAAACGGGTTGGAAAGCACATAGTTGATAGACGAATGCCGTCTGAAGGAAGATGGGAGCCACTGTGACTAAAGATAGAATTTTTGTTTAAGGAGTCTAAATCAGCACCCACATGTAGCAGTGTGCTACGATGGCCAGTCAGACGATGAAGATTCTTCCAAATGTCAGCAGAGAACGGAAAAAAGAAAAGGACGAAGGAGAGATCAAAAAAACGTGTCATTTATCCTGCAGGTGCACCAGTCCATATTCCCAGCCAGTCAGTCATCTGGTAAGGATATTGGGCGCCTTCGCATTTATAAAAACAACTTCCCATAAGACGCCTTAATGCAAAAAAATTTAGATTTAAACGGATATTTTGTACGACACACCTGAGAGCAATTGGGCTCATCAGAGAGGGTAATCAGGAAACATGTCCGAAGTACTGAACGCCTCTTCACGGCTTATGAATACTACACGGTGACGCCAATGACACCGATGAATAACGGCACAGATTTGTCTCCGCTTGCGAACTGAGCATCCCGTAATTCATTCTGATGCATTTGCAGCAAGGTAGAGCATTAAGGTTTGCGCAAGCTACACGTCCAGCCTTCACATTCGGCGTATTCACCAGACAGAACATAGTCAACGCATGACGAATTATGGATGAGTCGAACCCCTTGCAATTGCCTGATGCAACGATATAGTCTGGTAGTTGCTTATTATCAGTGACTGTGGACAGAGGTCCTATTAAACGTGGCCCCTAAAATGCAAGAGCCATTTCATTTTCTGTCATTCCTCTTTTTACGGTCCCGACGTATGACATAACATTCTTCACTGAAATATCTGCATAATATCACATTTTACTCATTTCCATTTTCAGCTTGCGTGGCGGAACATTTAATTGAAATACATTCAAAATAGAAGGAAAGACTTTTGATTTCAGACACATATTTTGTTAAATTGCCTGTCAGCTTACGGAACGTTAGACATACCAGTTGTTAACAGACGCAGCAGTATATTATTGGCAATGCTGCATCGCTTATGTTCAGTATATGAATCAACGAAAGCAAACAGGACAGGACAGAAACTGGACTGGCTCTGACTCAGAGGTTGACAAAGCTATAAATCTGTGTTTGTATGGGCCGCAATCAACCTAGGCCACGCAAAATGGACCAGCTTTTCACCAAATGAGGGTGGGTGTGATGCCATCTCAGGTGGGGTGAATCAAGGGCCATATCAGAAAGGATCCATTGAGCCTGACTCAGTCTACCAAATAGTTATTCTTGATGTTTCAATTGGAATCCTTGCAAAGCACGGCTACTAGGGCATTGTGGCAGTTCCAACGGACGTCAGTTTTATAAAAGTGAGCGATGTGCTGAGTTAATGTGGAAATTGAATCCCTAGTCTCGACGCAATTTTATTCAACCTTCAGGGGCGCCTGTCCACGTTCCCGGACACAAACCATCCGGTGAGGATATTGGGCGCCTCCGCATTTATTAAAACAACTTCCCAGAGGACCCCTAAAATGCATATGAAAGTTAGACTGAAACTGTACTTTGCACGACACACCTGCAAGGAATTGGGCTCATCAGAGAAGATAGTCATGAACGCCTCTTGACGGCTAATGAATACTACGCGGTGACCTCAATGAAATCGATGGATTGCGGAACATCTTTGTTTCACTTTGCGGACTGAGCATCCTGTAATTTAAACGAAAGCATTTGCAGCAAGGTAGAGCACTAAGGTTTGCCCAGGCTTAACCTCCATCCTTCACATTCGGCGTATTCACCAGACAGAACATAGTTAACGCATGACGAATCATGGATGAGTCGAACCCCTTGCAACTGCCTGATACAACGACAGCATTTCGACAAAACACAAGGCTGGGCCTTTTATTCGTATCCATGCTGTCAATATGACTAGTTATATTCTCAGATAAACATTTTTATAAAGAGGCAGCATTGCAAACAAACCTAAAAAACCTTGATGCCATAGTCTATTAAAAACTGCTTCGCAGGTCACAGCCTAGATCTACTGACTACTGCCCAACACCCTTAAATGTGGTTTGAATGTGCCAACTTCGCAAAAAATTATATTTCCTAATTTCACGCCCAGCTGTTTACAGTCTGCATACCTAGAATGTTCAATATGGCATAGCCATACAGATAACAGATTTTATTCGCATTCTTTACCTTTTTGATTATGCATCCTCTGGTCACTGCAAACTCCGTAAAGGCTGCCAACATTCTTACAAATTTCCCCGTCATTCGTAGAAGCAAATCAATCTTGCTCCGTTTGTGACCACTGTCACATGGAAACCTAGGTAGGTACCCGCAAAACGCATGACTGAAATATTTTTAACTTGTTCTCGTGTCGTGTTCGTAGGTGCCATCAACGCCGCAGCACTTACTCGATCCGCTGGCAGTTGCCTCATGAACGCGCTGGCAAATCGAAGCTCTACATTTTCGTCTCACATAGAGAGAGGCGGTATTGACTAAAGTGTGTCGTGGTTATTCATGAGAGGGAGTATAGTGGAGGGGCGGAATGATTGTCCACCAGTTCGCACCCACGAGAAATAAACACTTTCTAACAGTGAATGTATGTGGGCACTCAATGTCATCACTGATCCTTCCTATTAACTCCAGTTAGGAAGGTAATTTGCCTTTAAATTGATATTACACCTTGTGTTTATTGCTCCACTTTTGCTTCTGGTATGGTGTCTTATGGAGTTTAAATGCACTACTATCTGTCTGTCGGCCGTTAATGATTAATATGGAGTTATCGCATTATGGCTAATGGTAATTCATAAATTCATACACTATATGTCAATCTGTGCGTTTATACCTTAGCAAAAAATGATTTGCGCGAAGTTTGTAGTCAGTTTCTGAGCAAACGTTTCATAATAAGCAATGTTGGTGCAACTACAAATGAGCCGAAACCAACGCAGCTTTGCCAGGAAGAGACAGATTCCAAAAAACATATATCGGTCATTTTATGTAATCTTGCTAACACAAAGTTTTTTAAAGAAAATCGGACTTTTTTCGATTTTTAAAAGTCATAATAGCATATCTGTGCGATTTAATGCCATAAAGTGCATCCATAAGGCAAACAGGGATTCCTCCGTTTAAATCTGCTGAAATTATTTTGCTGTTTGACAATTTCTACGGGATGTCACATAAACGATCATCACCAAATGGTCACTTCCAGTCTTAGACATATGAAGCATTAATTTTCGCGCAAGTTAACATCTGCAAGTACCGAATTCAGAAGTGGAACGAGCAAAAAATAAACAGGTTGAGCAAAATATCACTATTTATGTAGGCATTCTGCCGTGCATTCGTAGTCGTAAAACGGAATCTAAAAGCAAGCAAATCAGTGGAAATGGTCGCAATATACACAGAAAGGCATGTTCTTAACTTTGCGGTAGAAAAATATTAATATTATATTGGAAAGTGAAAAAAACGGCCAAAAGTGTCAAAATATTTCTTGATCTTACCGTGCAAAAAGGAAAAATACACAGAGATCCACCGACGGAGTGCAGTATTTAAGCATTTCTTAAAGAGATAACGTATAAAGGAAAGTTATCTCATTGATCGAAGGCATATTTGTTGCTGACTTTCGTTGTGGACAGTCATTTTTACGAAAATGAAGTTTGATGTTTGAACGACCCTACCTATGAGACTCAAACGACATTGTTCGTGAAAATGAGCGCCAAACCACTCACTAATTCAGTAAATGCCTTCAAGTACTATCATATTTTGGAGTTTCTAAAAGGCAGGTAATTTAGAATCTGTATTTGTAAACGATCGGGTAAAACTACCGAAAATTAGGAAATATTCCGTAATATTTCAAAGCCGATCTGAAACTTAACGTAATCCAAAACGAATGAAAAGTGCAAATTAATTTCACTGAAGAGAAGTTTTCTCAGCAAACACAAAAACGTATGTTTACGATCACGCCTGTAAGTTCTATTTAAATTTATCCGGCATCGATAAGCTTGACAGCATGTCTCCTTATGAAGACGTTTTTTTACGACGTTCCCATAGGTTGAAATCAAACAAAACCCCATTCCCCTTGTTGAACTGCATCACATTTATTTCAAACGAGTTACGAATATCAGGAATCCCGGGAAAACTATTTTGGAACCTGTGCTCAGAATGTAGGCTATTGGCAAAGAGCCATATAAGAAATTACCTTAATTCCTAAAAGATATTTAGGTGTTAACTCCATTGAGACATTATTTTTAAACGTTTTTTTATTTGTGATTTCATATTTACCACGTTCTTCGGTTTGCGAATACATTCTGTAAATTTAAAAACGAAGCTAACAAACCACAGCAATTTCCGACGTTTTCGGGATATTGCGCTTTTCTAAAAAATTGGCATTTCTAAACAACGAAACACTGCCTTTGATAGTTCTTTTATGTTTTTGATCCTTTTAAACTTGTACTCAATTAACATACACAGTGGATTTATGAAATTGTGTAGGTTTGCGAGCGATTAGCAATTATTCGTAAATTTCGACGCCTTTCCTGAGTTAGGTCACCCACTGTACATGGAAACGAGCCAAAAACTGAAACGTGTGAATGATAAGAGCAATCAGATGCGCATGGCTGAGAAGGGGAGAAGTTAAGATCATACGCAGCTGCATTCTCTCAGACATGGCTGCTTCTGGGAGTCGTGTGGATCCCATGGAATCCTTCTGCGTGATTAGCAGGGTGACCCCCTAACTGTCCTAAGCGGCTGGGTCAGAGCCTACTAGCCACAGCAGAAGGACGGTCCTATGCGCGCTGTAGAGCTTCTTGCACGCTCTGCATCTAGCATGGGCAAAAATCGATATTCATGTCTCCGCGCCCCCACTCTTCCTAACCTTCACTGTCATTTACTGCCTCCCCCTACTCTCTCCCCCAAATCTATTCACCCGCCCCGTTTGTTTGAAAAGACGAACCGAGATCGATTGTTCGTTTGATCAATCGATTGATCGATCGTTTCAATTTGTTCCCCGTTCCCATGTATGTGCACACAGCTCAGTGGGTTTATTATCAACAAAATTGTGAACCATGCAACGTTTGTACATACTACTGAGCGTCTGTTGACCGCTTATGAGCATAACGCGTGTACCTCGCTGCAGCTGATGCATACCGGCTCACATTTCGCCTCAGTTTTCAGACTGAGCCTCTTGTGCTACAGTCCGAAGATTTTGCTCCAAGTCTGCGCATATTTCTTCGAACGGAGTAAAAGCAGATTTTCATATCTTTGGGAATTACCAGGGAGAGCTGCCTGCCAAACCGCACCCAACTGAAATCTGCTTTTAAGGTCACAACCAGGACCTGCCTAGTTTCATCAAGTGCTGTTTTGAGTTTGGTGCAGACTTACTTCTAGGTTTGGTGCTTTCATCCAAAATAGTACATCGAAATCCCATACTCAGCTGACTTTGGGATGTAATCGAAGTAGCGTTTCGAGGTGAACAGGGGCACATATATCCCAAATACATGCATATATTTATTCATATATTTGCTGAATAACGTTTTCAGCACGAACAAACCAGCAGGCAATTTGTCTGCGTAAAATATTTTCTGAAATTTCTGAAGTAAGCCATGGTGTTGCATCATATAGCCGTATCCATGCAGTGCCTCCATATTTGCGAAATTTCCCTTGTCACTCCGAACAGAACAAAAATGCATCCACCAAAACACCCATGTAACAAAATGAGGATTGAATTGGAATATAAACAAAAATTCTTGTGCAGCCTAACAGTAAATTAATTGGTCACCAGACTTTACTGAAAAAGCGAACATGTGGAAAACGCAAAATCCTGTGAGATGTGTTAATTTGAATTCCAGAATACGTCTTATCTACCAAAGCAACTGCCAGAGTAAGCAAACCATTGGAGAGCATGCTATCAGCACTACAATATCCCCTACGAATAATTGAGAAGTAAAAGTGGCTGTTAACCAACTGTCGAAAATTTGAGTGTCAATTCCAACACCCAGGGACGCTGGGGAAGATGCCGATGACTCGAACACCCTTCGTGGTTGTGTCGTGCGGCAGCAGAAAGTCGGCGACGCATGTGTCTGTATTTTATCTAGCAGTGGTGCCCCCAAGTATGGCATTTCGTGTTACCCATGCGATTCCAACAAAGTTTTCCAAGAATCCTCAACAGGGATCCTCGTTTTTGCATTGTTTGAGATGAAATTGACTGATGTGGAAAGAGCTTTCTTTACTTCCGCTGAGAAAAACGTTAGGGGTATAGCGGCCTTTTTAAGGTCTCATCTTGACAACCAGTCAACGACTGCAAAACTTGAATTGAACTGACAAATGGAGTGATGAGCGTACCAGTCTGTGGCGTAAAGAGCGGCTTAGCTTCCTTCAGATCATTAAGCCGGTTTCGGCACAGGTTTGTGTATGCCACCCAAACGGGCCACGTGTTAGATACGCTGGAGCAACACGGGGGCCACATCAGATTCTGGCAGGCGTTATCTGTGCGCAATAACTAATGCCACCACTTTCGGGGTGTGCTGGCAGACCCATTTGTCGGCAGTCGTCGAACAACTAGACCACTGTCATCACCCCATTGTTTTGTGGTGAAATCCTGATAATTGTTGTGTGGACCAGAGGGTGCGGAGTGGAGAGCCAAGGTGAGTATCCGTCCAAGCCATCCACCTGCGGCCTCCCTAGTCTCCGTTCCTCTTGATTCAGTCTTGACACCGGACTCAGGCGGGGGAGGAGGAGGAGAGAGTGTAGGTAGATGCAGCGCAATTCTACTACTGGCAGTATAAACCTCTGCAAAAGTTACCGTCCCCGCTCCCACCTCTACTGCGCATCATCAAAATCGATGGTCGAACTCTCGTGGGGGTGTTTTATGGACTAGTTTCCTTGCGTTTTCAGTGAAGAAATGAAGGTCGCTTTTGCTCAACCTCGACTGTACAAGCGATGGTTTAAGTAGTAAATGCTTAGAAAAACATTCAATGCCTAGAGTTACTGAGTAGCTGATGCTGTGACCGCGTCGTCTTTGTACGGCGTGGGAAGCCTGTGAAGACCTGTTGGTAACTGCGCACAATCCCATCACCAGATAGTTGGCTGGCTTGGAAAATGGATTAATGCATGTGTGTGGTGTGTAAGCGGGTGAGCGATACGCACTTTAGTGAAATCACACGAGCAAGCTTATTTTCCCTCTAAAGATTCCACATATGTGTCCATCGCACCAGGTTGTGCTGACTGATGTTCTATGTTGTATAGTAAATGATCAATGAAATATCTAGGGCTCCAATCTTGCTTAGTTTGCTTGTGGACTAACGGAAGCCCATCTTGCAACGCAGTACGCTCTGTCAAATACGAGTGTTTCATGTACATACCGATTCCATTCCAATTTTGGCAAGGCTATTATCCATTTGCTCCTATTTCTGTCTTTCGATGTTACGTTCCTCTTTACTTTTATTCCCATGGATCTGGTCATCGAGACAATCGAGATACTTCTGCAAAGGAAATATGATAAAACAGAGAATTGCCGTGGACAGGCCCAAGTCCTTCAGCTCCTGAAGTTCCTGCCAGACAGACCGAGTTTTCGGGGCCAACTAGTTTTGGCGGAAGCGGATGAAGCCCGCTGACACGGCCTGCCTACACTCATACAATGTAGTCATGTGGACTGACGGGAGCCCAGTTCGCACCGTACTCCGCTCTGTCGACCACCAGCCGTTCATGTTTATGTTGTACATACTGATACCATTACAATTTTGGCAAGGCCACCATCCATTTTGCTTTCATTTCTGTCTCCTATAATGAAGTATTCACTAATAATGTGAAGCATCATGGCACTTTAGCATTTATAGGGCGATGACAAGTATCTGCGTTGTGTTCGTTTTCTCGATCTGAACGGACGAGTGGAAGGCGTATGATCGTCTTCCCTCAGAAGGTCATCTACATTTCTCTGTTAACTACTCAACGAGCTTAAAGGACCCTACAACCGGATGACACACCAATGCCACTGAGGCATACTGAAGAAGACTGAAAAGGAAACTCTACGAGGGAGTCCCTGTATGTGGTCAAGCTGTGTGGGCTCTCGTAGACGAAGTACAGTATGGGCATTGGTTTGGCCTCAATGCCATGTCTTTGACAGATGCCTTGAAACTGTTCCAGTTCCATGTTGTGCAGACCTATCTTATTTAAAATTTATGTTTTTTGCAATAAACTGCCATAATGCGAATTTATGCCGTATACTCAGGTGTACGTGTGTAAAGATGGGCGGGATTGGGTAACAGCTACCATCGTCCATGTAACCTCCTGCGACGTTCGTTCGGCCAGCCCATGTTAGACCGTCGTGGAAAGTCCAAGTAGTGCGTGAAAGTGTGCCTGCAACCACCGATATAGCCTGAAGGCGTTTGAGTCCAATGTTAAATGTATTATATCTAGGTAACGGATTTTTTGGGTGCAATCCCCGATTGTTAATGGCATTACTTTTAAATCGTTGGGGAGCATCACGAGTCAATTAACAGCATGACATTGTTGAAATGGCGTTTGAAATTAACTACTTTGCGTTCGGTGACAATCTGGTAATCCATTGTCAGCATTTTGAAACAGACTCTCCTCTACACCCATGAGTAGCAAAATTGCCGGCTTATATCTGACATTTCCACCCTGCGTGATACCGCACCATCCCTCAACGAAGTGACAATGGTGATTTAATTTGACTCCCATATTTCACACTATCTTGTGAATGCTGACAATATTTCAAAAAGATTGGATTTGTTAGTTTGGCAGCGTATGAATTCTGGAATGCAATATTAACTGACATTTTCAAGAAAGACACAGGATCATCGTGGCAGGAGATGTAATCTCGACTCACACATGCGACTCTACGGGCTTCGCAAGGTAGCACAAACAAGCAATGCGTTAATTTTCGTTTGATTGTGGTCTTGTAGCCTGTCCATCGAACGCTTGCTCCTTTTTTTTGAAAATTGAACCCAAATATATAAGGGCCGTTGCATTTTCTCCAAATGGTAGATTCTTGGTCACGGATCAGTCTGTGCTGCGTAAATAGGTCTGGCAGACGAGTTTGATTTTAAAAAGCCGCTTTGAATGCACTTCTTCTTGACCTCCTGCAGAAACCACACTCGGTAAAAGGTGACTACTTATTGATTTTGGTGATCTTATATATTCAAATATATTTTATAGAAAACATGCACAAAAATATGCTTTATTTTGCTCATTTGATAGGAAATTACATTGTCTTCTTATTTTATGCCCGAACAAAGTGTATATTTAGGTTTTAAAAAAGTTTCTTATTATGAAATTTTTAAGACCGTGCGATGTCCATGCATGCAAGACCGCACTTGTACGCTTACTAGTGCTCCTCATAAAATGTGCAACATAGTCCGGATCCATTGCAAAATTTTGCGAACCCAATGTAGTATATTCTTAAAGGAGTAGAGGAATATATGATTGTTTTTAAGCGGAAAGCATGCACCTTGTAGACTGAAATTGCTAAAGGCTGATGCGTTCGCAGATCAGGCTAAAAATTATTCGGGATTAGGAAACTTTTTTGAAACATAAATATACACTTTTTTGGACATAAAATATGAAGACAATGTGATTTCCTACCAAATGAGCAAAATAAAGCATACTTTTGTGCATGTTTTCTATAAAATATATTTGAATTTATAAGACCATCGATAATCAATAGGAAAAATGCATGCTACATAAGTATTCACCTTTTACCGAGTGTGGTTTCTGCAGGAGGTCAAAAAGAAGTGCATTCAAAGCCGACATCCTGACGAGTTCAAAATTGCATAGGGTTATGCTGCATGATAATCAGTACAACAACCCCACTTAAGCAATTCTTCCTAATCGGAAGCGAATACCAGAATTTTGGCCAACATTTCATGACATCGGTCACGCACTGTATGTCTTACAAATATTCACAGTTCACCGGAGTCTATTCATCTGATCCCCAGACAGATTGTTAAGCATTTCTCAGGAGTCAGTTGGGCTCTCCTGACCCTAACTGTGGGCTTTGGAGGTGGATTAAGCCGAAGACGGATGCTGAAATGGTCAGTGGGAAAGAGGCTAGAGATAAAAGAGGAAAGAGCAACCTGATGTTTCGGATTGGAGGTGCGGTCAGTTTTAGGGTCTGGACTGGTGACAGGCTGAGAATTATGTAACGGTTAGGGTTTGTGTAATGGTTAAGGGTTCCAGTTAGAGTTATGTTCTGAATTCCGATTAAGGTTTAGGTTTAGTGTTCAGGTTAAGGAAAATTTTCTAAAATAAAATTGGGATACTTCACACTGGCAGCTAATTAACGGAGTCAGGCAGTGTCCGCGAAATCTGATTGTCCCCTGCCGGGTTGCTTCCTATAACCATGCCCTGTGAACAGGTGTTTTATGAAATTGGGCCCCTAATAAACAAGAGCTGTCACATCTTTTGCCATTCCTCTCTTTCTGATTCCCAGATGATTTTAATTTTTAAATTACAATATCCGCATAATGTCATATTGTACTGATTTTCACGCTCAGTTTGCATGGCAGCATATTTAATCGAAATATTTTTTAAATTGCATTAAAACTAATTAATTGCGGCAACGATTACGTCGAATTATGAAGTACATATTTATCGAGAGAAACATACTTGAAAGGCAACTTATCCCGACAGGGGGCACTGACAAATTCCGGGTAATAGTTGGATTACCGAAATCTCATGGATTTGGTGCAATATCAGCTAACACAGACTCACAATGGTAGCGACTTCTTCAAACCAGTGGGTATTTGTCCATATCGGGTGCGGAGGACAGACTAACTGAAGTCATTGCACTTGGCAAGGGTACAATCATCTCCTTCTAGGCTACTGACATCTCAATCTATTCGCATTTGGGACTGGATATCGGAGTACCCAGTGCTAAACTTTGACTTAAGCTTCACTATGCAAATTTAACAGCTTATAATAAATGCACATAATAATCGGATACGTTGAGTGTGATTTTGTCGAAACTTCAGTATATCTCAAAATGATGGCACAACTTCCTAGTGTATAACTTAACTCACGTTTTCGATAGTATAAGTACACTTTCAAAGACCCCGAGAATGACTCTATTTTGGTAAATATCATGTATTTGCTGAGATAAGGCCAGACTAGAAGATTGGGAAATAAGCATGAAATGTGCCCTTAAAATCCGTAGACATGACAACAGGCTCGCAAAATGCCTATTGCAAGCTTGTTGTACGTTTTGGTAAGAGTATCTTGAAATAGAGGAAGGTGTAAGCTTAAGCATCGCGGCCTTCGAACCTCTATTTTGCCTACTTTTTTTTTCACCTGTCTGCCGAATTTGCCAATGAAAAGTTTCCAAATCTAAGATTAGACACTTCCAAGGACGACTTATCAGCAGAAACAGTGGACAGACAGTGCCTGTCTACGTACGAAGCGATCTCCCAGTTTCTCAGACGTAGTTGCTTTATCCGCAACTGCACCAGATCCGGTTAACGACTCCAGAAGTTGCCTCCGGCCTATGTGCAACCCCGACTCCAAGTGGAGTGAGAAGACGACTGATGGTTTCCGAGACGATCTGCACGTACGGAAGAGCTCGCCAAAATTTGGGGCGGGTTGGATTTGGTCTCTGGTGTCCTTTTCGTATGCACTGGTTGACAAAGTTGCGCGGGTAACCATTGGCTCTCATTACCCGTCGAAGATATTGTAATTCAGTAACCTTGTCTTCCATTTCACTGCAGTGCGTCTCAACGCGCCGGTATAGTGCCCTTACGCAACTGCGTTTGTGACTGATCGGGTGGTTGCTAGTGAAGTTCAGTATTTGCGTCGTATTTGTCGCTTTCCTGAAAACTTTCGTTTTTAGGCCACCACCATCTTTGCGACAGACGAGGACATACCGGAAGGCCTATTGGTTTTTTGAAAAGTCAAATTGGCGAACACGTTTTTTCAGTAACTCTTCATCAGGTCAAAACGGTTACAATGAAGTTTAAGTTATGCGAATTACATGACTTATAAATGATTCGGGGACAATTAACATCGATCGTTCCCACGCCACTCGCATGACGAGGCGTGCTATGGCGTGGTCGGCGTGTCGTGGTAATTGGGTTCAGGGGGCGAGGAAGAGGGGGGGCATAGGCTGTGAGTACGTCGTGTACCTTGTGCACCCACCCTGGCATCAGGAGGTTGGGGCGACGTTGGGGTCGGCGTCGGCCACGGAAGACAGAGCGCCTGTGTCAGAGTCTTCTGACAGCGTAGCACTGGATTGGCTAGCCGTATAGCCACTGCTTCAGCTGTAGCTGGCACCCGTTGGCATAGGCCTTTGGAGAAGCCTGCTGGTGTCCGGTAGACAATCTGAAAGGCTTCTTTGGCATCGACTCGGTGATTCGTATCGACAAGATGTGCGAGAATAGAACTCGAGATCGATTTCTTCTCACCTTTGCCTAGCCAGGCCGGCATGTGTTCACGTACTCTCTTTTCCAAGCGCCTCTCCTCTCCTACGCTTGGGAGGTATAGACCGACTCCCATTGCAGGCCACATCAATGTGTATTTATTCATTCACTTATACGTGAACACATACCGGCCTGGCTAGGCAAAGGTGAGAAGAAATCGATCTCGAGTTCTATTCTCGCACATCTTGTCGATACGAATCACCGAGTCGATGCCAAAGAAGCCTTTCAGATTGTCTACCGGACACCAGCAGGCTTCTCCAAAGGCCTATGCCAACGGGTGCTAGCTACAGCTGAGGCAGTGGCTATACGGCTAGCCAATCCAGTGCTACGCTGTCAGAAGACTCTGACACAGGCGCTCTGTCTTCCGTGGCCGACGCCGACCCCAACGTCGCCCCAACCTCCTGATGCCAGGGTGGGTGCACAAGGTACACGACGTACTCACAGCCTATGCCCCCCCCCCTCTTCCTCGCCCCCCGAACCCAATTACCACGACACGCCGACCACGCCATAGCACGCCTCGTCATGCGAGTGGCGTGGGAACGATCGATGTTAATTGTCCCCGAATCATTTATAAGTCATGTAATTCGCATAACTTAAACTTCATTGTAACCGTTTTGACCTGATGAAGAGTTACTGAAAAAACGTGTTCGCCAATTTGACTTTTCAATTGTAGCATGGGAATATTCACTGAAATTGGTTTTTTTCTCCTCCTCCTCCTCCTCCTCCTCCTCCTCCTCCTTCTCCTCCTCCTCTTCCTCCTCCTCCTGCTGCTGCTGCTGCTCCTCCTCCTCCTCCTTCTCCTCTTCCTCCTCCTCCATCGTGAATTGAATGTCCGGGAAGACCGCGTTGAGATGCTCTTTGAATGTCAGTATCTGATCCCGTTCGATGACGACAAAGGTGTCCTCCACATACCAAGCCCAGAATTTCGGTCGGTGTTGTCGGAAAACCAGCATCTCCAGCCGTTGTAGGACCGCCTTTTGACTATGAATCCCGAAATTGGCGAACCCATTGGCGTTCCCTTCACCTGCTCGTAGATTTTTCCGTCGAACGTAAAGTATGTCTTGAGACAGAACTTCAAAAGCTGAATGATTTGCGCGTGTTGGAGGCGATTTTCCCTTTCGTCGTATTTCTCTCGTAGGAGTAGTTCGATGGCCTCGACTGCCAGGTCCTGCGGGATAGAAGTAAAAAGGGACGTGACATCAAAGGAAACCATGACATCGCTTGGCAGGAGACTTACTCCTTTAAGTTTTGTCCAAGAATTGCGTTGACGAGCTGACTGCGGTGTTCGAATTGCAGGTCAGAACTTTGAGAAGTCGTAACAGCCACTTTGCCAGCCCGCAGGTCGGAGTGCCTTTTGGTGATACGATAGGCCGGAGGGGACTGCCATATTTGTGTACTTTTGGGAGACCGTTAAATCGGGCTAGGGCGTTTCTTGGGCTCTCGCCATGCGTCAGTCGACTGGCGATATTGCACCCGAGGTCTCCATTGCCAACAGCGTCGCGTTTATTTCTCGTGTCAGCGTTTTTTTTGTGATTGGATCAGCATGGAACATTGGACTGACGGTCCTCCAACAAGATCTTGACTTTTTGATTGTAATCTGTCCTGTCCAATACGACCGTTGAACGCCCCGTGTCCGCCGGCACGATAACGAGGTCGTTGTCGGCCCTGAGTTCCTTAAGTGCATCGCTTTCGACCTTGGAAAGCACGTCGCGCAGCCTATGGGCCATGAGGAGGGAGGAAACTTGGTGTCGATTGAGGTTCTTCGTTTCGTCTGTCGCTCTCGTCTGGCTGAGGATTGATTCCACTGCTACGATCATATTGGCAGGTTTTACATCGGCTATGTTGAATGAGGCCTCAAGCCGTAAAACCTGCATTTGTTCCTCCGCCAGCTCCTTTGACGACAAGTTGCGCACCAGTTTGTCGTTGTTGGATGAAATTGGAGCAGGCAGCTGTATCGTTCTATGCTCGAATCACTCCGTTTGTGTTACTGTCTCTGATGGTGCGTACGAGCGAGAATACGAAACGTCTGGCAAACAAAGCTCCTGTTTCAGCGATCGCATCTTCCTCTTATCAGATAGTTCCAGGAACTCGCATCTTAGTTTGTATCGGCGAGAGTAGACACCGTCCAACTGTCATGTGTGTGGTTGTGGTGGGGGGAGAATGTTAACAGCGATCAGCATGTCCGATGATGAGGTAAAAGAGCCATTGTGGCCAGAAAGACAGTTGCGTTCGCTAAAAGATGTTAATGTCGCTTTGTGTAGCTTAATTCATAGTCCAGCACAGGGCACTTCGATATCAAATCGCGGTTGCGAATAGAGTGAGATTTCGGTAGTCTATAAGGAGAAGTTTGTACCCTTGCCAAGTTCAATGCCCTCAAGTAGTCTGTCCTCCGCACCCGAAATGGACGAATACCCACTGGTTTAAAGAAGTCGCTACCATTGTGAGTCTGCGCTGGCTGGCATTGCACCAAACCCACGAGAGTCGGGTAATTCATCTATTGCCCGGAATTCGCCTCTGCCCTCCGTCAGGATGTAAACTCGAGATAGGCTGGAGTCAGGACTGTTCAAAACGATGTTCTGCCTAACCATTAGCATAAGCTATGTTGACAGCTGATGGCAATAACTAGTCTGTCTCTTTGGTTCAAGGAGTTTTCGAATTTGTTCAGAAGGGAATGGGATATGGGAAAGTTGAGGAAAATATTTCGTTGACTGGTCAAATTCTTTGATTGCTATGTACTTTTTCTCTCTCGACATTTTGTAAAAAATACAGATATTAGAGACGTACATTGATTTGTAAACAGTAAATTCTGATTTGCACGCTCTCTTTATCTGGGCATGAGAAATGCGAATAGCAGAAAATGAAACGGCTCTTTTATATTTGAGTTGAAGTTTCAAAAGTGGCACAACTGCCAGATGGACGGGTTACAAGCATGTAAAGCATTCTTTAACTATTACGCCCTTTGGTCACATTTATTTGCAAAAAACCCTTGTGCTCAATCTGTGGGATTTGTTTCAATTATTCGTTTTTAGGATTGGTCGAAAGATAAGAAATCCATTAAAGTTACATTTTATTAAAATTGACGCACTGCTTGTTTGCGCTGTTGAATTCGAGTACAACATAATGGCCATCTGCCCCCTTGAAAATTTAATTACATGATGGATTCCTGAAAATTTAAGCTTCCAAACAAACAAATCTAATACTTTTAATATTATCATCACACACAAGAGAGTAAGAAATATGTTATTCATATTATATCCTCATTATCCACGGTCGAGGGATTTTTCAGTACAACAGAATGCGTTAATACTTAGCTTACGCTGGTACTTTTTAAACTTCATCTGTGTATAGGAGAGCCTACATGAGCGCTATGACAGCGGATGATCAGGTAATCACAGAACACAATGTACTGTATTTCAAGTACTTCCTCAACAACGCTATCCTGTTAATTGATTCCAAAAATGCGAATGACAGGAAATAAATATTGCGAGGGTTCGAATCCCACCGAGGCGCCATGATTTTCACAGTTGGATCAATATGAACAAAGTACTATATCTCAAGTGCCTCCTCGCCAATGCTATGCGTTGAATTGACTCCGAAAATGCGAATGAAAGCAAATATATGTTGGTTTTCAAATTTCAGTGAAATGGCGCTAAACGTGGTTCATTTAGGAGGAATCTGGAAGATCCATGTCAGAATCCAATTTCGGCTCACGGATTATGTTTATGCCGACATCATCGGAGATGGTAGGTTGTCGGCTAATGACGTTGTATTATTTGCGATTTTAGTGAATCCGCTGAAAACTGAACGATTTGTTCATTGTCCTGGCGTAAGCGCATAGCGGTCACATGCGGCAAAACTCTACACGCACCAGTCTACATTTAGGATTTCGTCAGCCATCTGGGAACGATATTGGACGCAGAGACCGAGGGAGCCCGCAGAAGGCAGACTTTTGAACAACACGACGAATATATTTCAAGTCACACAGCGGGAAAATTGAACGCAATTCTGCAAATTTTTTGAACATTTTTTTAATTCGAACTTCCTGCGAAGCTTCTACACACTCATGTGGGCATTGCGACCAGGTCTCCTCTGATAGGAACCTCAACAATTACCATTTCGACTCCCCGATGGGCAAGTTAATAACACAGCCTGCCGTACGTGCGATAGACCACATATATTAAATGTCAAGATAGAGGAAAGGGCGATGCCAGTTGCCTTCCTCCACCCACACTAGTTGGCCTCGAAGTCTCGATTTTACTGAATCTGATGAAAACTGAACCATTTGTTGATTGTCCTGGCGATATTGGACACAGTGACCGACAGAGTTCGCAGAAGGCAGACTTGTGAACAACGCAACGATAACGTTTCAAGTCACAGAGCGGGAAAACCGAACTAAATTCTGAGAATTTTTGTACGTTGTTTTATATGGAACCTCCTGCGAAACTTCTACACACTTATGTAGGCATTGCGATAACGTCTCCTATGAAACGTACCCCAAAAATTAATCTGTTGACTCCTCGATGGGTAAGTTAATAACACTGCCTGCCGTACATGCGTTTCAGTAAAACTAAATATCCATTTCAAACATACAGCAACAGCATCGTCACTGAAAGGAACGAGAGCAGATACCCTTTCTCAAGGGATTGCTGGTCGTGAAAACGAAACACTACGCAGGTACTAGCTTTCACTGTGGAAATACATAAGCAAAAAGATGCTTCAAATTACCAGTGATAACTTCTTTGGAAGAGACAGAAATAAGACCAGAGTGGATTGAGGCCTTGGCAAAATTGTAATTAAAACAGTATGTACAAAAATAACATGAATGGCTGGCACTCGGCAGGGTGGAAGACGGTGCGAGTTGGGCTTTCGTTGGTCCACATTAATGCATTGTCAGAGTGGAGGCAGGGACGATGCTAGCCGGCTTCATCCGCTTCCCCCAAAACTAGTTGGCCTCGTAGTCCCGGTGAATTTGGCAGAGCTTGCAGTGCATGCAGAAGGTACTGACACAGCAGTCCTTTATGAGACTTCCCTGTGTGCGTACGTGTGTCGTGCAGAGAAATCAAAACAGACGCTATTATTTCATGAAAACAGTAAACATCACCGAAATATCAATGACGGGCGTCGGAAAAGATGGCTGTACAAATGCCTATATAAACTGGGTAGGCATGCAGGACAATCACACAAAATGTGACGCATGTGATTTAAGGGAGACTTGCAAAATCGAGTTAGGCTGAATCACAGAATTATTCCCTATGCCACAGTCATATAAATCAGGCTGAGCTTTTGCTGAAAACCGATTTAAATGACATTAGGTTGCTGCGAAAAAGAATAGACCAAAGAAACAGGGAGTAAGCATACCTCGATATTTTGTTTGCCGCGATAATGCGAAGCCAGCACGAGGACTGGGTGCAGTACACACAGCGGAGCTGCACAACCCTCATCTTGCAGCTTATATTCATAGCAGACCATGCAGGGACAGCAGAAGGCAGTCAGCATGCCTAGAACAAATAGAAGTAGAAGAAGATGCAATTCACAGACATTGATCAGTTTCTGACTAAACATAGCTGAAGATGATCCAGGGAGCCTCATGTCTTCACTACAAGTAGAATATCTGAACGACGAAATACAAGGACTTTCAGATTGAGGAGTCATCTCATTCCATCCGATCCTTAATTCTTTATCCTATGGCGAATCCTTCCTGTTTCATTCTGCTTTTATTGATTGGAATCGGTATTTATTCAAGGCAATTGTTACCGTATGAGAATTGCAAGCTAGCATAAGAACATCAGGAAGAGGATTATTTACACTAAACGCCTATATCAACACTCAGGTGGGGTACATTTTCACGCACACTCGGTGCGAAATAACTTTGCTAGAGTTTGTTAAAGATATTTCCAACAACTGCATAAACAAATTCCGAGAACTGCTGAACAAAATGTGTGGGGACCCAGATAAATAGAATCCAGTGAGCTGTTAATATTTGCACGATATACTTACAATTCTTGACGTCGTTTGTGCAGTCACAAAGGCCGTCCTCCCATTCACGCAAATCCGGCTGTTCAGTTACAGGCATGGTCGCAGCGCAGGACAGAAAGACTTCGGAATAGGACGCTAACTCGATAGGGCTTTTCTAAACTCAAACACGTCTGCCAGCCAGCCCTATTTATGCAGCGCAGACAGATCCACTACCCAGAAACTACCAGTAGGAGGCCTTCATCAGCCCCTCACTCAAGCGTCAATCAGATCGCTCACTGATCACTCCACCCTCTGGGAGGGTTAAGATGATTCAAATGCGTCACCCATTTTGTATGCCAGATTGATCTAAAAATGGCAGGTGAAGCAAGCTAATCGGCAGCAACTTCTCCGACTGCTTTTAGATGTAGGCTGAAATCAGCAAGGGGTGAAGGGGCAAATTCAGCTTCTCCTTCAGAATCGCGCTTTCCGTCACAAAATTTAAATTGCTCGTACGGATGTATCTTCTCCCGCAATTTTTGGATAGCTCACATGTAGTTAGCGTTAGTTGAGACAGGATTTAATGCATTTGCGGCTATCAGAGGCTACCTACAGGCGTCTTGTGGTGTTTGCTTCTCTTGATTCATATGATTGAATATATATGATTTAGCATTGCCCATAATATATTTTTACTGTCTGTCAGCAACCGTACTGTAAGCTGACACGCAATTTAACGATATATGTGCGTGAAATTAAAAATCTCTTCCCCTTTTTAAAAATATTTCGATTAAATATGCTGCCACGCAGGATGCAAATGTGTAAAATGTGATAGGATGCAGATATTTCAGTGAAGAATGCTAAGCCATGTAGGGATCAAAAAAGAGGGATGACAGAAAATGAAATGGCCCTTGTATATTAGAGTCCAAGTTTGATAGGACCTCTGTCCTCAGTCAGTTGTAGTAAACAAATACCCGACTAAGAATCAGTCAGATTTCGGGAGCTTCAAATGACCGACTTCTCAAATTGGCTGTCCCTTTAGGTGCATGAATTTAAGGTTATAAATTTTTCTTAGATAATCGTAAAACGACTTTCATGAGCAATTACGCCGAAACAGGAAAATATTTGACGATATGCATTTTATGTCATTGCTGCCTATTCCAAGGGCACAGTTTATGCATATCCCTTGCTAAATTGCTTGTGGATTCTGGCGGGAAAGTAAGTTTTCTACTAAAGCAAACACCCTTAGCTGAGTCTAGAACTCTGTCAGTATACTCGTGAATACGAAAGTCAGAATATTGCACTATTCATCGAAGATGTTTGTAAATATCTACGAAATTCGACATAAAGTATCTCTCTCGCACACTCTTCAGTGTGTGACTGACAAGATTTCTGACGACACAGAGGCAAGTTGGATGAGTATAAGGGCACGGGTGTCTCAGTCCCTCGAAGTCATGACTATCTATTCGGCAGCAACTTATCCGACTACTTTTAGATTTACGCTGAACTCAGCAAAGGTGACGGGGCATATTCTGACTCTAATTCTTAATCGCACCTTTTGTCAAAAATTAAAAACGCTAGCACGGGTTTGTCTTATCCCGCGCATTTTAAAAATCGCACATGTAGTCGAACGAAATTATAGCCGCAGTGACTTGGATTAAATGCAAATGCTACTGCCAGAGGCGATGCACAGGTGTCTTGTGGTGTTTTACTTTCGTTAATTCGTATACTGAATATATGCGATGCAGGATTGCCCATAATATACAGCTGTGTCTGTTAGCAACTGGTATTGCTAACGTTCCGTAAGCTGACACGCAGTTTAACAGCACATGTGCATGGGTCGATAATTGCTGCAATTTCATCACGTGAGTTGGATGTTGGCGTGATGATTGCTCGACCATCTGACGCACCGACCCCGGACACACCGACAGGACAGACAACCTTCAAAAATCCAAGGGTTTACTGGAGGACCGACAGTTCTTTGTCCCATGTGCCACAAGCCCTTTAAAGGCGCTGACACGCGAAATTAATGCTACGTTGTTGGCCTTGGAGAACTCAGGTGCAATAACACCGACCGACAGACGCATGGCGAGACCCCAAGATACGGCTTTGACCCGATTCTATGGCCTCCCTAAGGTGCACAAAGACGGCGCTCCTCTCCGACCCATCGTGTCGCTCAAAGGGGCTCCAGCGTACGGACTGGCTAAGTGGCTGTTCCGGCGCCTCAAGTTCCTGACCGCTGAGTCAGACACCACGGTCTCTTCGTTAGCACAATTCCTGGAGCATCTCAAAGGGGTAAGTATCCATCTAAATGAGGTCATGTTATCTTTTGATGTTACATCCCTTTTTACTTCTATTCCCCAGGACCTGGCGATCGAGACAATTGAACTGCTACTACAAAGCAAATACGATGAAACGGAGAACCGTCATGGACACGCCAAATCCTTCAGCTCCTGAAGCTCTGTTTAGGACGTACTTCACGTTCGACGGGACAATCTACGAACAGGTGAAGGGCACACCAATAGGTTCACCGATTTCGGGATTCATCGCCGAGGCGGTCCTGCAACGGTTAGAATCGCAGGTCTTCCAACACCACAGACCGAAATTCTGGGCCCGGTATGTGGATGATACCTTCGTCGTCATCGAACGGGATCAGGTGTTGACGTTCCTTGAACAACTTTACGCCGTCTTCCCGGACATTCAATTTACGATGGAGTAGGAAGAGAACAACCAGCTGGCCTTCCTGGATGTCCTAGTATGCCGCAAGGATCGTGGTGGACTAAAGACCAAATTGTTCAGGAAAGCGACAAATACGATTCAACTACTGAACTTCAACAGTAACCACCCAATCAGCCACAAACGCAGTTGTGTAAGGACGCTCTTTCGGCGTGTCGAAACGCACTGCAGTGAACCGGATGACAAAATTGCTGAACTATAATACCTACGACGGGTCTTCAAAGCCAATGGCTACCCGCTCAACTTCGTCGAATGGTGCATACGCAAAAGGGCCGAAAGGCCTAACCGCGCGGACACCAAGTCTTGGCGGGCACTTCCGTATGTCAAGAACGTTTCGGAAGCTGTCGGCCGCCTTCTCGCACCACTTGGGGTTGCAATGGCACACAGACCGGAGGCAACCATCAGGCGTCTGATCATGAAACCGAAAGACCCACTGCCACGGCTAGAAACGTCTGGAGTCGTTTATCGGATCTGGTGCAGTTGCGGACAAAGCAACTACGTCGGAGAAACCAGAAGACAGCTCCGAACGAGAATGGCCGAACACGCTGCAGCGGTGAGCAGAAATGACGCCAGCTCTCAAGTTGCGGCTCATTCGACGAGATCCGGCCACACATTCAAATTCGATGAGGCCGAAATTCTCGCAAGAGGTGACAACCGCGTGAGCCGGGAGCTACTGGAATCATGGTTTACTGGCCCCCAGTCCATAAACAAGTGCAACGATCTTCCGACTCCATACTGCGTGCTAAAATGTCGCCTAGGTGGAGTAACAAGCCATGCAGGGAGCGCAGAGGTGAACACTTCCCAACACCGAGGTCGGTGCGTCAGATGGTCGAGCAATAATCACGCCAACATCCAACGCACGTGATGAAATTGCAGCAATTATCGACCCGAATGTCGGCCATCAAGCAGTGATCACACCACGTGCGACAATCTTGGATGAAGGGGGGAGCCGTAAATGTTCATAGGTATGAGATAGCATGGCTACTGCATCCTATAAATACCGCAGCCCCTAGTTCAGCAACCACCCGTTTCTGCTTTTTGTCTCTGATGATGGATTCGAGTAGGCTGTTGGCTGGCTGCTCCGTGCTTATCTTACGAGATTGACCGTCCTGTATATGTTGGACGGGCTGTGCCCGTGTTTTATGCACGTGGTTATACCTACCCGACTGTATGGACTTAGTAGGCCATTGCAGTGGCGGCGGACGATGCTGTTGTTGCAGCCGCCGCCGTCACTACAGTGTAAACCTACTAGCAGACCGGCTATGTCCGGTCTTTGTGTGTGTGTTTTACTGCTGCTCACGCAGTCCTGGAAGGATGGGGGGCGGTAAACTGGTGGCAGTGGCCCTTCTGTTGTTGTTGTTGTTGTTGTGTGTGTGTGTTGGGCTGCTGCTGTTGCCAGTCGCAGTGTATGCGTGTTCGCGCTAGTATTAGCGCCTATGCGTGTACTACTGTGTGTGTGAACTACCTGGTTGATCCTGCCAGTAGTCATATGTTTGTCTCAAAGATTAAGCCATCGTGTCTCCTTCTTCAAGACTACTTCCTGGGACTCGGCTCTTCGCTTCTATTCCCACACACAGAACTGTTCTGTTCTAGCGCAAGATAACGAACCACTTGGACAGAAGACACTTTCACCTAGAAACCACCTGAATCGAATCACCCACTCTCTCCCTCTCTCGAACTTGATTTGGCACTGCCAGCATATTATTGAAGAAGGAGACAAGATCGATGGGACAAGATCTTTATAAGCCAGACCTTTCTGATTCCTGCTCAAACTCGTCTTCAGAGTCAAAGCAAATCGAATGGTTCATGCACAAAGGACTGCAGTATTTGTAGAATGCAGTCGCCACGCTACCGCATACGCTTCTATTGGCACTGCCCGCATGTGTCCTGTCTTGCTAATTAAAATTTGGCCTGATGAACGTGCATATATACCACGAAAGCTGTCACAATCTTTAAAACACAGGTCTACTGTAAAAACGGAAACGACCAACATCCTCATTGCTGATGCTCATCGAACTCACTGGTGCCTCTGGTGTTAACATGCCTGCCAGTCCGTGTCTTGAACGGCATACCGCAAACATATCAGATACAAGACACCCACCACCTATAAAGTTCCTAGAGCGGATCACACTACAGGCTCTATCACACTCTCGCAGACATTATATGACATTGTATGCACATGGTAATCCAAATTTGGCCTGATTACTGCAACGCTCACAGTACATTCACAACCAAAACCAATACCCTTAACGCAAGCCAAGTTAGGCACCCGGCAAGTCACAACCGACAGGACAGCGATCCCGTGGCATCTCACCAAACGGCCTTGTTTCTGTCTCATCCAATAACGTTCTCGCGAGAGTGGGTTGTTTTCGGTTTCTCAAACAATAATCAACCACACAAGGGAACTTTGTCTAGTTTCTGATAGAGCCAAAAGTTTTTGCTCAGTGGTTGACAATCAGTACATCATTGGGTTCCAAATAATTGCTGACGCAGCAATTCCCATTGTGCTAGAACTAGAACCTTTGATTTTAGTGCCGAAGGTCGGAGACGTTTGATGAACATGGAGTTGAAGTTGCTTGACTGTATTTCCTGAGAGTTGGGCTAGAGTGAAGTAGACAGATGACAAAATAAACGGCAAGCAAATGATTACTTGTATATGGCGGGCGTTGGAAATATAATTTTTTTGAAAATCCCCAAACGCAGGCTGGAGACACTGAGTCTGACTAGAGCCGACTGTCAGGTCTGAGTTAAATAACCGGTTCGTAAACGTCCAAGTCGTGCATATTTAATGGACCGCGATAGATTCCATCGTGTCAGATTTTGTACTGAACAGCATCCAGTGAGATCCTACCCCGTTTTCTCTTCCCCTCTCCCGGACCAGTAAGCTACCCGAGGCCTTTAAAATAAAACACCTCACACATTTAAAAATATCATATTTTAAAATTAATAAAATGTCAGCTCATCCGAATTAGCAACATCAGTATCATCCTCCCGCGGCAAAGTTGCATAAGCCAAAAGAACCGTCTTCACCTGGAAGAAGGTTAGATCCGCATTATTCGCCTCACGGCTTTGATTCCTGCTCAAGCCCATTATCACATGCAATAGCAGATGTGCATCAGTTTCGAAAGATAGGATAGGGCAGAAATTCAAATCGTCGGGCCAATAAATCGCTTGTCCCGCCGATCCTGTCTCCCATTTCACTATTCATACCTGGGTCTCATGTCATCGATTAGATTAGGCCCAGATTATTCAATCTACCGATGATAAAGCGCCTAAGCATCAGGAAGGGCTGATAGAAGACAAATATTTTCTGATTTTATTTAGTGTTACTGAGGGCTTTTAAGTTAGCCAGAAGCTAAATATGCCGAACACGCCTCAAACATGCAAAAATTGACGCGCTGAATAACAGTATAGTCAAGCAAAATGCTAAAAAGGCATACTGAAGACGGTTTCGCTTGTCATCTTATAAATCCTTTCATGATTACCGCATCCCCTCATAATAAGATATAACTGTTGGAAAGAAATAAGTCCCCCAAAAATAAAACTTCATCTATTTAAGTATTGGCAGCATGCCGAATGCGATGTAGAATATGGGACTGTCAGCCACTCAGTGCAGATTGACGGGCACAAGTGGAAATTTCTCTGAATCTAAATACTAGCTCATGGGAGAAAAAAGGAGACCGGCAGTGGTGGCTTTAATCATCGGGGCTTGGATGTTGTTAACTTCAGTTTGTTTCAGTAATCCTGTGCTTAGAATCCCATCATGGCAAATCGGCTCAGGATTCTCTGATATCTGATGCGTCCGCATACGCACTGTTGCATGAAGAAGAGCCTTTTTGTGGCTTACTGGTAACCTCTTGTCTAAACACACAGTTTTCCCTGATTTACGCATCGCTCGAAAATTAACATAAAAACATGCCTAAACATACTGAGAGCTCAACCATCGGTTTCGATGATGTCCACCGTGTGCCCCACAGTTGCAGCAGCAATAGGAGCAGGGACGGTGATTTACGCAGGGGTTTATAGTGCCAGTAGACTTGCGTAGCATCTACCTACACTCTCTCCTCCTACCACGCCCGAGTTCGGTGTCAAGACAGAGTCAAGAAGACCGGAGACGAGAGAGGCCGCAGGTGGATGGCTCGGACGGATCCTCACCTTGGCGTTCCACCACACCCCCTGGTCCGCACAACAAATAACCATGATTTCAACCAACACAAGACAGATTTGGGGGCTGGCACGGCAGAAGCCGCACCTAGACGTGCCGCCAACGCCTGGCTCGGATCCCATACTGTGATGGGAGTGCCATTAAGGCCACATTAAAAAGGAGCCATTGCAGCCTGACTCTCAGACCGCCTCCGGTCGCGGAGGAGGTCAAAGTTACCCCGTCAAATGGCAACCTTCCAAGCCACGGCTTTTGACGCAGCGTGTTAGCTTCAAGCGCGCCAGATTGTTTATAGTGAAGAGAAAGTGCGCTGAGTCGTCGAGCTCACTCTCCCTTCCCGCTCCCACACCCCAGCCGCTGTCCGAGCCGGTCAGCAGACTGGAGTGGGGAATGGGCGCGGTGGCTGCTTTTATTTTCGTCGAATAATTATGGTCTGTTTCAGAATTACTAGCGACGTTTCGTTAATTCACGCACATTCTAAATTCATTGCGCCAGGTTATGTAATTTCCATAACCTACTTTAGAAATCGTCTTATGTATAATGACGCCAGAAATATGTACTGCAGAGGTATCCCCGCTACAATTTGATTTCGCATAAAATCAAAAGCAAAAAGAGAATACAGGGAAAATGAGTCTTTTAATTGCTTTCAAATGCAGTTTCAATTTTATCTCAAAGGTATCTGAGACTGAAAAATTGTTATGCAAGTTTCGCGGTCTGACACCTCGATGGAGGTATCAGATCTAAAAAGAAATCAAACAAAGTAAAACGCTGCTCGTCTGAAACAAAGCGAAGAACTTCCTTGACCTTCAAAGCCTATTATTAGTGAAAATGAACCTTGACGTCTACTCCTATAACCTTCAAGCCTTTTTCCAAAGTACGTTATTTTCACACGGGCACATGCTACTTGGCACAAATCACCATAGAGTAAGCCTAGGCTTAAACTCGACTTTCGCCGAGTGTTTTCTACAGCAATTCGCAGCTGCTAGAGGTTCATCTCATCGGCGTGTCTCTTAGCGTTAGCCACTCCTTTCCTGTCAAATAATTGAGATGTGAAGTGGGTGTTCTTAAGACTCCTCTAGTAATGATGCAGTTTGATAGAGTTAGTCCTTTGGATTAGAGCAGGAGGGACGCATTATCTAATATGGGAAAAATATTTTTAAAAAAATCTATCCACATTGGTGAGATAACCGCGTAATGGTCACGATATTTTAAGAGGCAGGCGTACGATATGTATTCCGCCATTACGATTAGCCTGATCTCTCGAATTTGTATTAAAATATATGCAAAAACTCCGGCTGAGCAAGTAGGCCTGCCAGAAAATAATATTCCTCTGTTTGGTATAAATTCAAATGAAATTTATAAAACGTCTATATCTGCCCCATTTGAACTGTTGTATTAGGAATCTGTCAGATATGTTCTGGAGATATTAATATGAATTTTGACTTTTTGAATTTTTTCTGACAAAACGAAGGACATAAACTCCGATGTCAGTCATGTTCTTCGTCGTATGTTGTGTGCATCTGAAAGGAATCGAGCGCAACAACAGAGACCAAAACGATTTTGTTTATTGTCCCGACATAAGTCATGTTCCTCGTCGTATATTGTGTGCATGTGAAAGGAATCGAACGCAACGACAGCCACCAAACAAATGTTTTTGATTATCTACGTGCTTTCAGTGTCCGCTAGTGTCAGTGTTAGTTGGCGGAACTCTGATCGGGTGACTTCGACCTCTCCGCTTCTCACGATCTAGGAAGACCGTTGGAGGGGAGTAACGCGCATTTGCGCGGCAAACGCTCCGGAGAATCCGCCTTAAATCATCGAGGAATTAGCCGGAAAATGAAAACCGTCAATAACAACTGTTTAACAACATCCCCAATAGAAATGACTGGTGCGTAGACATGGACTTGGTGTCCCACGACAACTTTCGACAGAAAACGAATCTCGACTTTCCGCAGCCTGAAGGTTGTAATATTCAAACGGGAGGATGAACCATGTCTACATTAAAATTGTCACTAGAGATCAGAAAGTGTTTATTTACAGCAGGTGGGCTGACTTATGAAATATCAACCGAAATTCCGAAGCACCTTTTCATTTCGAAAAGATTAATTAAGTGGTGTTGTAGTCAGCCGGCACTATGATTCTATAATATTTTTGTTACCTCAGGATGCTCGCTTTCGAATGAAATTCCGTCAGGCTGCATGCAAACACCACACTCTGTAGAAAATGACTACCTAAGTAGCATAAATGTTACTCATTTTTTCGATGCCTCCAAACGTCCAATTGTATTTCATGGAAATCATGCATAAAAATATATTTATTTTAAGCATTTGGGATAAAATTACGTCTTCTTCCATTTTTTAATTGAAAAAGGGACATAATTCGGAATGTAAAAGTTTTACTGTGAGATATTTTAATATCGTGAAATGACCGTTCATAAAACGTCATGTCTCTGCATTTACCAAAGTGGCTTGTAAAGTTAACAATATGGACCAAATCTAATGCTCAATTTGATGAACCCATATGGTCTTCTCTCAGTACCGAAGAGAAATGTGCGGTTTTCCGAACGTCGAAAATACATGGCTTGTTGTTTGTAAACCTGTGAATGCAAGTGTGACGGCAGAGCGGGTTCAAAATTAATTGGGAATTATAAACGCTTTTGAAAGCCAAATAATACCCTTTCTTTGAATATAATTTGACAGTTGGGGGCATCGACAGTTAATGAGAAAAATGCATGCTAATTTGGTAGCCATTTTTACAGAGTGTAGTTTTTGCATGCAGACGGAAAGAGGTTTTTCAAAGGCCGGCATCCTCTACTAACTGAATTTTTATAGAACTATGCTACACAATGATTAGTTTTACAATCCTACTTAATTAATCTTTTCGAAACAAAAACGCATTTCGGAATTTCGGTTGACACCTAATGAGTTAGCCCATTGCATTGACAACAAATATGAATAAACTGAGAAGGAAATCCGGGCTGTTTAGTAAAATATTGCAAAATATGGGTTTTGCAGCATGAAAGTAAACATTGAATAACGAAAGGCGTCAGTAAAAATAAAAATTGGACGGTATTTCACATCCGAAGGGTAATTTGACGAGCTGAGGTCTGCTTTCGATAACTTCTATTCAGGCCTGTGCATTTACATGGTTATTGAAGTAATAAATAAAACGATACGGGCAAGTATATAATTAAGCTGTAGTTCGGGTTTGGGGAGGAGAGGGAAGGTGGAGAGTGAAAAACCATAATTTCAGTCAAAGTCAGGAAAAAGGTGGGTCTCGGCGAAGGTTATTATGTGCGGGTGCCTGGCTTGGCAGCTTTGAGCCGTGGCAACTGTGTGAACTGTATGAAACACTTCTGTGCGCAAAGCACCGTTCCGCGTAGCCTGATTGCAGCCGCCTCTGTCGTAGGCAACAAGCGCTGCCCAACCACATTTGGATAACTTGATGGGACCTTGTAAATCACTCTGAAGAGCTCTCTGGCGTGTACACGATGGACTGTGTCCACCATGTGTGCGAGGATCGAGCTGTTGATGTTCTTTATTTGATCCTTTTCTAACTATGCTGGGAGATGTTATCTTATAGGATAGAGGATGTCGTAGTTGCAAAGGTTTTGAGCATCACTCCAAACGAAAATGCACGTCAACGAGTTCGTTTTTGGACGAAATAGTACTGCAAACAAAGCCAAGGCATGGTCATTTCTGTCTTGTTCCTTCCCTGTCTAACCACGAGGAATGCACTCACCGAGGCTCGAACACGCGACGGCTTGGTGAAATGCCCGATGCACGGAGGTCTCAGTTCCCCGAAGTCGTAACTATCTACCGGCCTCTGCAAGCGGATCCCGACCCAGAAAATTGTTTACTGGAAAGCACAAAAGAGATCGCCAGTCGATCAGACGTTGTATATAGTGCATATGTGTGTAAAAGCTTGCATAAAATGAGGCGTCTTGCGTGGTGGATATGTATGATCCGGGACACACTAGCAATGTCAAATCAAGTCCGAGAGAGGGAGAGAGTGAGTGATTCGCTTCAGGAGGTTTGTAAGTGCAAGAGTCTTCTGTTCAACTCGTTTGTTATCTTGCCCTAGAATTGAACAGTTCCGTGTGTCATCGTCCGTGTGTGTGCGCGATCTGTGGTCAGTCAGATTGTCAGCGCGCAGACTGGAAGCGCTCTCGGAGAAGACGAATGAGCCCGGTGGTGCAGAGAGGCGTTTAAATAGGACGCCGAGCATCACAGTGCCGGCCATCGGCCAGCGACAGGTGGGCTGCATCCAATCACCTCTTGTCTTCAGAAACGTGAATGCATCTGCCATTAGATACTGTGTGTCGAATTTCGAAGATATGTACTTAAATGTTCGAAGTATAGAACAATATCTTGACTTACGTATTCACGAGCATACCAAAAGTGATAAAGACTATGCTAAGGGTTTTCGTTTAAGTAGATCACACACTTTCCCACAGGACATCCCAAGCAATTAAGCAAGGGATATGCATAAAATGTGCCCTTGCAATAGGCAGCAATATCACTAACCCTATAAAATGCCTATAGTCAAATTTTTTCCCGTGTCGGCAAGACATAATTTAGGCGCATTAGAATGTGTGAAGGGACCCGGCTGCCATTGAGAGCATCAGTGTTTCATAGCCCATCGATCTACAGACTGATACTTAGTCCGCGGCGCCCATAATTCACTCTCCTATGGTAATATAACTTGATTCGATGTGGGATTCCGGATATAAACTGGCTGATGTCTTGAAGGACATGCCATCGAACGGGCGTTACTGATCATGTAAATCGCTTTCCGGTTTTTCTAAGGAATCATTTTCCAGCATAAACTTTATGCACTTTAGCAGGCAGCTAATAAGACCAGACGGTGATTCAGTGCTCACGGAATCTGTTTGTCTCATAGCTGGTTAGTTGTCTATTACCAATGACTGTGGACAGAGGTCCTATCAAACTTGAACCCTAATCTACAAGAGCCATTTCATTTTCTGTCATTCCTCTTTTTACGCTTCCCACATATGACAGAACATTCTTCATTGAGATATCTGCAGAGGATCACATTTTACTCATTTTCATTTTCAGCTTGCGTGGCAGAATACTTAATTGAAATACATTCAAAATAGAAGGGAAGGCTTTTTATTTCAGACACATATGTTATTGATTTGCGTGTCAGCTTGGGGAACGTTAGACATATTAGTTGCTAACAGACGCAGCAGTATATTATGTGCAATGCTGCATCGTATATCTTCAGTATATGAATCAACCTACTTACAGCGCTAATATATCTTTCAAAAATCACCCTAAGTATCTGCCAACATTTTGATTCTCTAAAACTACCTGTATCTCCCATTTTGCGAAATCTTTGCTTTTTGAAATACGAACTAATAAGAACACAGAAACGCGACATTTTAAAGTCGATAAATAGCAACATTTCTGAAAACATGCTGGATCAGTCTCCATTGAGTTCTTCTGTTTCAAATACTGCAAGCTCTCTTGTGTGTGTTGGCAACATGTAAAGGTATTGTAGTTCGTTTTTGTTGAGCTTGCTAACTTATATGCCGAGGAGGTGAAAGGGCAATGATGCAATTCCAAGGGTTTTGCAAAACGCTGCAAGCAAGCAAGCAAGCAGTGCCTTAATTCTTGAAATATTGTCGTTTGATGGAAGGTTTAAGTTTTGAAAAGTCTTAAAAACCACTGAATTTGCTAAATGAAACAAAAAAATGTCCGTCCTCTACTCAGTATTGTTGGTCACAGAAGACTAGGCACTTAAAATCTACATTCTTCCTTATATGATTATCAAATCTGCTTAATATCAAAGTACATATTGAGGTGTGAAGTAATCAAAAAAGCAAATCCCGTCACATCAACTAAGTCTGTTTGAACAGTTCGCAATCGGTGATTCCGGAGGCTTCAGTTTTGCCCTGCTCCGTTATAATTGATAGTGTTGTTCGATAGAGCGAGATAACAACAAATGTTCAACATTAAACAAAACATGTTGAAGAGACCGCGGATGTTAAAGTGAATACAAAAAATTTAGGATACCTAAGTGTTTCAGGGAGAACAACAGTATCTGTGTAGGTATAGCAAAAACATCGAGGAGAAACTTAGAAAAATCAAGGACTTCCTTCGCCAAAACGGGTTCCCTGACAGGTGAAGTGCCAAGACACGGAGGCCAAATTCGATAACCGCCATCACTGATTTAGCAAGGAACTTCGACACGGTCGACTGCGATATATTCTGCAAAATTATGCCGACATTCGCACGTCTAGTGCACTTCAAACAAATGGTGCGTAACCTGCACGAACTGGGTTGATGCTGGTATCTCGGACATCATCACAGTCTCTGGCGCGTTCGCTATGTCGGATCAGGTGAAGCTCGGCTGCGAACTCGCTCCCACTCTATATTATTCGCGAGTTCTACGTCATGACTAGCAGCCAGAGATTGATCTCTACAACCCAAACAACGAAAACATTTTGAACACTCGTCAACCAAACTCCTCCTTGAGGATATGCAAGACCAGCGTCCACGACCTATTGTTTACGAATTCCTCAATCAAGTATTTGTCGAGTGCCAATTTAGTCAAATTATGTACATACTGTTTCGGGGGCTATTTGATAATATGTAGGTGCGTGCTACGAGTTGACATTTGGAAGACGTTGTATACACTTTAAATCCATCCGTCCTTTTGCCACAGTCACAGCATAGTTGATAACATGTCTTCATTATTCTTCAGTTAGTTCCTCTATTGTCACCAGGTGTTGGTGCAGATTGCGATATAGCTTGCTGATCTTCATTGTAACACATTCAAGTCGGTTCTCAACATAGTTGTTTAACGTTGTGCTGGAGATAATCGTACGGTTCTTATGAAGAGCCGACATCCTGCCTAGTATGAAATGCTACTGGATTATGCCGAACGCTAATCAATAATATGACCCCACCTAAGTAATCCTTCCTTATCGAAAACGCGTTTCAGAATTTCGACCAGCATTTAATGAGATCGGTCACGCACTGTAAATGTGCGGGTGCGAAGAGACTTTACTGAGCGATAATGAATGCATGCCGAATAATCCTACGAGGTGATGAGATCGCCAGGCAACTTCTCCCTAAAAGCACCCATCCGGACTTCTGCCAGCCTTCAATGAAAGCTGCTAGTAACAGCAGATATGGGCCAAATTTAATGTGCCGAATTTAAAAAGCAAGCTAGACGGGACTTTCCACAAGAAAATGCAAGGGCTAACTACCTAGTAACAACTATAAAGTACAGCATAGCCCTGCCATTCACAGCTTAATATGACCGCTGTGCTACAGTTGACCAACGAGAAATATCAGTTGTAATTTTATAGGAGTAGAATTGTACAGAAATGCAAGCAGAAATTTACTTCTCCCGGACTTGACAAAATAGATAGAAGGAATGTAGATTTTTTTAGTGCCAAGTCTTCGGGGACCAAAAAAAACTTGGATAGAGGACGAGCAATTTTTAGTTTTGCTAAACATATCCAGCGGTTTTTAGGATTTCGCAGACCACAGCCTTGCAAGAATTAAGGCACAGCTCGTATGCAGCGCTGTGCGAAGCACTTGGAAGGGCATAATTACCCTTTTACCTCCTCGACATGTAAGTTAGCATTACGGTCCGGAATGCTTACGCTCCACTTAAACAAAGTACAATATTTAGGTAAATATTGCCCACGCACACAAAAGAGCGTGAAATATTTGAGTCAGAAGTACTAAGTGGAGATTAATATTTCTAGACTTTACCATGTCGCGATTGTATATTCATATTATGTCGTATTTTAAAAAGCTAACATTCCGCAATATGGGCGATACAGCGAAGTTTCCATAATCAAACTATTGGCAGATGCTTAATGGTAACACATTGTGTTACAGTGAATTTTGAAAGGTATTATAGCGTTGCCAGTTGGTTCCTTACTGTTTCATATACTCAGGTGCGTGGGCAAGATTAACATGTTTCTGAAATCTGAATCAATGCGTAACGTGGTCATGATTGTCGCGTTTCCTACATGTTCACTTTTTATGTAAACTGTCCTTCATAGCTAAATATTTTCAATGTTATGACTTTTTGTTTTTAACTCAATGTAATGCTCACATAATTAACTGGGAGAAATACTGTATGCATTTGTAACGTTTTTCGAGTCCTAAGAGTTAAATGGCAGGTAGGGGCCATTTCATGAATACCGCTAGGTGCTGTTATTTCGCAGAATACTCTAGGCGTTTTATTCGTCTTCTGGCACAAAATAATCAACTGCTGCTCTATTCATCCTTCCAAAATGGATAAGCAGTAAGTGTATAAGCCGGAAATATGTACTTTGAATTACTTCTAAATCCTTTTTTTATTTCACCACAGAAATGGCTTATAATTGACAGCAAGGTTACCAATTAAGGGCCCAATCTGACATCGTACCGAATTGTTGCCGTCGCATGAGTCAGCTGCTTAGGGCTTCAAGTATCAGTGGATCGTCAAACGTTCACCATGCTCTGTTGGGTGAGTTCCGCGAATGTGAGTGTTTAGCTTTTAGCCTGCAAAAACCTTAATGCTCTGCCTTGAAGTAACCGCTTCAGAGTGTAGTACTAGATGCTCTATTCAAAAACTGATGCAAAAGCTGTGTTATAATCCATCACTTTCATCGGTGTAGCCGCGTAGTATTCTTAAGACGTCAAGAGGTGATCAAGACTGCCCGGGATTCATGATTGCTTACATAGACGACCTCGATTCCTCTCAGTCTTGACATGCGAAAAACTTGGCTTCAATCTTAGATATGCATGCTAGCGTATCTGACGGAAATATTTCCAAGTATGAACATAGACATACCTGTTTGGAATTCATGCATGTTCAAAAAGCAAGCATGTTCAAGCGCAATTTTGGCAGCATTAATGTTAGAACGGGAGTAACATTTGAGGTAATTGAAAACATTAAAAGCTATCGAATATCAAGTAGTGAAGGAGAGCACATTTTGAAAATTTACAGATCTCCTGCAAAATTAACGCTGCTGCGTGCTCAGACCGTGGAGGAGGCCGGTGGAAATATTGAGTAGCGAGATGTCTCTGTGATTGTCTCCGTGTTGTTGGTTTCCGTTGCGCTTGATATGTGGACTATTATTATGACTACAGACTTTTTAGAACGTGTATTTGTCTTAAAATAGAAAGAAATAGTGAGGTCAGCTTGGTCCTCAGCCGACGGTCAGCGTATTAGTAGACACTGGAAAATATCGCTGTAAATCTAATGTCCCGCTTTTATTAATCGCAAGAAGAAATGCAGGAGGTCCATATCAGAGTTCAATTCGGGCTGTGGGAGTCTGTTGAAGGAGACGTCGGCTTTCGGAGCCAGTCAGCCATTTGGTGACAGTATTGGGCTCAGTAACAGACAGAGCTCAAATGCCTCTCGACCCGTGCCGGCCAAGTCCTGGTCACTGCCTAATCAACCTCTTTTAGATATACGACATTTCCAGAGAAATCGAAAGGAGTCACAATTTCCGCCGATGAGGTAATGATCTGCTTTGATGCCGTTTCTTTATTCACACCTATTCAGATAGATTTCGCAAATCAATGCACAGATGCACTACTGAAGTCCTATGACACGGATGTTTCCGCAGTTGCCCTACTTGATTTTATAGACCTTTGTTTGGAAACCAATTTCTCATTTGAGCACAATTATCATTAACGGCTAAAAGGAGCTCCAATGGCATCACCGATAACCGGCCTTCTTGCTGAGGTGAAAAAGCAGAAACTAGCATCGGCAACCCTTCCAATGGTTAACCCTTAGCTGTGAGTACGATATGTGGACGACACATTTGCTGTCGTTAAAAATGACCAACTGGAAACGCTCCACAAGCTCATCAAAACATCCATTAAATTCACGCTCGAAAAAGAAGTTGACACTGGAATCCCATTTCTCGTACAGTCTTAGACTGACGCAACATTACGCACTTCCATTTACCGCAAAGAAACCTGTGAGGAGATAGTTCTACACTCTGAGAGCAACAGACTCATCTCTCATGCATCAATCGACACATTGAGTTAGGTTACACGTACAAAAACCTAAGGGAATTGTGGATGCGTAGAGATCCAATTACTACTGAATAAGGCACACGGAGGCCGTTTGCTGACGCAAGCGCCAAATAAATATCGATTTTTAAGTATGTTTGAAATGTTACTTGTTGTTGAAACATTTGGTCAAGTCTGAAGACGTCCTGAATTACCAGCGTCGAAAATTTGCCTAGGAAAATTTTCTACTTCTCCCAGTGAAGGTATTTGCCTTGAAATCATATTTCTTGGGATGGCTGCTTTCCAACTATACGAATATTTGCACGTCTGCACTTAGGTAAGTGACAGCCATATTGTTTCACGTCAGCCGTTACTTTGGCTGGCAACAGACCGCGCCTGTCGCAACTACTTCCAGTTATTTGGGGAGGGGGAGAGGAAGGGTAGGCGAGGTAGATGTGGTGGCATGCCCTGTCGTAGGCACTTATGTGATGAACATTACTCCATACAAAAAAGCACGTTAACAAGATTGTTTCTCAGCGAAATATAACTGCCGACAAAGCTAAGGGAAGGTCATTTCTGTCTTGTTGCTTCCGTGTCTAACCCCGAGGTATGCACTCACCGAGGCTCGAACGCGCGACCGCTTACTGAGATGCCCGACTCCCCAACCATTGTGCCACGAGATCGCTGTCCTGTCGATTGTGACCGGGTATATTAACAATGCGAGTGGCCAGACGCCTCCAGTGGCTTGCGTGTAGGGTAGTGGCTTTGGTTGTGAATGTACTGTGAGCGTTACAGTAATCAGGCCAAATTTTGATTAGCATGTGCAGATATTGTCATATAATGTCTGCGGTAGCGAGATTGAGCATGTAGTGTGATCCTCTTTAGGAATTTTATAGGTGGTGGGTGTCTTGTGGCCGATATGTTGACTCTATACTGCCCAAGACACGAACCGGCAGGCGCGTCAACTCCAGAGGCCTCAATGAATTCGATGTGCATCAGTAATGAGGATGTTGGTCGTTTCCGTGTTAAATCAGTCAGTCAGTCCGCGTATTTGTGAAAAAATAGTCTTATGCCTTTGATCTCCCTATTTCTAAATACAAAACCGATAAATATGCAGATTACAGCATTAAGTCAATGCAGACATTAATTCACATATGTCCCTGGTCTTATGGTCAAAAATTCACATAGTCCGCTTGTTGATGAAGCACATATCAGTCAAGCCGACATTTAAATGTCTCCACAGATTGAGACATGACAATCGTCTCGAGCATGTTATTCCAGAGTTCCATGACACGGTTGGATAATAAATATTTTCTCACATTCAATATACCGTGGGACATACGTAGCTTGAAGGGATGTCCCCGGAGATTAGTTTTAATGGCGAGTTGGAAGAAGTCATCGTACCAAAGGGCGCAGTCCAGGCCACGCACAATACGGAAAAGTTGTATCAAATCTCCGCAAAACTGCTTACAAATCGGAGGATACAGATTCAGGTTAGTAAAGTGGTAGTGCACTTTGCCCTCTTATTAATTTTGTTGCTCGCCTCAGCACCTTTTCGGGCTGATTGCAATCCTGTTGCGTCCATGGTCTCGAGGCCTGAAGTGCATATTTGAGGTGCGGCCCTACAAACGTGCCGAAGACCTTGGAGAAGCCGTCTTCATCGAAAACTGCGAATGCCCGCTTGATGGCATAAAGCATTGAAGTTGCGGCCTTGGCCACCTTACAACATTTTGTAGAAGTCTTTAGGCTCTCCGCAACCCAGACATGAGATCTGTCTCCGTTTCTGCTTTTCGGAGTAGCGTTCCCTTCAGATGGTATTGCCGCGTACTTGGGAGCCTGGTATTGTTTTTGCATACGGTTCAGAATACTGCTCGTACTCCCACAAATGTACCGCATGATCACTTCGACCAATCGGGGGTAGGCAGCACACCGCGTCCATACTGTCAGTATCTTCGGTGAAGACGAGGTCCAGACAACTGGCCTGTTGCCCTCTACCCGCTCTAGTCGGAAATAGAACACGTTGCGCGGGAGAGCTTCTAGTGTTGTCGTTAGTTGCCTGTAATCAAAGGCATTGTTCGAGCACTTCGCATGCTTATCGCTCCACTGAATTCAGAGTGCATTAAAATCCCCTATGAGAACAACGTCTGGTCGAATGGCGATCTCTTTTTGCCTTCAAGCAGACAATTTTCTGAATCGGGATCTGCCTGTAGGGCTGGTAGATAGCTATGACTTAGAGGGACTGAGACACCCGTGCCTTTATCGTCATCCAACTTGCCTCTGTGTCGTCAGAAATCTCGTCAGTCACACACTGAAGCGTGTGCGAGAGAGATACTTTAGGTCGAATTTCGTAGATATTTACAAACATCTTCGATGAATAGTGCAATATCCTGACTTTCGTATTCACGAGTACACTGACAGATTTCTAGACTCAGCTAAGGGTGTTTGCTTTAGTAGAAAACATACTTTCCCGCCAGAATCCACAAGCAATTTAGCAAGGGGTATGCATAAACTGTGGCCTTGGAATACGCCATAAAATGCGTATCGCCAAATATTTTCCTGTTTCGGCGTACTTGATCATGAAAATCGTTTTATGACTATCTAAGATAAATTTTTATATATTAAATTCATGCACCTAAAGAGACAGTTAATTTGAGCAGTCGGCCATTTAAAGCTCACAAAATCTGATTGTTTCTTAGTCGGGTATTTACTTACTACAACTAACTGAGGGCAGAGGTCCTATCAAACTTGGACTCTAATATACAAGGGCCATTTCATTTTCTGTCATTCCTCTTTTTTGATCCCTACATGGCTTAGCATTCTTCACTGAAATATCTGCATACTATCACATTTTAATCATTTGCATTGTGCGTGGCAGCATATTTAACTGAAATATTTAAAAAAGAGGGAGAGATTTTAAATTTCACGCACATATATTGTTAAATTTCGTGTCAGCTTACAATACGTTAGATATACCGGTTGCTGACAGACAGTAAAAATATATTATGGGCAATGCTATATCATATATATTTAATCATATGAATCAACGGAAGCAAACCTCACAAGACGCCTGTATGTAGCCTCTGATAGCCGCAAATGCATTAAATCCTGTCTCAACTAACGCTAACTACATGTGAGCTATCCAAAACGTGCTGGAGAAGATACATCCGTACGAGCAATTTAAATTTTGTGACGGAAAGCGCGATTCTGAATGAGAAGCTGAATTTGCCCCGTCACCCCTTGCTGACTTCAGCGTACATCTAAAAGCAGTCGGATAGGTTGCTGCCGACTAGCTTGCTTCACCTGCCATTTTTAGATCAATCTGGCACACCAAATGGGTGACGCATTTGAATCATCTTAACCCTCCCAGAGGGTGGAGTGATCAGTGAGCGATCTGATTGACGCTTGAGTGAGGGGCTGATGAAGGCCTCCTACTGGTAGTTTCTGGGTAGTGGATCTGTCTGTGCTGCATAAATAGGGCTGGCTGGCAGACGTGTTTGAGTTTAGAAAAGCCCTATCGAGTTAGCGTCCTATTCCGAAGTCTTTCTGTCCTGCGCTGCGACCATGCCTGTAACTGAACAGCCGGATTTGCGTGAATGGGAGGACGGCCTTTGTGACTGCACAAACGACGTCAAGAATTGTCAGTATATCGTGCAAATATTAACAGCTCACTGGATTCTATTCATCTGGGTCCCCTAACATTCTGTTTAGCATTTCTCGCCATATGTTTATGCAGTTAACTGCATGTTGAATATGGAGATTTTATTGGCTGTTGTTGACAATATCTTTCACAAATTGTCGCAGAGATATTTTGCAGCGAGTGTGCGTGAAAATATACCCTAACTGAGCGTTGAAATAGGCGTTTAGTGTAAATATTCCTCTTCCTGACATTATGCTAGCTCGCAATTCTCATACGGTAACAATTGCCTTGAATAAATACCGATTCCAATCAATAAAAGCAGAATGAAACAGGAAGGATTCGCCAAAGGATAAAGAATTAAGGATCGGATGGAATGAGATGACCCCTCAATCTGAAAGTCCTTGTATTTCATCGCTCAAATATTCACTTTGTAGTGAAAACATGAGACTCCCTGGAACATCTTCAGCTATGTTTATTCAGGAACTGATCAATGTCTGTGAATATCAAATTGCATCTTCTTCTACTTCTATCCGTTCTAGGCATGCTGACTGCCTTCTGCTGTCCCTGCATGGTCTGCTATGAATATAAGCTGCAAGATGAGGGTTGTGCAGCTCCGCTGTGTGTACTGCACCCAGTCCTCGTGCTGGCTTCGCATTATCGCGGCAAACAAAATATCGAGGTATGCTTACTCCCTGTTTCTTTGGCCTATTCTTTTTGGATGCAATCTGATGTCATTTAAATCGGTTTTCAGCAAAAACTCACCCTGATTTATATGACTGTGGCATAGGGAATAATTCTGTGATTCAGACTAACACTCAACTTGTGTGTAATTGTAACCTCGAAATGGGCTACATCCTGAACGATTTCGCAAGTCTCTCTTAAATCACATGCGTCAATTTTTGTGTGATTGTCCTGCATGCCTACCCAGTTTATATAGGTGCTTCTTCAGCCGTCTGTTCTACTCCCCGTCATTGATATTTTGGTGATGTTTATTGTTTTCATGAAATAATAGTGTCTGTTTTGATTTCTCTGCACGACACACGCACACTCACACAGGGAAGTCTCATAAAGGACTGCTGTGTCAGCACCTTCTGCATGCCCTGCAAGCTCTGTCAAATACACCGGGACTACGAGGCCAACTAGTTTTGGGGGAAGCGGATGAAGCCGGCTAGCATCGTCCCTGCCTCCACTCCGACAATGCATTAATGTGGACCAACGAAAGCCCAACTCGCACCGTCCTCCACTCTGCCGACTGCCAGTCTTTCATGTTATTTTTGTACATACTGTTTCAATTACAATTTTGCCAAGACCACAATTCGCACTGGTCTCATTTTCGTCTCTTCTAAAGAAGCTATCTCTAGTTATGTGAACCGTCATGGTACTTCTGTATTTCCACAGTGAACGCTAGAACCTACGTAGTGTTCGTTTTTACGATCAGCAATCCCTTGAGGAAGGAGATCTGCTCTCATTCCTTTCAGTAACGAAGCTGTTGCGTAATTGTCGGGATCAGATGCATCGACGGGTCCAAATGTTAACGTGTACATTCACGTCACCACTGTCCACATTCTATGCTGTGTATGTTTGAAATGGATATCTAGTTTTCCTAAGAATGCTTTTGGCAGCCAGTGTTATTAACTTGACCATCGAGGAGTCAGAAGGGTAATCGTTGAGGTAACTATCATAGGAGACATGCCTTCAATGCGCACATGAGTGTGTAAAAGCCTCACAGGAGGCTACAATTTTAAAAACGCATGCAAATTTACAGAATTGCATTCAGTTACCCCTCCCCCTGGTTACATCAAACCACTTCATTGCGTTGTGCGTAAGTCTGCATTCTCCGGGCTCTGTCGGTCACTGTGTCCAATACTGTCCACAGATTGCTGACGAGCTCCTAAGGGCAGACTGTTGCGTGAAGAGTTTTTTAGAATATACTCACCATCAATAGTCATTATCAATTAGATTCTCTTTAATTGCAAATAATACATAGTTCTTAGCCGACAATCTGCCATCTCCGACGATGTCAGCATAAACAGAATCCCTCAGACGCAATTGGACTCTGACATGCATCTCTCGAATTCCTCCTAAATAAAATCACGTTTAGCGCCTTCTTCACTGACATTTGAAAGTCAATATTTATTTTCTGTCATTCGCATTTTCGGAATCAATTAACAGGATAGTGTTGGTGAGGAGGCACTTGAATTACAGTACATTTTGTTCTGTGATTACCTGATCATCCGCTGTCAGAGCGCTCATGTAGGCTCTCCTATACACAGATGAAGTTTAAAAAGTACCAGCGTAAGTTAAGTATTAACGCATTCTGTTGTACTGAAAAATCACTCGACGTGGATAATGAGTATTTACTATAACTAACATATTTCTAACACTCTTTATGATAATAATAAAAGTATTAGATTTGTATGTTTGGAAGCTTAAGTTTTCAGGAATCCATCATGTACTTAAATTTCCAAGGGGGCAGAGGGTCATTATGTTGTAATCGAATTCAACAGCGCAAACAAGCAGTGCGTCAATTTTAATAAGATTAAACTTTATTGGATTGCTTAGCTTTCGACCAATCCTGAAAGCGAATGATTGAAACAAATCCCACAGATTGAGCATAGGGGTTTTTTTGCGAATTAATGTGACCAAAGGGCGTAATAGTTAGAGAATGCTTTACATGTTTGTAACCCGTCCATCTGACAGTTGTGCCACTTTTAAAACTTCAACTCTAATATAAAAAAGCCGTTTCATATTCTGCCATTCGCATTTCTCAACCCCAGATAAAGAGAGCGTGCAAATCAGAATTTACTGTTTCCAAATCAATGCACAACTGTAATATCTGTATTTTTTACAAAATGTCGAGAGAGCAAAAGTACATAGCAATCAAAGAATTTGACCAGTTAATGAAACATTTTTCTCATCGTTTCCATATCGCATTCCCATCTGAAAAATATTTGAAAACTCCTTAAACAGAATAGACACACAATGCGAGTTCGGAAAACCTGTAAAAAAGTCTCATTGAACCGTTCTGGAATCTGTGCGAAAGCTGTCAGCTACTTACTAATCGCAGCCTAGGTGTGGGTATTCACTGTGCCAGCAACCTGTGGCCTCTCTCGCCTCCAGTCTGATTCACTTTCTCATGTTAGTGGGCTCAGTTGGGAGAAGAGGAAAGAGTGCGCAAGTACAGCGCAAGGTTTACATAATTTTAAACGAATTTGTGCGCAAGTAACCATTAATGCTTCTAACTTTTTATGCTGCATGTGGTGGACATCGACAATCTCGACGTACATATGACAAATTTCATTGCACAGAACGTTTACCTCATTTTATAGGAAAGCATGGCAGCGAAATTCCGAATTCTGTAAAATCTCATTTCGAATTTCCTCGGCACTGCGAATGTGCGATTGCTTTGAATGCCCCCACGGACTGTTTTTCTAGTCCAGTCAACTACTTTAACTGGGGTCGAAGTTGAGTATGCCGCGACCAGGTCTTTTTATGACAATTCATCAGAATATCCCTTTTTACAAATTTACCAATTAATGAATGTTACTGTTTATTTTAGCTTGTCGTCATGTAGTTTACAGGGAATTTCATGTGGTTTACACGTTGATCCTGTTTTAATAATACTCCTGCAAATATATGGTGCGTGGGCTTGTATGCTTCAGAGACGTGCAAAATTGTCAAAAGGTACGTCTATGTACATGCTTATAACAATGCACGGAAAGTTCACCAAAAATTTATAAGCATTTGAGGTTGAAATGAGGTTTTCACATTAAAAATCTGATAGGAATTGGGCTCATCGGTGACGGCAATCATGTAACATGTGCATGGTATTGAATGCATCTTGACAGCTTAGGGATATTACGCGGCTTCCCCAATGTAACTGGTTGATTTTGGCACAGATTACCGGGTATGTTGTAATGTATGCTAAAGTGTTCACTGCAGCAAGTCGTCGAAAAACAAGGCTGGGAATTTAATTCAGTGTCCGTCCTCTCACAATGGCAAATCGTTTCCCCTCGATAACCATACAATACTTGACGTATTTCGTGAAAACGGGAGACAGAATCTGATGTGAGAACTTAGCATTTGCGCATTTTGCTAGTCCGCTCAGCCTTTTTTAGGAAATGTTCTGATCTTGGGTAACAATCGGAGATGGCACCCAAAAAATCCGCCAAATCAAAGCAGCCTGTTTTACGGGACAGGTGGTAATAGGGTTTTGTGGGTGGTGGCTAGCCGGGATGTACGATACTAGCCGACGAAGAGCATTATTTGAACAGGTGAATGATCGAAGTTGGCTCGCTCCCCATTCCGGTATTACAAAATGGATCGCCAAATGCAGTATAGTGGTAACAGACGAGTGGAAGGCGTATAATCGTCTTCCCTCAGAAGGCTATCTACATTTCTCTGCTAACCACTCAAAGAACTTTAAGGACCCTACCGCAGAACGGCACACCAATGACATTGAGGCATACTGGAGTAAACTGAAAAGGAAACTCCACGAGGGAGGCCCTGTATGTGGTCGAGCGGTGTGGGCTCACATAGACAAAATACAGTATCGTCTTTGGTTTGGCCTCAATGTCATGTCTTTGACAGATACCTGGGAACTGTTTCTGTCCCATGTTGTGCAGACTTATCCTATTTAAATTTGATTTTGTTTTGTAATAACCTGCCATAATGCGAATGTATGCCGTATATTAAAGTGTACATGTGTAACGATGGGGAAGGTTGGGTAATAGCGACCATCGCTCATGTAACCTCCTGCGATGTTCGTTCGGCCAGCCCATGTTAGGCCGTCGTGGAAAGTCCGAGTAGTGCGTAATCGTAGGTTTGTAACCGCAGATATAGCCTGAAGGCGTTTGAGTCCACTGATAAAGGTATTATTTCTAGGTAACGGAATTTTTAAGTGCCATCTCCCGATTGTTACCGCCAATCCTATTCAAAATTATTAAGCACGAATGACCTTATAAAAAATATTGTTCCTATGATGTCCTTGTCGATGAAATCAAGCAAATTCTTGCTTTTCTCATTGGACCGAATCTCAGTTAATTAAAAAGACTTTAGGATACCACAAATTCTTGGGAAACTGTTATGGAATCCATACCCAGAATATAGGCTGTTGGCAAGACGCCATAGCTGGAATTACACTAATTATTAAAGTATATTTAAATGTAAACTTCACTACAACATTATTTTTAACTGTGATAGTATTTGTGCTTTCATATTCCCTCAGGTTTTCCATGGGCAGACGTTTCAAAAATTTAAAAATGAAGTTTACTAAACTGCAACCCTTTGGACGTTTTCGGGATTTCGCGTTTTCTAAAAAAATTGGTATTTCTCAAGAACGAAAAACTGTCTTTATTATTTGTTTTATGCTCAAAAATTCTCTTCAAGCTGTGCCTTATTGACATAGATATTGGGTCCACGGATTGGTGCCGGTTTGCATGTGATTAGCAGTCATTCGTAAATTTCGACAAATTGAGTTAGGTCACCCACTGTATGTGTGAGGAAGTATCCTCTACAAGCAAGCCTAAAAAATCAGAACGTAAACGCCACATCCCATCTGAATCCGCTTGGAAGGTTAGAGCCAAAGTCTCCTGACTTTCACCAGGTGTCCTGGTTTTGTCTTGGGTGTGCCAATTCCACAAAATATTATGTCCCCTAATTTTACATATACCTATGGACAAATTTTAGATGTGGCATTGCCAAAAAGAGATCAGTTTTGCACGCATTAATTACATTTTCGATTATGTACCCTCTGTTGACTGCGAGCTCCGTAAATGCTGCTGGGAACCTAAGCCAGCCTGTGTAAGCCTGAAGACCGAGCTCTTCTACCTCGTTCACATGCCGTCTTCGTAAGTGTCCTTAACTCCGCAGCAACTACGCGATCCGCTGCTAATTTATTTACAACTGCGTTCCGTAATCGAAGCTGATGCTTGCTGCTTGCTTTAGAGAGAGAGGCGTAATTGACTAAAGCTAGCCGTAGTTCTCTGTGGCATGAAAGATCTGCGTCATTGGATGCTCGCAACAAACAGAAAACTAGGGAAGTGCCGAAGTGATATTTTGCCAAGAAACAAACTTATTGATGTACATTTTCTTTTGGAGTGATGTTCATCACATAAGAACCTATGACAGGGCATGCCACTACATCCATCTCCCCTAAACTCACAACCCCCACCCTCCCCCCCCCCCAAAAAAAATAAATGGCAGTAGTTGCGACAGGCGCGGTCTGTTCCCAGCCAAAGTAACGGCTTTTGCGACCCCAAATAGTGTCGTCCACATATTGTACCCTCAACTAAGGTTTACCAATGGAAGGGTTTCCGATTCTAGTTTCTCCGTTGTCACCTCGGCAAGAAAGCCGGATATCGGTGATCCCATTGGAACACCTTTTAGTTGTTGATAATATTTGTGATCGAATTAAAAATTTGTTTCCAAGCAAAGGCCTATGAGTTCAAGTAAGGCAGCAACAGAAACATCCCTGTCATAGGACTTTAGGAGCTCAACTGTGCATTGATTAAGGAAATCTAGCGCAATGGATGGGAATGAAGAAACGACATCAAAGGAGACCATTATCTCGTCGGCGGAAATTGTGATTCTTTTAAATGTCTCTACAAATTTCATATATCTACAGGAGGTTGATTAAGCAGTGACTAGATCTTGTCTGGCATAGGTCAACAGGTAGTTGAGTTCTGTTTGCCACTGAGTTCAATTCCGTCACCAAGTGGATAACTGACTCCGAAAGCCGACTGGTGCGCATAGAGGTTTTTCAGAGTGTGGACGCCTGAACATTCAACAAGCACTTACCGGTGCACCAATCCGAGGACGTATGTAGCCATTTACTCTCGCCGACGCCTGCACCAACAGATTCCCTCAACCCGAATCTTACTCTGACCTGGACATCCTGCATTCCCTCTTGAAATAAACAAAGGCTAGACATTAGTTATCCAGCGATCGCTTCCAGTGTTTGTTGATGCCGTGACCGTCGACTGATGAATAACCTGGCCTCTCTGTTACATACAATTTTAAAACAAATGCACGTTCATAAGGTCTGCAGTCGTAATCATCGTCCACATATCAAACGCAACGGAAACCAACAACACGGAGACAATCCCAGAGACATCTCGCTACTCAATATTTCTCGCGCCCACCTCAACAGTCTGAGCACGCTGCTGCGTTAATTTCGCAGGAGCTCTGGAATATTTCAAAATGTACTCTTCTGCATTTCTTGTTATTTGATTGTTTTTAATGGTTTCAATTGCCTCGAGGGTTACTCCCGTTCTAACAATAATGCTGCCAATACTGCGCTTGAACATGCTTGCTTCCGGAACAGGCAAAAATTGCCAAAAGTTGGGTCAATGTTCATATTTAATAATATTTCCGACAGATACCCTAAAATGGATAAGTATCTGAGACTGAAACCAGGTTTTCGCATGACACACTTGAAAGGGAATCGAGCTCGTCTGCGTAGGCAATCATGAATCTCGTGAAAAATCGTGAAAAACTCTTGAATACTGCGCGACTACCCTGATGAAAGTCACGGATTAGGAAACATATTTTGCATCAGTTTTCCAACTGAGCATTTGGTAATACACTCTGAAGCGTTTACGTCAAGGCAGAGCATTACTATTTGTGCAGGCTGAAAGTTAAACATTCACATTTGAGGTATCCACCCAGTAGAGCATGGTAAACGCTTGACAATCCACGAATACGCGTAGCCCAACGTAGCTGACCCATATGACGGCAACAATTCGGCACACTGCCAGATTGGGCTTTTAATTAGTACCCTGCTGTCTCTATGACAAATTATGTTCACTGAGATCCACTTGTGTGGAGGAGTCACCATTGCATTCGAACCTTGGAATAGCCTTGATGCAAATTCCAGGTTCTATTTAAAGCCGCTTTCAAGGTCATGGCCAAGGTCCACTAATTCTCGCCACATGCCGCTGGTTGATGTTAGGTGATTCAATACCACCCAAGTTCTATTCGAACATTCTTCGCTCAGCTATTTCTGTGGTGTAAGTAAAATAGGATTTGGGTGTAATTTAAAGTACATATTTTTCCAATTATACACAAATGCTTACCCATTTTGAAGTACGACAAGAGCATCAGTTTATTATTTTGTGTCAGAAGCCGAATAAAATGCCTAGAGAAGGCTGCGAAATAACAGTACCTAGCGTTAGTCATGAAATGGCCCCTACCTGCCAGCCAACTCTAAGCACTCGAGAAACGTTACAACGGCATCCAGTAATCCTCCCATTTAATGATGAGCGGATTACATTGAGTTAAAAACAAAAAGACATTAAAATTGATTATCTGGTAGTTCTCCTTTAGTTAGTTCGTCTACTAGCGTCATGTGTTGGTGCAGATTGCGACATAGCTTGCCAATCTTCACTGCAAGTCGATTCACTTCAAGTCGATTCTCAGCATAGATCTTCAACGTTGTGCTTGAGATAAGCGTTCGGTTCTTACGAAGCGCCCTCTAATATTCCCCTGGATACGCATCTTTTACAGTGTAGTTGTAGTGTGTGATGAAATATGAAACAACGTACCCTTCAGCAAGGCGGGGTTTCTAACGTAGGAACTCATTACGTACCTCGAACACCGAGGGGTCCTTGGATTGTTTAAAAGTGAGGACGCTGAGGGCTTACTGATGAACAATTGACAATCGATTCAATGAAATAAAAAAAATCGACCGCCGTCGCGGTGTCGTCAAGCCGAGGGCTAAGTCACGCGCGAAGCAAGCAGTTAACAGGAAGGTGGTTTGGTTCGCTGTCGCTGCGCCACGTAGACTGTCCGACCAGCGTAAATATCTTATATATACCTCCATCTATTTTCCTTTGTATGCCGATACTGTATCAGAAATACGACTTCTTCCACACTTAATGAGACAAGAGCCTTAGAACGCGTAGGTGATACGATTTGAGAGGTTAGGACTGATTGTCACATCAGATCCCCGTTTGGGGTGATGCTGACGGTTGGAGAAAATTAAACAAGATGCAAATAACGGAAGGGAGAAAGATGCGCTTCTATTTGAAGGCATCGTTGCAAAGTTTTCACCAAATATGTCCCCAGTCCACCGTGATCGAATCAAAAATTCATTAATGATGGCATGGATATGCCGGAATCTACGGCGCATGGGACGGACAGGATTTACAGCAATAGGCATTCTATTTTGTCAAGTCCGGGAGGAGTAAAGCCCTGCTTGCATTTGTATACAATTCCAGTAAAATTAGACTGCTATTTCTTGTTGGTGAACTGAAGCACAACGGTCATATTCTTACACATTTTCACGTCACGAAGAACGCATGTACACCGAAGACTGCAGTGTGTATTTTTTACAATGGACAGTCAACCAACTATCTTCAGGTTTTTATTATGCTCAGAGGATACTGCCAGGTATTTTATTAATATTGCAATAATTCCTCTACCTCTTTCACATGCGGTCTTCGTAAGTGTCCTCAAGGCCGCAGCAACGACGCGATCTGCTGCTAATTGATTCATAAATGTGCTCGGTAATCGAAGCAGAACCTTATTGTCTGCTTTATAGAGAGGCGTAACTGAATAAAGCTAGTCGTAGTTCTCTGTGGCATGAAAGATCTGCGCCATTGGATACTCGCATCAAACAGAAAACTAGGGAAGTGCCGAAGTGCTATTTCGCCTAGAAACAAATTAACTGACGTGCATTTTCGTTTGAAATGATGCACATCACATAGCAGAAAACTATATTAGGTAAATTTTTGACGTTGGTTATTCAGGAAAAGTGTCCTGGATTGCCCGTCACTTCGTAGGATTATTCGGTGTGCATTCGCTAACCCTCGGTAAAGTTTTTCGGATCCGCACATTTACCGTGCGTGACCGATCTCACAAAATGTGGACCGATATTCGGAAACGCGTTTTCGATTAGGAAGTACTACTTAGGTGGTTTTGTAATATTTATTAGCATGCGCCATAATCCTATAACATTTCGGACTCCTGGATGCATTCCTTTTTGACCTCCTGCAGAAACCGTACTCAGCAAAAAATGACTACTTGTGTAGCATGCATTTTTCCTGTGGATTTTCGATGGTCTTTTAAATTCAAATATATTTTACAGAAAACGTGCATAAAACTAAACCTTTTACTCGTTCCGTAGGAAATCACATTTTCCTCATATTGTATACCCAAAGGAACTGTATATTCAGGATTTAAATAGGTTCAGAATAATATTTAGCCTGATCCGTCTTTGCATTAGTATTTAGCGATTTCAGTCAGCAAGGTGCATGCTTTCCGCATAAGGAAACTCATATAGTCCTCAATGCCTTTAGAATTCGTGAAATTTTGTAATGGATCTGGACTGTGTTGTACATTGCATGAGGAACGGTGGTAAACGGACATGTGCAGTCCTGTGTGCATAGACATCCCACGGTCTTTTAATTCCCATGATTAGAAACTTTTTTAAAACCTAAACATACAATTTTCTTGGGTATTAACTGTGAGGATAATGTGATTTTCTACCGAAGGAGTAGACGAAGACTTATTTTATGCACATTTTCTATAAAATGTATTTAAATTTATATGACCATCGAAAATCCATACAAAAATTTCTGCTACATAAGTAGTCATTTTTTACTAAGTTCGGCTTCTGCAGGATGTTAAAAAGAAATGCATTTAAAAGCCTACATCCTGCAGAGCCTGAAATTTTATAGGATTATGCCGCACGCCAATCAATATAACAACCCCTTCTAATCGAAAACGCATTTAAGAATTTCAGCCAGCATTTCATGAGATCGGTCACGCACTGTATGTTTGAGGGTTATTTAAAGCATATACGTTACTAGGGAAACTGAGCTACGTTCACCGAAGATGAAAAATATGGGACATTGACAACGGGGTTGACCAGTTGCAAGCGACGCCATGCACAGCGAAGGAGCGTTTGCGCGTTACAACAAGACCAAGTTTTGGGCTCGTCGCACAGTTATATAAAGAAGCAATTATTAACCGTCAGTATCATTCAACAAGATATGATGCACTGGACCAACAAGGGGGCCAAATCGGATTCTGGCAGGCGTGATCTGAATGCTCTCCATAACAAACTCCAAAACTTTGGGCGTGCGGTGGCAGACACGATTGCCAGCAAAAGTCCTGCACACTGGACCTCTTGCGCTCCCCAGCGTTTTTGTTGGTTAAAAAAATTGTCGTTTGCTGTGTGGACCTAGGGGTTTGAAATGGAACGCTAAAGTGCGGGCTCGACCGCGCCATCTACCTGCGCCCCCCCCCTTCGCCTCCGGTCTTCTTGACTCTGTCTTGACACGGGGTTCAAGTGGGGGGAGTGGAGAGTGAAGTGGATGCTCTACAAGTCTGCATTTACTATGAACTAATCCACGCACAAGTCACCGTCCCTGCTCCACCTTGCTGTGGGACACACTGTGGGCATCGTCGACAACGACGGTCGAACTGTTGTGGGATTGTAGTTAAGGTGAGGAATGTCGAGTTGGCGGAATGGCGCGAAAATACAAGTTCTTGACATTGTTGCACCGCACAGAATCTAGGAGGAACTTGACATAGTCCAATCGACTTCTATTTTGCTTTAAAATTCTTTGGACATTGTTTATAGTACGTCATTCGTTTTCTATTATCCCTATGTTTTGTATGATGTTATTTTTAGACGAAATGTTTGTTTTCAGTTCTCTACATCAGTATCAGTATCAGTGTATTTCAGGGAATGTAGGTGTGTACTTTTGAAATCCCTATTGGTTACATGCAGAGGAAGTAAGTGGGGAAACTGTAAAGGAAGTAACATGAAAGAAATACAAGGGGAATAACAAAAACTGTACAGACGAACACAGAATTCGTGCTTTAACAGAATTTAGAGGCACATGAACTCAGTTTGTTGATTACAAGCAGCAGACAGTTGAAGCACACTTAAACTGCAGGAAAAGAAGTGCGTGCAGCAGTGTGCGACGTGGCCCAAAACAAATTACATAAACACATGCTACTTAAATGTTGGTAGTAACATAGCACAAAACTGGCAACGTTGGCTATCAAGGCGACCGTAGTCCGGCGTTATTGTGGTGCCTCCGTTTAAAAGTGTCTACGGATCCCGACATAACAACATCCTCAGGCAGGGCATACCAAGCTGCAACCACTCTGTTGGAGAAGAAGAGCCTTCGTGTGCCTAGCCGGGCACCAGTCACACGCAGTTTGAGTGGATGGCCTCTCAGGTTAGTCGTAGTCGCCAACTCGAAGAAGTCTCCAGATGCGAGGCAGCAGCCCTGATTGCGCATGATGCGGAAAGCTTGTATCAGGTCCCCAAGTAGCTGTCTGTAATTCAAAGGAAAGAGGTCAAGATTAGCTAATCGTGTTTCGTAGCGTGGTTGACCACTGCCCAGATAAAAGTTTCGTTGCTCGCCGTTGAACTTTTTGAGTATGCCGAAGTCTTTAGCGGTCCAGGGTCTCCATGCTTAGATAGCAAATTCCAGATGCGGTCACACAAAAGTTTGAAAGACCTTGGCGAAGCAGTCTTCATCAAAGGAGGAAAACGCCCGTTTGCCTAGGTATAGAATGGACATCGCTGACTTTGCTACCTTTGAGCATTGCATGATTGTGATCTATACACCCAAGTCCATGCTGGGAATCGGAAAGTAGATGGTTTTGTTCAAGGAAATTCATTAATTGTCGCTTTATTATCTTCTCCATAGTCTTACAGCAAATGGAGGTGAGGCTGACAGGTCTGTAATTGTTCGCAGAGACCCGACTTCCGCCCTTGTACAGCAGCGTAATCCACGCCGACTTCCAGTCGGGTGGCAGATATCCGGTCTCCGAGAATGTATGGAAAAGCATGGAGAGTGGTTTAGTCAACTCACCGGCGAGTTCCTTCGAAATCTTCGCCGAAATCTCATCGGGATCTAGTGATTTGGATTCCTTTAGCCTCAGCAACTCTGTCAGAACCATACCCTCAGTGAACTGAACGGTCTCCATAATTGTGGTGTCTTCGAAGGGTTGAAGGGCCGAAGGGTCGAATCCTGTCTCGCTACTAAAAACAGACCGAAAAAAATCTGAAAGGTGATCAGCTTTCGCACTGTCTTCAGTGAGATGTTCGCCTTCAGCAGTCTTTAGCAGTGGTGTTGGTCCTTGTTCCGCGTGCACTGCCTTATGTAACCTTACCAGATTTCGTCATCCGTTTGAACTCTTAAAGGATTTGGCTTTCCGACACTGATACCGGGGACAGTGGTTATCCGCACGTTCTCCTTGCGGCTAACTACTTTGCCTAGATCAATTCTCAGCGTCGAATATGGAGTGGGGACGTCGTTGCGCTTGCTAATTGAATGGGGACCGGAAAATCATGAATCGAGCGGTTGTCGTCTCTAGCAAGAATTTTTGTTTGTCAAACTCGAATGTGTGGTTCGGTCCCATCGAATGAATCACGACTTGGGAGTTAGCGTGTTCGGCCAACCGCGTCCCGGCTAGTCTCCCGGTTACTCTGACATAGGTACTTTGCTTACAACTTCATCAGATCCGGTAATTAACTTTTAAATGTTTCTTGCCGTGGCTGCGTGAGATTTGTTTACAACTCTGACGGTATCTAATAGAATAGCTGCGCATCCATTCAATACGGCCACCTCCGACGTAATTACAACTTTGCGGCAACTTTACCTCGTTGCTAGATCGTTTCTAGCTACGCCCTTGCCTCGTACATTTTGCTTCTCCTGGCCAGCACACTACGAGTTTTGATTTGCCTAAAATTGGTGTGATCGGATATAA